>CAJHQQ010000087.1:0-403997 GCA_905132885.1 Moricandia moricandioides
ACAATAAGCATATTAGTGCATCGTTTTTACGACTGTATCAATTACTATCTAATATATTAAAAAGTGAAGTACAAATATGAAATAACCATTACTTTTGCTTAATATTTACTTCCGGACTTCTTTTCTTGATTCACACTAGAACGGAACTTGCTCTAATCCTTTTCGTTCGATCCATATAAATGCCACTCATATTATCATTGCATCCAAACATTTAAGAAAAAATAAATCTAATTCTATTAAAACTAAAATACAAATATGAAATATCTCTGGTTTTAACTAATGACTAGCCTTTGACTCCCGCAGCGCCCGCGTGGGTGTATATGAATGTCAAATTTTTAAGCAATGTTGATATCAACTGTATATATGATTGAACTTAATGATTCGATATCCGTTATCTCGTCTCTGGATCACCATCCGCTTAATAAAAAACGGCTATATGTGGGGATCATGATAGTGATTTACGGATTCGGACTGATCCAAGTACGAACTCGGATGGTAAAAGTTATAGTCTGGATATTAACATATTAAAATATATTATAGCTATCTATGTATATTATATATACTATATTATATAAACAACTGATATATTTTAATTTTAAATTTGAATGCTTTCAAAGTAAACAAATTATAATTATAAATAGACTAATAGATGTTATAGTATAGTTTTTAATTTTAAATAAATGGAGCGTCTAGTATATCCGCAGTGTATTCGGATTTTAGTCCGATATCCTAACCTCTACCAGAATATCCAGATCGGATTGACACATTTTACGACCATCCGGTAACGAATGCATATCCGAATTCCGCTATATCCTTAATACCTCAGACAATTCGTCAGTCCGTCCTAGGATCATAGCGTGTGTATTATGTATTATATACGTGATGTAAAATTGTTTTAAATTTAAATTTATAAATTATCATAATCTGATTGTCTTATTAGATGTATATCGTACAAATGAATAATACATTGTATTTTGTTTGTATATATAATCATTTATAATAAATATTAGTATGCATTTTAGTTACTAAATTGTTAGAAAGTTACATGATTTTGTTATTTTAATGAATAAGTTCAGATTATATCAAAAATTATTGACTTTATTACTTTTTATAGTTCAAATATAGTTAGTTAACTTATATGAATATAAATAAAAAATAAAACTAATTTAATTTCTAATTATATGTATAGACACATATACATTTTTTTATGAAATCTCAAATTTTAATGACTAATGTTGTTAAGGGGCTAAGCCCAAATTTATTTTTTTTCTTGTTAATAATTAGATGTTTAGATGTTTGGATGCAAGGATAGTATCAATGGTATTTCTTGTAAATATTAAATAAAAGAGGGTTATTTCTTATTTGTACTTCAGTTTTAATAGATTAGATTACAAAAATGTCACGGATATTATCATGCATTCAAACATACTACAACATTAATTTTTAACAAGATAAGAATTTGGCTAAGCATATTATAACATATTGTCATTGAAATTGAAGACTTCATAAAAATGTAGTGTGTTTCCAATTTATAATAAAAAAAAGAATTATACACATCACTACAAGAAAACTAAGTCTTTTACTAGGTAAAACTTTACTAGAAAATATATTTCGCTCGTATAACTTGTTACTACGATTTTTATACTTCGGTTTTCCGAGGAATACTTGTTTTCCTCGTAAAGTAGCTCGTAACCTACGAGAAAAGGTTCCTCGTAAAATCGAAGTAACCTTACGTGGCGCATTTACGAGGAAAACTCAGTCCTCGCTTAAACGCTCATTAAGAGTAACATCTTATCCCATCGTAAAAGCCTAGTAACTACTTTACTACGAAATTAGAGCGAAAGGTATTGTTACTACGAAATAAGAGAAATGTGATATGATTTTATGAAGTTCAATTCCCGGGTATGGGTTTGAAATGCGTTATCTTCATGTGTGAGTGGTACGACCCCGTCGTAAACAGAGGTGTTCGGATTAACAAGAACGGTGTAGTTGATGTCAACGGTGGAAGAAGGTAAATTCTTTTTTTTTTTAATATCCAGGTTTTCAGTATTAATTAAATTTTTCATAATGATCTTTATTTACGTAGGTACAACAAGTTCGAGCCTTTCATATTAGCTTCCCAAGCAGATCAAGTTTGCTTCATTCCATACCCTCGGATTACTACCTCGGGAATAAACTGGTTAGCTGTTATCAAAGTTACACCTCGAGGACGAATAATCGCTGGAGATGAACCACCATTACAAGAAGAAAACACCAATGAGATCGAGGTAGCTGAAGCAGAAATTGATGAGTTCTTACTCATTGATCCGCATAATCGTGAATACGAAGATGTTCCTGATCACTCAACGGACGAAGGAGTAGACGACGAGTTTTTAGAAAATGATGATGTTTCAACAGATGACGACAATGTATCCGAATGAATTATGTATGTTTATAAGTTTTTAATCACAAAAATAATTTTGATTATATATGTTTTAAGTTTGTTTAATCACAAAATAAATTTGCATTTGGGGTTTAGGGTTTATGTGTAGTAGAGGTTAGGAGTTTGGTGGTAGAAGAGGTTATAAGTTAAGGAAGTTGTGGTTTGGGGTTTGGGGTTTCGAGTTTAGGGATTTATAAACCCTTTCCTCGTAAAACCCTAGTAAAAGAAAACACGGGCATAGCAATTTCCTCGTAAGGCCCTAGTAAACTTTACTAGGGCTTTACGAGGAAAATAGAGAAGGGCATAGCAATTTCCTCGTAAAGGCTTTTCCTCGTAAAGCCCTAGTAAAGTTTACTAGGGCCTTACGAGGAAAAAGAAACACGGGCATAGCATTTTCCTCGTAAGGTCCTAGTAAACTTACTAGGGCTTTACGAGGAAACCAGTTTCCTTATATATACTCGAGCAATCCAGTTTCTCATTTGCTAGTAACCTTCTCTCTAAATCCTCTAAAGGTACTCTCTAATTCGTAGTTAGGTGATTAGATTAGGGAATTTAGATTAGGTGGTTAGTTTAGGGAATTTAGATTACGTGGTTAGTTTAGGAATTTAGATTATGTTCGTTTACTTTTATTTAGTGTTTTTTTAAATTATACGGTGAATTAATGTTTCGATTTTTTTTTTAAATATAGATGCCTAGACAGAGCAAGCTTGCTAAGGCTGCCGGTAGGAGGACGTCGTCTCTCGAGGGGAGTCACTACGGAGACATGTTCAGGCGTCAGGATGCTCCGGGTTCATCTTCGTCAGCTCCCGGTTCATCTTCGATTCCCGAGACTCAGGGAGCTTCTACGGCGTCCCGGGAACCACATCCTCCTCATCCTCCTCCTCCACCGGTCGGGGTTCATCCCGATTTGGATGTGCCGCCGAACGCACCCTTTGCGGTGTACACGGTGGAGGATATTTTGGCCCTTCCAGGCCGAGAAGGACTCGCAGAGCTAGACCCGTACCGACGGGACGGCCGAAACGTATTCTGGTATGTTTTAATTTTAAAAAAAGTTTTTTTAAATTTATTTCTTAATTAACAAAATATTTAGAAATTAATGGAATTTATGATTTATTTTGTGTCTTCCCAGGTTTGGTGTTGACAATTGTGTCGGATCTAGCATTTCGGACTGCATTAAGGGATACTTTCCCGATCCAGCTCCAAACTGGAAGATGACGGCGAGCCA
Source organism: Moricandia moricandioides (assembly GCA_905132885.1). Classification (NCBI taxonomy): domain Eukaryota; kingdom Viridiplantae; phylum Streptophyta; class Magnoliopsida; order Brassicales; family Brassicaceae; genus Moricandia; species Moricandia moricandioides. The sequence continues at coordinate 3,648 of CAJHQQ010000087.1, forward strand.
CACAAAAAAGACGTGGTTCAAATCATTCGCTGTAAGTTTATTTTTAATTATTTAAAATTATTAATATTATTAAACTAATCCGTTTTTTATTTTGCCTTGTTACAGCAAAAGTATCGGTGGTCTATTGGGATTCACCAGCGGGTGAAGAAGGAGTTTGAGGCCAAGGCAAGAGCACGATTGCTCGACATGGTCTACAACTGGAAGGGCGACTACCAGGTATAGATTTATAAATTATAATATATATATAGTTTTAAAAATATTATATACTTTAATTAATTCTATTTTTTTTTTAAAATCAGGTGGATGGTTACGAGGCCGGGAAACCCGATTGCCTCACAACCGCGGTGTGGGATGGCCTCATCAGCTATTGGGGGTTGCCGGACTCGGTCAGAACCTCCAACACAAACTCCGAGAACCGCATGACCAAAGACGAGCATGGCAACACCAAAGTTCTTCACACCACTGGTCGAAAACCTCATGCGGGAATTCGTCTAGACATGGTACGTAAAATGATTTTTAATAACTATTTATATTTTATTTAAATATTCCAAATTAATATTTAATTTTATAAATTAATTTCAGGCTAAGGAGACAGGAGTTCTTCCGTCTCTGAAAGACCTATACGAGAGGACCCACCGGAACAAGGCTAGGCGGTTTGTAGATCCTGCTTCTGAGCGGATCTACAATGAGGTTGTCGCCCGAGTTGACGAACGCCAGACCCAGTTGACTCAGCAGGCTGGGACTCCAGTCATATTATCCACTGTTGAAGTGGATAAGATTTACGAGGAGGTAAAGAATTTCGTTTTACTATTAATTTTAAATATTTTTAAAATTTATTCTTAATGTTATTAATATTTTTAATAACAGGTCGCCCCTAAGAAAAAGGGGCGTGTCATCGGGATTGGCTCGGTTAACGATGTCCCTGCAGCGACATCGTCTTATCATCAGGAGCAGCACGATGTCAATGCTCAGCTGCGCTCGGAGTTGGCTTCGCTCACCCAGCATGTCACTTCTCTCACCAATGTCCTCGACATTATGGCGGTTGGAAACCCGCATTTGGAGGAGATGTTGCGTCAGAGACGGGAAGGCGGACAGATTCCACCATCACAGTCACAGCCGGCCACCAACTACGCACCAGATTTCCCGAGCCAGGACGACTTCGTTCAGCAATTTAACGACCAACATCCGTAGTTTTTTTTTATTTTAATTGTATATTATGAATTTTAAAACTTTTTGTATATTATTTAGTTATTTATAAAATATTTTGTTTTTTAGTTTTTATTTATAATTTGATTTTTTTTAATTTTTAAAAAATAAAAAAATTATATTTTTAATTAATTTTATTTAATATGGAAAAACCATCTCGAAGCAAAATCCTCGTAAGAGTTCCAAGTAAAATCCTCGTAAAATGTTCTAGTAAATTCCTCGTAAGTATTTACTACGATCTTACTAGGAAACATTTACTACGATGTTACGAGGAAAAGCTGCGAGGATCTTACGAGGAAACTAACCTAGGACTTTACGAGGAAAGGTTTCCTCGTAAATTAGCTACGACCTTACGAGGAAAATGGCTTTACGATGAACGTGTTACGAGGAAACGAGTTTCCTCGTAATTTCCTAGTAAATGGCCATTTACTAAGAAATTACGAGGAAACTCGTCCTAGTAATGGCCGAGTTTTCTTGTAGTGAAAGGTACCTCAAAATGTGAAAATTATTTATATTTTGAAACAAACAAATTTCTCTTAAACTACTTATAATATGAAACAGAGAGAGTAGAGTGAAATGAATAAGCTTATTGTGATACTTGTGCATGTATGTATTACTTAGGAATGCTATAATATTGTGTGTAAAATTGTAGTTGAGTCGTCCAATTCACTTATGTGTCGATATATACATTGACTTTCAAAGTATTTTTGATGATCTTGAAATGAATATATCTGAGTACCTTGAATGGCTCGAAGAAGATTATAGAAAAAAATCGATGACCCTGAAGTCACTATTTGCTCATGGATATGTACATTAAACATGGTTGCTACATTCCAACCTATGCAACCAATTAGATTTACATACCAATGTTTAGAAGTTACGTGATAGTTAGGCAGTCAAGTACCTGCATCAGAATCTAATAATGCCTCGAGTCCAAAACAAAAGACACTTGGCTGAAAAGCAAAATGAAATAATCATTTCTACACACACCAAACACTGCATTGGCTGATACCAAGTTCATGCATCAAAAGAGTGCAATAACATTTTAACTTTTTTAGTAACAAAAGGAAAAGAAAATTGTGAAATGGAATGAGTAAGAGTTTATTTAAGATCTTAATGGGTCCCTATTACATTTTGATGTAAAAGATGCTTCATAAATATTTTACAACGGAAAACTGATCGTATTCACATGGTCACGTCTGAAGTATCTATTTTCGCAGATTTTTAGAATATACATATGATCCCTACCAAAAAAAAAGAAAAAGAATTATCATTTAATAGATCACAATGATTTATAATATAAACTAGAGTTTGACCCGTGCACCCGCACGGGTGTTTGTTCATAGTTATATTAATCTGTATTTTAATATAATTTTGGTAGTATATATTCTAAACATTTATTCGTATTGAATTTTTGCGTAATGTGAAATTTATACAAAAAAATAGTTGTTTATATGCAAAATTTTATTTATTATATCTAACTGTCAATTGTATTAGTTTTTTATTTATATAGATTTTCTTATTGGATTTTTATTGGACTAATAGTTATATAAAAATATGTTTGAAAAAACATTTTTAAAAAACATTTTGTATTATATATATTACAAATTTGATTATTTACATGAGGTTTTACAATTTTGTTTATTAGTAATAAATAATATGAACTGAACTAAAATATCATATATAATATTTTATTGAACATCCATTTATTTATTGTGGAACAAATATGGAATGAAAGATTACAAATGATATTGAGACTATTTTTTCAAAAGTAATCAAATAGGAAAAATTTCTGAAAGTAAATATATCATATGCCAAAAAGAACTTTATATAATATATGGTTTAGGTTATTGTAATTCTGGAGAAAAGGGATATATTATTAATGGAGTTGAGTTATTGATCTATATCAAATTTCAAAATATTTTGTTATTTTACTATTTAGCATAAAATAATTTATTTATTTAGGTGTTAGGTGATATCTTTATAGAATATTCATTTTGTATAATAATTAAATATTGATCTTTTGGAAAGTTTATTAAAATTAAGAAACATTTGGAAATTTTCAACATTAGTTAGTTTGGATATCAGTTTAGGTATGTTCTTTTTAATTGGAAAAAATAACTGCTAAAATTTAGGATTAGATAGTTGTTCAATGGCATTTGAAAGTTAATTAAATGTTGTTTTATGGGTATTTGTTTTCCTTTTTATAGTTATGTATATTTGATTTGTAAGACAAAATAACTAAATATATTATTTATAATTTTCTATTTCATATTGTGTAATTTTATTTTGTGTGTATTATTTGAGATGGTTTTTTTATAGTATATAATTTATTTTTTCAAATACATATTAACAAATACCAATATATTTCTGTAATATTTGGTATAATTTTTTTTTTGAAATAATTAAAAAGAAAACATATTCAAAATATGAAACGAATGAATTCTAAAGTTTTAGTTTTCAAATATTTTTTCTGAAAATTTATTTAGTAATACTGCTTTGATCATTTTGATGCATTATTCTTATATTTCAATAAATTTTACAAATATATTTTACATATTTTCACCAAAATATTCTAAATTTAGTTAGCTTGTGTTGCATCTCTTTTAGTCTCATCTAATTAATTTTCTTGTGCAATACAAGTGGTTTCTACTGTTATGTTCTTATTTAGAAAATATAATGCAATCATCAATCACCACTGACCGATAGTTATCTACATGCAATGACTTATTATTGCAGGTGTAGATGTTGGTATAAAAAGTCGCTTAAAGACTTGAAACTCACTTTAAAAGAAAAGAATTCAGTCGCATTAGACCACCAAAGTGTCAGAGGAAACAACATTCGCTATTTCACTCTCTAGATAATTTAAATTTCGAGACTTTGCTGGTTGAGGACACACCATTCCTTTCGGTGTTATAGCTTATTCTCATCATATTATTCTTCACATTGGTATCATGGAAGCTTCCATTGTGTGGCCAAAGACGTGACAAGGAAGAGATCGTAGATGTGGCCCTGGTGGTTGATAAGCATTTTGCAGTGTACCAAAATTTGGTATTTTTTTCCAGTAAAAAAGCAGATTAATTGTCAAGACCTATCTTGTAGTGAGAGTTGGCGTCTAGAAGACAAATTCTTATTATCTTTAAAGTTTTCAGGTGAGATTTGATTGTTACGCATATCGCACTAAGAAACAATCAATGTTGTTTTATCATTGTCATTATTTTTATTATACAGTGATAAATTTCATCAGCCACAACTTTGCCGGTAAAAGTCCATCTTTCATCACAGTCATAACATTTCCAGTGAATAAGATCTTATGCTTCTCTTAATGATAATGAACTTGTGCTGCACTCCTACACGAAACCTAGAAAGCATTTTCTGATTCATTCCAATTTATGGTAATTCTTAGCTTTCGAAATGTTAGTTACAGAGAGAGAAAAGTCACCACGTAGGCTAGAAGATCACATTTGTTCATCTTGAGGCTTACCATATGTGCACTTTCACATGGATAGTCTTGACTGAAAAATGAACAGACAAAAGAAGTAACCTAAAGACTTTCAATGTTTTATTTGCAGCTAGTGGTAAAAAGGCATATGGAAGTAATAAGAAGAGGAGAGTTGATGGAAGCTTCTACCAATGAAAATGCAGGTTTAGTTTCTTAACCTCAATGAATCATATGGAACTGGTACCCATCTTCCATTACTTGCAAACATACCAAAGTAGATCGTAAAGGTATCTCAACTAATGTCCAGCAGCTCATAAAAAAAATTGGTTATATGTTTGGGCTCTAGGAGAATCTTTTACCTGATGGCCTCCGCATATGAGGTTAAGATCATTCTTATCCAAGAACTCAGCTACTAAATCGGCTCCAAATGTGCTAGAAGTACCTCAGATCGCTATCAGACTATCCTTCACTCTTCTAATCAGAATCAAACCGAAGTAAATCTCAAGGAGACCAAAGTAAATCACAAAGAAGACAATTGTAATCTCTGTATCTCTCGAATCAACCCCAATTTTCCAGTTCTGATGACAACACTCCGTGTATACATAAGTTCTCTTCGTCCATGAGAGCAACAACGGGCACACAGTTGAAGCAGTAGGTGAATATTTTCCAGTGATGTACGTTGAATCTCCCTTTGCATTCTTCATAGAAGTCGTAAATCTTATTGATATTAAAGTCGTCATGATCTTAGCGTCGTTACAGAAACCAACCATTTTGCTGGTAAGATTAGGGTAAGATGAAAGACAAAAAATCGTTAATGAGAATTTTAGTTTTTAAGATTTATTTTTAATTATTAAGTCAGTGGCATTAGGTTGTAATTATTTAGAAAAAGTCAGGGTTAAGTTTTATTTGTACTTCTGTTTTAATAATTTAGATATGGTTACGTCAGAAGGTAGCCTTTTTTTTATTTGCCTTCTGTCTCTTTGCAGAATTGTTCGTCTTTATTTTCACCACAGGGACCCCTTTTGAAGTACTTGTCTCGACCATCTCTTCCACATATTATATCATCTGAATTTATTAATGTTTATCATAACACTGCTGTTACAAACTTGTGGTTTTTGGTCGGGACAGCAAACTCAATATGTTGTCTTGCATTTATATTTGATATATTTTATAAGTAGATTAGCTGGTTGTTGATCTAACCAAAAATGATGATAGTGTTGCAGATGTTGTTGACTTTTTGTTGATGTTGCATGTCTTACTTAAAAACTTTGTGGGGCTCCAAAACAAAACAAGAAGATTAAACTATTTGAGTGCTGGAATCATAATGCATGTGCAAAGGCATGTGCCTTTTGATTCCACTCATTTAATACTCATAAACCCTAAAACATGTTGACTGCTTTTTTTCCAAGTGGGTGTTTGTTACTATTGTAATAGTAATGTAAGTAATAACACATCTGGTTAAGTGACACCACAAACATAATTTGGGAGGATTAGACATAGTATTAAATAATAATGATCCATTAATAAGAATGTAATCATAAAAAGTATAACACAAAACATAAAGTATCCTAAGCTCAATTCTCTTAAAGGTTTTAAGCCAATAGGCCAAACATAGAAATGAAAAAGATAATAGTGTGACATTACATTACTAGTTGTACTCAAAATATCAAACCAAAGAACAAATAAACAGCCTAACTAAACACATGAATGAAATATGATATAGAGATTAAAAGTACTTATAATGTATCTCATTTAGCTTTTCATAGTTACCAACGAAGAAACTGAGTTCAAGTTTGGAGTTGTGTTTTTATCAGTTGAAGACTCTGTAATAGTACCACCTTTATGAGTAGTCTTGGCTCTCATTGGACTTGCGAAAGCCCTTCCCCATGCGCTTTTATTCCCCATCTTATGATGATGATGATCAACTGTTGATGACACTGATGTTGAAGTTGATGATGATGATGATGCCATAATCATAAACCCTCCAAAGATACCACCACACTTCACCATTTCACTCATTGCATCAGCTGCTTCACCACCTCCACCATTACTAATGACCTTTGTGTGTTCTCTCTGTGACTCAATCCTTTTCAAGGCGCAATCTCCAAACCCATTAGAGATCCTCTCAAAGAAATCACCAGAGAAGCTTCTGCTTCCACACCCCACAGATCTAGATCTCAACACTTTCCTCCCAAAAGACGATCCACCACCACCATTTCTTGGCGTTTCAACAACCACTTTGTTACTACTAGAGCTCTCATCTTCTTCCTCCTTTATCACATCAATGCCTCCACCAACAACCTTGTTAGATGTCTCTGTTGTCTGGTTTCTTGGCACCGAAGAATGGCTAACGTTTTTGGAGGTGGCGGCGGAGATTTGGTGTTTGGAAGAGTAGAGATGAAGAAACGACCAGAACCCACTTCGTTTCTTCCGGTTTAAACTCTCACCGTAAGCAGCAGCGGAAGATTTGCTTCTCTTGTAGATAAGACTAGCTGAAGAAGAGGAAGAGGATGAAGAAGCTGCGAGCATACTCTTCTTCTTAGCCAGAAGAAACGGGAGGTTGTTGTTGTTGTTGTTGTTATTGCTGTCCCTTCCCGATGAGAGTGACAGAGCAAGAGAGGTGGTGGAAGAAGGAGAGAAGGACTTAGAAGAAGAGGAAGCAGAGAGGTGGTTTGGTTTAGGGAGAGGGAAAGAGGAAGTGACGAGCTTACCGAGCTTTTCTTGGAGACATAGTGGACAGATACCACCTGGGTTCTTTGTGTAAGGATGTGTTGTGCATTGCATCCCTTCTCCCATGTCTTGATCTTTGAGTTCCACCATTGCAAAAAGATTAGATGAGGAAGCAAGAAGAAGAAAACCAAAAATCTATGAGTCTTCTCACTGGTTCCTCTGTTTCTGTGTGTAATGAAGTAGAGATTCAGCTTTTAGAGTCTTTTGAGAGATGGAGAGAGAGAGAGGTTACTTGTTTGTTTGCAAGTGAGATGTAAGAGAGAGAGGTTACTTGTTTGTTTGTAAGTGAGATGTAAGAGAGGGAGGAGTGTGCAGAGTTTGTAGAGAAAGAGAAAGAGAGTCGAGTTCCCCCCCCCCTCCCCCAAGTGCACGTGGGAGTCCTGAACCAGTACCGGCTCTTTAGCTCGTCTTCTTCGGATCTTTATTGATAACTTTATCTTTTTAATCTGTTTTTTTTCTGGGGTAAATAAGAGTCCAATATTCCACGTGTATTTCTAGCTATTTTTAGTTTTATGAAAACACTAATTGATTGTTACAAAAAGAAATGAAAAATACTAATTATCTTCACGTGATTAAGTGACCATTTACGTTACAAAAAAAATATGTTGTAATTAAGAATCGTTTGATTTCTTTTTTTGTGGGATTTAACTTTTTCACATTTGATGATTTGGTGTATCTGATGAACTGGTTAGATCGAGATGAAAAATGTGAAATAAACTGGTTAGATCGAGCTGACAAATGTGAAAGGGAACATTATTGAGGATTTATAATTAATTTTCTTTTAAGTTTGGTTTAAATTCATAAACCGACAAACCCAATAGCTTAAACTATTTTATGATAAATTAGTTTAATTTGAATCTGACCCCCAAACAAAATAATTGATGAATAAAATAAAAGTTTGATCTAGAAGATCATAGGGGAAACATTGGTAGTTTGATTACATATCTCGTTAAATGTACTCTTAATTACTCCATTATTTTTGGTTCCAATGTAGAATTTTTTCGAGCCAAAACCCAAAGCATTGAAACTCGAACTTGTAACTTTGAGTCCCGTGTGGAAAGTCATTAGTAGAGATACAAATGACGGATAATATATTCTAGTTTTATCGCTAACTCTATTTTTTTATATTCATCTTTTTCTGTTATATCAATTTTATATTAAAGAAAAATTGAAACTTTTATCATGCTGGAGGTCGAGTTTCCTCTTCATTGACGTTTTATGATCAACTAGTTAATTTCAATCCATCAATAAAATTTGATGGTTGACAACAACGAAAAATACGTTTACTATAGAAATACCCTAGTTGTTTCCCATGTTAGTCATTTTTATAACTTTGGACCCATGCATGTTAGTGTGTATTAAATATCACTTATCCTTTAGGTTTTTTCTAATTAGTAAATTCACCGGCTTACGTCTGATAGGAGCCAACCAAGCAAACAAAATAGTTTATTATTCACGACCTCTCCATTGTATTTAAATTTTTTAAATTCAAGAAATGTTAAATCGTAGCCCACTCACCTCTAACTATGGACTCGTATCAGCCATATGGTGGAAGTCTGATTCAGATTATCGTATATAATACTATCCAGAATCTGAGATTATTAATTGCCGTAACATGACATATATTCACGGAGACTAACCTCCATGAATATGCGTAGTTTCATGCTATTAGTTTAACTGGTAAGTAATAACCTGCACGTGGTAGCTTGAGGAATTAGGTTTCAAGTGGTGTAAATTTGTAGAGGTGGTTTGTTTCTAAACAAAGACATATGCAGAGTGTGGCCTCTTGAATGATTAGGTCTCAGTCCGGATGTTTTCTTCGTTCAGGATGGACTTGCCAAAAGGCATGATGCTCACTTGTGGATTAGTTGGGCATGACCTAGACACATCAAACATTTTTTAGATATACGAAATCTTTGAGGATAACACATGAAAATCAACCAACATGAATAACCAAAACATATATTATATCAAAGCTTATTTCCACAACCTTCCTGTATCCAGAGAAGTGTAAAACTCATGAAACGAAGATGTGTTGCATGGTACAAGGTACTGAGCTGTAATCTGTAACCTATCGAAAAGCAAATAGACGTATAAAGAAGAAAACAAAATGTGGTCCAAGAAATTCATTAACTCGTGTCATTTCTCTTCTTCTATATTTATTACACAGTTCTTTGTCTTGTCTGTTCTTTCTCCCATTCCTTCTATTTATGGTCCCCTTCCATTTCTGTCATGTTTAAGTTATTACAAACTGTTTCTATTTTTATACTCATGAGAAGTTGACATATATATATCCCTTACATTTTCTAAATTTTACAAACATAAACGCAGTTCATATCATAGTGCCTGGGTAACCACACTAATCTGTAGGTGTAACCCTAATCACACTCGCTAACCTATATATGGGTGTAACCACATTCATTGGTCCATATAATCCAGATCCCAGCAATTTTTTAATCTTCTTGTAATAGAGTGAAGAAAGATTTTAGAGTCGTGAAATTCAATAATAAAATTTATAGAACTTACTCCATAGAGCTTTATAACAAACGTATATATCTGATGGTATGACAAAGCATCATTACATAACATAAAACAAATCTTATTGCTACTGGAACTTACTTTCTACTTTCTCATCTTTCTGAGATGAGACTTTATTTTAAAAGCCAACGATCCCAACGTTTTGGCAAGTAAATGTGGAAATAAAGAAAACAAAGAAGAAAAGTTTCCACTGAAACGCTGACATTACAACCGCGATCTGGCTTGTTCCATGGGAGCGCTCTGCAACACATAGTCACGAATCTGAGTTACAATTGAGCCTAAACTGAACATGTTTACATAAATAGTCGTGCTAGTCTGTTGATAGCATTAAGTAATAGCCAATAAGTAATATATTAGCAAGGTTGAAGATTATGTTAGTTTTAAGAAACTCGACCCATAAACAATCGCACAAAACCTGAGAGAAACAAAAACTCACCAGTGGAGCTCCTTTAGATCCCCTTTCAGCCAAGAAATCACAAGGCTTGAAGAAATCACCATAAACCTTCGACCACTCATCTAGCTTTGAGTAGATGTATTTCGATCCAATGGAATCAGCCCAGAACATGATTCCTCCTCTGTTCACAATAGATTAAGATTAAATCCACAATGAGCAAAAGAGAACTTGATAAGGATCTCGGGATCACAGACAACACACTGACCTGTAAGGTGGAAACCCCATTCCAAATATGCCAGCGATGTCAAGGTCTGCTGCTTTGACAGCAATTCCTTCCGCAAAAACTCTACACGCCTCGTTCACTACTGGGAAAAACGTCATTTCTATTATTTCTTTTTCCGAAAGTTTCTCCAACTTCGGGTCAAGCTTTACTCCTGATAAGCTCCTTGCCTTCTCGATATATTTCTTTATTTCAGGATCAGGTTTAGCCTTGCGCTTTTCATCGTAAAGATAGAAACCTTTACGAGTGGCTTCACCTGAAATCAACAGGAATGTTCACTAGATTTAGGAGAAAATTAAAAAAAAAACATTATCTAGATGCCTCTCTCTTATATACCAACTCTCTTGTCCTCTTGCATGAGTGGGATAATCATTGATTTGTTCGTCCGTTCTGGAAAGTTCTCGATGAATTGTGTTGCGGTTGCAACTGCCACACCGAATCCAACCAGGTCGCACAATCTACTCATCCATACAAGGAACAAAGATACAGTATAAAAAATGTGTATGAGATTCACTTGGTTCTATGAAATGCAATATACCTGAAGGGACCCATTGGCATTCCGAACTTGCTCACTGCCTTGTCAATTAGATATGGATCTGTTCCACGCTCGACAAGGAACATAGCTGCCTGTGTGTATGGGAAGAACATCCTATTAACTGCAAACCCTGTGCAGTTTCCCACCACCACTGGCGTTTTCTTAATCTTCTTCCCAACATCTAACAGGTCAACAATTACTTGGGCAGATGTATGATTGGTCCGAACTATTTCAAGTAGTGGCATGACATGTGCTGGACTGCATCAGAAAAATGAATAGACATGATTCTTCTAGAGCGAGCAAAAACAGTACAAGCATAAGACTTTCACTGAAAAATTCAATTAAACTGCAAAAGATAAGTAAGCACCTGAAAAAATGTGCTCCAATAATCCGATCCTGGGACTTGGTCCGCTCCCCAATTTTGTTCAAATCAATGGTAGATGTGTTGCTAGCAAGGATACAATGTTGAGGACAGTACTTCTCTAGATCAGCAAAAATTTGCTGTTTCAAAGATATATTCTCAATGACAGCCTGTCCAAGCCACCAAAAAAAGACATTAAACAAGGTCAATCACTTAGCTTGCCATGTAAGAAACAATTTCAGCCTCATTATGCTCATTGTTACCTCGATGACCATGTCCACATCCCTAAAGCTTTCATAGTCAAGAGAACCCTTAAGGAGTGACATGGTTTTCTCAAACTTTTCCCGAGACATCTTTCCTTTCTTTACATGACTCTGAAGATTAGCTGATTAAATTAATGAAATTAGTCAGATCAAGCCTTTTCAATTCGTTGGTAAGCAATGTACAGAAATCCATCCCCACCTTTGACCCTTCCAATTCCAGCCTCCAAGAACTTCTCATTTACCTCCTTGAGAATCACTGGATAGTTACTGAGGAGCAATGCAGTGGCTATTCCAGATCCCATTAACCCGCCTCCAATTATGGCTACTTTTTTAATCTTCCTTGGCACCAACCCACGATCAGTAACTCCAGGAACCTGTCCATAAGATAGATTGGAAGAAATAAAAAGCAGAGGAAAACTTTTATGCTAATAGTTAATATTTTGTAAAATTAAAAAGAAACCAGAGGTTTAGTGGTACATAAGTCTAAATAACATGACTGCATAAACACTCACAAACCTTTGTAGTTCCTCGCTGAGAAAAGAAGACATGGATCAAGCTTTTGGTGGTATCCAGTTGGACCACTTGTGGGGAGATTTGAGCCTCCTATAAGTGACAATGTGATGGAAATTCGTAATGAGTTACTCTAGGGGCAGACGTTAAAATACATATACCGCAGCTACTAAAAGATAGTAATATACCCTTTCTAAACCAGCCCTCGAACCAGAAACGATACCCACTTCAACAGCCTCAAGGCACATTAAGGGGTGTTTCAGATTGGGGGCTTGCTTGCGTGTTTGATCCTTGGCAAACTTCAGTATCTCCCTTGCCTCTCCAAGAGGAGGTAACTTATCAGTCTTTAAAACGCTACAAACCCATGGTTTTCTCCTCTCAGCTATGTCAAGGGCCCAGCGACGAGCAGCGTTTAGTAACTCAGCTGGTGGCACGACAGCGTCAACAAGACCCAATGAATGACCTTCCTCAGCTTTAACCGGCTTAGATGTCTATAAATTTCAACAAAATAAAAGCCGTTACATTTTAACCAAAGCAGACAAATCCTAGCATAAGAATAAGGCAGTAACGAACCAAAATCATCTCAAGGGCTTTTGTGAGACCAACAAGACGTGGAAGACGCTGCGTTCCTGCATCAATCCAAAGTATCATAATTAGGAAAGTGAACGAAAGTGACTTGATTCTTTCAACATAAACATGAATCACATATCCCCGTGCTCATAGTCTAGTTTGCATTAAAAATGCTTTCAGTTCTTATGAATATGGTTGTCCATAGGATTCAAAATTTCTGGCTCCTATATGATCAATCTCTGCATGCTGCTGACGGGCACAAACATTAATGATTTGACAATTATGTACCTCCAAACCCAGGAATAACACCGAGTTGCAGCTCAGGCAGACCTAACTGTGCACCAGGGGCTGAAATCCTGGCATGGCAAGCCTGAAATAAATAATACAATTGTATCAACATCCACCTAATAAATAATGTTAACCAGGCTCGGCAGTTTCGAGAGGATTCTTGGGGAAGCTAGTATATAACATAGGAACTCTACCATGGCAAGCTCTAACCCTCCTCCCAGAGCAAGCCCATCAATGGCAGCTACAGACGGTTTCCTTGCAGCTGAAATCCAAAGAAATAAACCGACCCCTTAGAAACATATCAATAGAACCATTGCATGAACAAATTAACTCAGTAAGTTCTAAAAAAAAACCTTCAAACAAATCGGTGATGATGTCAATAGATATGTATCCAGGCTTTGGCGCTTTCCCTGAGAAAATAAGCAGTATACATTACTACAAACATCAATAACATAACGCCTCCAATACAATCAGAAAAGATACCAAGACACTGAAAACGTACTAGTCCCTTTCTGAATTTCACCAAAACCAGATATATCAAATCCACCAGAGAACCTCCCCTTGGCACCTGCAGTAAGAAAAAAAAAAGCCATTACTTAAAATTTGCATAAACGTGTTGTGTTTTACACCATGGAAGAGAATGGTACCCGTAATAACGATAGCTTGAACATCATTCCTGCTCAAGGCCTCCTCGTAATTACTTTTAAGGTTCTCTAGCACTGTACAGAAACAAAGTATCTCAGACACAGTACATTACATCGCTTGACAGTAATAAACTAGAATAGTAACTCAGGGTGAACATCCAACAATAAATAGATAAATTTATTTTTATTTTAGTTTTTTAGTAAGTCAATTTGGCTTCACTGCTAAAATTACCTATAATCATCTCTTGTAACCACAATTGAAAGATTAAGAAAATTAAATTTCTCTATATATTTTAATTTCTCCATATTCTATATACAATCTTTTCATTTACTCTCTAATATTCCTCATTTTGTTCAAGTTAATCACGAGTCTGTAACGCTATTTGCTAAAACTAAAAGAGCGCAAGAGATCAAAGTATTAGCAGTCCCAGTTTCACATAATCAGATCATATGATTGATCGGAAGCTGAAATTCAAATCGGGCGAGAATCAAACACCGATCCAAATTGACCTAGAGATCCGAAGAAGTAGTAAATCCAAATTGATCAAAATCTGAGAAGGGAGAAGAGTACCGTCGAATGATAGCGAATTGACGGGAGGGTTGATGAGTGTTATGACGGCAACGCCATCGCCTCCAACTTCCATCGTCGTCTTTCCCTTCGTTCGTGAAGCCATTTTCGAGCTCTGTTTTCTCTCGTCGATCTTCTTCGTTTGAGATTCCGAGTCAAAACTTGGATATAAAGAGAGAGAGACAAACGTGGAAATAAAGATAAAAATAGAAAGATGACGATGTATGAATACACTCCTCGACGCAACACGCAACGGTGCGTTTCGATAAAATAATAGTAATGTTTTCGATTAGTGATTTATTTATTCTATTTAGGGATGTTAATCTATTCTATTAAAACAGGAACATGACCAATTAATAAATGTTTGATCCAACATTTTTTTTCCACGTGACCTATTTAAATGATAACCAAATCTTTTATAATTGCATCTAATTATATTCTTACTTTAACCACATTCAATATTTGGAATAATATATTAATAATATAATCAGTTATCTTTTTCCAGTATATTAGTTAACATAAGTAGTTACCTTTCTATTTTCATTTACGATGAAATAGTTAGCGATTACTCGGTAACGGAGCGCTCGGCGAAGGGTAACTGTGGCGATTTTACCAAATTCGGTTAATAAATCGATTTTGTAAAAATAGTATATTTCCTCGGGTTTGAATGTTTGAAATTAAATTTACATACTAGATCTACAAATTTGATAAAGGATTTGTAAGAAAAATGCAATATTGCAGTTTATAATGATAATTTTAGGATGACGGCCATGGAAACGTTTTTGCAGAAATCTAAAAGCTATCATAAGGAAGACGACGATATATTTACAATAGTGTCATTCATTAAAGAAACAATTAAAAAATAAAAACGTGGTATAACTGCTTCAAATACGTGACATGTTGTAAAGAAAAACAGCAGATGTTTGCACTAGGACACGGTAAATCATTGGTTCTAACACTGTCAACTGATTTATATATCTAAAATATTCACAAAATTAATATAACAACTCAAAACTAATCCCTGATTAATCCTAGATTGCTCTATGATTTTTTGTTAATTCGCTAGGTCCAGAGTAACAACTTATATTTGTTAAATTTTTAACATTATTCACTGTTCAAGCTGATATGATTAAGCTTTTCGAATATCAAAGCCGACTAAATTCATCCAATTAACTATAAATTGATGAGTCTATGTTTATGTTCAACAAGAATTTCCGTCTGTTTCTTAATAATCGACACTATCTTTTAACTACTAAGAAAATATAATATGTTGCAAATTTTAAGAATAAAATTTTAAAATAATAGTGTATAGATATGCAACTTGACATATTTAATATAGTTACTAAAAATATATATTAAGTAAATTAATATTAAATAGAAATATGATTACAAAAAGATACAATTTAACAACCAAATTTCTTTAAAAAAAATAAAATAAAAAATATACCCGCCCTTTTAAAGGGCGGGTGAGAATCTAGTTACTCACTAAAACTAAACATTAGTTACAGTATATTGGTTATGTCCCACATACCAAAATAAATCTTGCGTCCGCCCTTATATACATACCATTAGAATAGTTAGAACATGTGCATTGGGGGTTCTTAAAAGTTTCTTATCGGGTGGGACCCGCTAAATTTTTTAAGAACCACCTCTTAATTAGGTTCTTACACTGTTCGCATGCCCCACTGACACGTGGCGGCCCGCGATTAATCTGTTTTTATTTATTTATTTTATTTTAAAAAAATAAAAAAATTGAGAAGGGTTCTTAAAGTTAATTATGCTCTTAATAACCATCAAAACCATATGGCTACGTCATCATCATATCCCAATCTTTTTCATTTTTGATGTGTAGACCAAACCAGTTATGTCTATTTACTTAGCTTAATCGAGATGCAAAACTCACGACGACATGAGCTAATCATTCATTCTTCACACAATTTTGAAACAAGTTTAAAAATAAATCATTTACAAATTCAAAATCTCCTACATCACATGTTGGCAGTGTACGGAACTTGTGTTTGTGGGATCCACGAATCACCAACTAAAAACCTACCCCCAGTATATAACAAAGCCTCTTCAGGTCTTAGTTTCTTAATACCGGGCCAATTAACTCTATGGGCCTGATTCGATCCAGGCCCAATATTCAAATGCTCTGCATAATACAACGTCTTGAGCGCAAACTCACCCTTCCACGGTAGCCATCCCGCCGGATCAATAACATCATCGATCGTCGTCTTCATAATGATCGTCCTCGAGAACTCTTTCCACGGTCGTCCTAGATACGCTTTGTTCACGGCTTTCACCGGAATATACTCAGGATCTCCCACTATATGGCAGTGATGGAGGACTAACCCCGTTGATTCACGGACGTTGCTACGTCCTTGAGCTGTGACCATACACGACTGACCTCCCTTAGGTTTTCTTACGACGATTTTACAGTTTTGGAGGATGCATTTAGCGTCTCCGAAGATGAAATCTACTGTCCCGGAGACTGTGCAGTCACGGTAGAATTGTCTTTGAGAGTGAACGTATAAGGTGTCTTGGTAACCGTCGATTTGACAGGTGTAGAACACGGCGTAGTCCGCCGAGACTCTCAACGCCACCGCCTGTCCTCCTTCTGGTCCTGCCGTGTTCTCGATCCCTATGTTCTTCGCTGTGAAGTGCTCCCCTTCGATTGCTGCCAAACACACATAATGTAGAATGGTTTTGTAATGTTAAAGTATAGATGTATGTTGTCACGTGATTCATATAGTCATGTAATTTTCCGTATATAAAAAACAATTTTCAAAAAAAACTTAAATTTATGATGAAAATATATTAAAGAAAAATTGTCAAGAATAATATAAGTTAAGTACTACTTTGCAAAACTACACATTATCAAAAACATATTAAGATTTGGATTTATTAGTGATTATTGTTTAGGGTTTAGTGTTAAATGGGTAAAGTTGAGTTTCTAATTTTTTGTAAATATTTAGAAAAACTAACTAAGACTATTTTCATCAAAAAATTAAGGTATTTTTGAAAATAGTCATTTATTAAAGGTAAATTTGCAAAGTGGTATCAAACTTAAGGTAAAAATGAAATTTCCCCTATATTAAACTAATTTTTTAAATATTTATCAAACATTTAAAAACTTAATCTCGTGCTTTAACATTAAATCCTAAACAATAATCAATAAAATGTAAACTCAAATATTAATATATTTTTAATTGAATGTATTTTTCAAAAATAATATTTAATTTATAGTATTCTTAACAATTTTTCATAATATTATGTGGTGGCATGTTGTTTATGTAGTGACTATCATTATTTTAAATAACATTGAAAGTTGAAACTCACTAAGGGTGGATGTTAGGAACGTCTTGACTTTTCCAATACCAAAATTGAGACTGCCGGTGATTTTGGTCTTGGTTGGTCCATCACCGATGAAAGTGACGTGGGCCATTTTCTTTGGGATCTTTACTTTCTCCTTGTAAATACCTTCTTTGATGTGGATGATGAATGGCATTGTATTGTCTTTAGGAACAACATGTAGAGCGTCGTTGATGGTCTTGAAATGGCCACTTCCGTCTTGAGCTACCACTAAATTAGCTTTCACTGGTGGTCCTCCTCCTCCTCTTGGTTCTGATGCCATGAGCCTCCTTGCATGTGGTCCAACCCATGTTGGTATACCACCTTCTGTATACAAAAGCTTCCTCGCGTAGTTTGCAAGAACTCCAGTTAGTCCTGGTATCATCAAGATATCAGCGTTACATGTTCATTATTTTCAGGCCGGCGAGCTATAAATTATTTTACAAGAAATAATACTAAAAATGTGTTTAATGGTTTTAGGGTTATGTTTAGAGATAAAGACCAAAATAGACAAAAAAAATTGTCTCCAAAATAGCACTAAAAAAATGATCAAAATAGATTTTATTAAAATGTGTAAATATATATTTATACCCCTTGGATTAATTAATCTAAATTTATGGTTTAGAGTTATGAAGTTGGATTTTGGAAGTGAGGTTTATAATTAAAAAATAATAAAAATATTAAATTTTTTAAAATAAAAAAATTTATTTTGATCATTTTTTTTGAAATCTATTTTTATGACAAAAACTTCAAAAAATATATTTGAGAGATTTGCTCTTATGTTTATATAAGTTAACTTCTCAATTTGGGGGTTATATACAAATGTTTGGCTTGTCTATATTCAGGACCGGTTCAAGTTCTAGATTGTTTCGTATGGATATTTTGGAGATAGATTGAAAAAGATACCTGTGATGTTAGAATTAGGGAGAATGGTGGGAAGGTCAGTAACCATAGCAAGGCTATTACTACTAAGCTCTCTTGATGTTTTGAAGATGTTGAGCATATCACGCATAAGACTAGACTTAATCTCCTCGAACGTATCAATACACGTTTGCTGGAATGCGATGGAGCCACTTAGCCAAACCCTAAGATCCTCAACAAAGACTTCAACCTGAGTAACTGAGAACTGACGATCAACACATTTTTTCAGATCATCAATAGCGTCAATCATTAGCCTCCCACAGAGCTGGAAAGCATCTTTTTCTCCTGGGTCTTTGTCAGCCTTGGGCTTAACCTCCTCAGAGGCTCTCTTGAGGTTATCGTTTATGGATTTGATAGTGGCGTTGAAGCTGAGCTTGATGAGTTCAAGAGGCTCAGTTGAATTGGGAGAAGCGTCCATTAAGCTTTTGACGCAGGCTTCTTTGTAGTCAGTAGGTGCACAAACTGCTTTAACCGCTTTGGTGGTTGTTCGGATTTGATTCTCATTGGGAGAGTGTTTAGATGTTACAACAGCTACAGAGACAACCATGATGACTAGTAAACCTGAGACACTACCAGCGATAAGGCATTTCTTTTTCTTGTCACCATCAACCGCCATTTCTTTGTGGTTTTCTTTTTTACACAAATATAGTTTTCAATTTTTTTTTCTTCTTCTTCTAATTTCCTAATGTGTTTTTTCTTTTTTTACATGTTAGAAATGGAGCAGACGAGGCCTGCAACTGTGGCTATAAGGCCTCTTTGGTGTTTAGTATTTACAAATCTTAAAAGAAATGGATAGAAAAATCTTTGATGAGGTTAATATAGAGATGAGTTGTAACGCTATTTTTAGGGTTTTAAGGAAAGAACATGAGGCTATGTTACATTTTCTGTCTTTAGGAATATTATTGTCTTTTTGTTTCCGACAAAGTTTGTGGTTCTTCTCTCCATCCAAAAACGTTTGGTTTCCCGCTTTTATGATAAGCCTATGAATAGTGGTCTTGAGTTTTTGGGATGAAAGTGAAATTATGTTAATATGATCTTGGTCATTTCCTTAGAGAAATTTATCATTAACAAGTATGAAACAGATGCATTAGGAATTGATTTATAGATAAGAGAGTCAAGAGCAGCTGCTACGAGGCATGAAGAGGAATCTCACAATGCATTATCATTAGCAAGTATGAAACAGATGAGAAGATCATGCATAAACTTATTCAGGTTTACCATACTGCAAAAGATTTAACATGCAGCTTTATTATCATGTAAATATAAAAAGAAGAGAGAAATGTGATTCTCTTTGTCTTTAAAGCTTTGAAGCTCTCTGTAACTCCAACTTGCCCAATGGTCCCAAGATGAACCTCGTCAGGTCCATCAGCAATTCTGAGCGTTCTAGCCGTGGCCCATAGATGCGCTAAAACTGTATCTGAGCATACACCGGCTGCTCCATGAACTTGAATAGCTGTATCTAGTACCTTCAACGCCATGTTTGGAGCTGCAACCTGAAAACCAATATTGATTTTGGTTCTTTCAACTTCTACTTTGGTTTGATTTCTATCAGAATCACATATTTACAAATATATAACATCTTTTTACCTTGGCCATTGCGAGAATCCCTCTAGCTTTTTTGTTTCCAAACTTATCGAGATGATCAGCAGCTTCTAGAACTAACAATCTGGTTCCTTCCAGCTCTACTCGCAACTGTATCAAACAAGCACTCATATAAGAAGAACTCATAAAACGCATTTAGGTGATAAAAGAACACAGTGTCGTTTACCTTTGCAAGATCAGAGACAAAAGAACCATGCTGTGCTATGAACTTCCCAAAAGTCTTCCTAGTAAGAGCTCTTTGAGCCATTAGCTCCATTCCACGCTCTGCTGCACCTATTAGTCTCATGCAATGGTGCAATCTTCCAGGGCCTAACCGACCCTGATATCACAAACAAAGAAAGTGGCCGATAAATACAAATGAAAAATCCTTTCTCTGTTACCGCAAGCACTGAATCTGTCTCTATCTTTTGTAGTATCACCTGAGCAATCTCGAATCCTCGGCCTTCTCCTAGGAGAATATTCTTCGCCGGGACAATCACATTTTCAAAAGAAATTTCAGCATGTCCATGAGGCGCGTCATCAAAACCAAACACCGTGAGAGGTCTCTTCACGTGTATACCTAGAGTCCGCATGTCCACTAGTATCATAGACTGTTGCTTATGTTTTGGGGCGTTGAAATCAGTTTTCCCCTGTAAATAATATAACAAATACGTTTGTGAATGAATTTACTTTCTGAGATAGAAAGAGAGAGCAAGAACAGAGAACTAACCATGAGAATAAGCACTCTGCACCTGGGATCCATGGCTCCACTTGTCCACCATTTTGTGCCATTGATGACATACGAATCACCTTGTCTGTATAAGCAACAAAGTTAGCTTTAAGGAGTAATGCAGACTAAGTCTCCAGGAAATACCAGATGACATATAGCATTGATACACTTTGGTAAACTCGAATAAAAAGTACAATCGAAGAAAATCACTAACCTTCTAATAGAACACTCAATATTGGTTGCATCAGAAGATGCTACTTGTGGCTCAGTCATAGCAAATCCAGAACGAATCTTTCCCTCAAGCAGCGGAATAAGCCATTCAGAAATTTGTTCTTTGTTTCCATACCGCAGTATCACCTACAAATAGTATGAATACAAGTAATAAACAATCACACAACTTCTAGACAGGTAACAGAATCATGCACTGTCTTTACCTCCATGTTTCCAGTATCAGGTGCACCACAGTTGAACACCTGTGGAGCCCAAACTGAACGACCCATGATCTCACAAAGGTAACCATACTCCAGGTTCGTGAGACCCTCACCAAACAACTGATCAAAAGATCTGCCTGAAAAATCATGTTTATTCTCAATAGCTGCCAGTTCTCTTCTAGCTCTGGCAGCACTATCTACCTGCAAGAACCAAGACTCCATAAGTCCACTCTCACTCAGGGTAAAACAAGTGTACATTTGAAGAGAAATTATATATACAGGAATGAATAAGTTCCATAGGCCTTCTCTCTTTGCCTCCTCCTTTAACCTTTCCTCCTCGGGGTGAACGGTCCATCGCATATCTGATTGAGCAAGTTTGGCGAACTCTTTTTCCATTGGATAGATGTGAGTTTCCATAAACTTGATCAACCTCTGCCTTAACTCGAATACTTTTCTGTTGGGAACGAATCTCCCGCTTCCATCCACAAGGCTTTCATATGATGGGCTCACGTCTCTTTTAACTGCATCCCAACCGAAAAGCGCAGAGTAGCTAAGAAATGCAAAATATACAGTTTTCCTTAACAAAACTTAACTCTCAAAGGAGATGATTACCAGATGGAGGGTGCGCAGGAAGAACATTCTCGCGTGCAATATAACTCAAGGCACACTCTACAAGCTCATTGGCCTGAGCCCCTGTATTCCGGGCACGTCACCGGCAGAAGCATTCCCCTGCATGACCAATACAATGTCGATGACATTCATACCTTACAATAAAATAAAATTTACAGGATTAATACCATTAACCATCTGTTGTACACGCCCGTGTAGATTGAAGCAGCCCGAAACAATGAGAACGCTACGTAGAACTTCCAGTTTTCAGCAGGCCATGGTTTTCCCTACAGGAAAATTACAAGTAAAGCTGACTCGTTTCCTTTTCAAGACACAACATAAAATACAGATACAATTTTAACATTACTTGTTGGTAGCAGAACATACCAATGCAGAACAGTACTCTAAGAGAAACTCTGGCATTGAAAGCATTCCTTCTGGAAGTCCAATAGTTTCAAGACCTTCACTGACATGCTCCTTATCGAGCTGAACATTCACAATGTAATGCTGCCAACACCATTTACTTTATATCAGATCAGGAAGCAAAGAAACAAGCTTTGTGAATAGATCATTACCATACAGCTGTATGCAACATCACACATTTGGTTCCCAAGCGTGGACAATTCCCAGTCAAGTATTCCAATAACTCGATCCTGCAGCTTAAGGAATAAGGTCTCCAAGACTATCCAAGGATTTAAAAAAAAACAAAAGAGCTTGAGAGTCTTCAAACCTCAGAAGGATGAAACACTAGATTGTCAATGCGGAAGTCTCCGTGTACAAGGCCTGAGGTTGCCCCTGTTGAATCTTCAGCGGGTATGCTTTTGCGTAACCAATCAACAAGCTCAAACATCTTTGGATTCCTTTCCGGTTTGCCTTCACTTGTTGAAGCCAAGTATTGTTTAAACCACCTATCTATCTGAAATTTAGGATATCCACCACATAAGCATCATGAAGACAATAAGCTACTGATCTTACAAGTCACCAGTCTGAACTATTCCACTAACCTGTCTTCTGCAGTAGTTGGCGCGCCGACCATATTTGTCAAGACCAATCGCATCCACATCAGCAGAATGAAGAGAAGCTAAGGCTTTGGCGGTTGCACGATAGATCGCAGTCCTTCTTCCGGGTGCTACATTCTTATTCAAAATCAATGAAACACACACACACACGTCACATCTAAAGCTAGAAAGCATTCACATTCACGAAAGAGAGTGTAATCTTACCGGCAACTTGGGATCTATGAAGATTCTTCCTTCCATAAACTCCATAATGTAAAAAGCAGTCCCAATCACAGAGGGGTCAGTGCATAAGCAGAAGACTTTAGGAACAGGAACCTGTGTATGCTCCCCAAGAGCCTTAAGCACCTAACATAACCATCATCAAAAGCAAACATTAGGCAAAAAAAAGCATCCACCTTTATCCAATAAAATGATTCTGTGACCAAAAACAACATTAAATTAGTGATCTTTCAGAGTTAAAGATTTGATTTTTGATACCTGAAACTCCCTATCAACGGCATGAGCAGATTGCAAGAGCTTCCCAGGAGGTTTCTTCCTCAAAACGTAGCGTTTCAAGGAACTCCCCGAGCCGACAGAGATAAGAAACGTCGGATTCGACTGCCCATGTCCGAACTGCAATAGCGAGAAGAGAAAATATCAGATAAAGCTTCTAACTTTGGGCGGAGAAAACCGAGAATACCTGTGAGATAGTGAATTGAGATGGTTTGGTCGGAAAACCGGAGACGTTGTCGGCGGCGTAACGGAACAAGGCATCGTGATCGAACAGATGAGCTGATTGGACACGTGTCACCAGATCGCCGGTGCTACTCCCCATGTTTTTAGCTGTCTTCACCGATCCTCAAGGTTTAATGGAACACAAAGATCGTCGCATATACACGGAACTGATGCGGACAAAATTTTCTTTGAAAGTCGCAAAACCTTACCCCTTTGGATAATTTTATTTATTTATTTGTAGATCATATCAATCAGTGTATCTTCTTTAAATTAAAGAGATTTTAATTTGTGACGAAACAAGCAAAAAAATAATAATTAAAAATTTCTCACCACATAGTATAATAGTATACTCTTTTAAGAAGATCATGTTCAGAAGAAGAGATCTTAAAATACATTTAACTGATATGATTTTGCCAACTCATGTCATGTTTGATCAGATGTTTTAATCTTAGAGGTTGTACTTAGAAAGACGTATCTTCTTTTTGATAACAAAAGCTGAGAAAGCTTTTTGAAATAACTTTTAGATCCGTGGAGACTATGCAGGTGGAGTCGTGGAGAGGAGAGAACTTGAACCATAACCAACGACCACAATCCATGGGGTTATTAACATGAACAAGTATGCATCTGTAATGGAGTCTACTAGGCTTATGAGTTTCATCTCTAAGAGAATTATCAATTATCAACAGTAATCATTCATTTACCATTAGATTGCAAATGAAATGAAGTACATATGTACACTATAAATATATATATATACACACGAGAGATCATTAGATGGAACTGAAGCTGGAGATTAAGAATTTTCCGACAGATAATTTGTCAGCAGACAGGAGACAATGTTAGATTCAACTTCTCCCTTTCACCGTCCGTTGTCACGATCCTCACTATCCTCTTGAACGCAAAATGCACACAATTCGACAACGCGATCCAGCAAATCACTTCGTACACGAACTCCATTGCCGGATCCGACCAAGACCCAGACGAAGACGACGACTCATCCCAATTTCCACCACCACCACCACCACCACCGTAGTTCCACCCCTTTCCACCGCCTCCACCACCAAATCCAAACGGACCATCGCCACCACCGAAACCGCCTTCTAACAGAAACCGACTAAAATCTCCTCCGTCTTCCGAATCACCGCCGAACGAAACGCGCTTCGTACGACGCTTTTTACGGATCCGGCGGATCGTCTTGTAAGAGCTAGATCTAACCGGTGAAGGAGCGATTGCATCGACGGGGAAGATAACCGCCGATGCTTGAACGATTCCAGCCGGAGATTGATCAACGAGGGAATCGGCGAATGAAATGTGATTTGCTAAATCCCACCGGTTAAGGAGAAGAGAGCTCCCAAAGGCTACGCCTTGCTTAGCCGTGCAAACCGAGACTGTTTCAGCGATCAGAGAGAGCTCCATGATCTTACAAATCTTCCCACCACGACCTTGTTTCCTTGGATTTGGGA
Source organism: Moricandia moricandioides (assembly GCA_905132885.1). NCBI lineage: Eukaryota > Viridiplantae > Streptophyta > Magnoliopsida > Brassicales > Brassicaceae > Moricandia > Moricandia moricandioides. The sequence goes on from CAJHQQ010000087.1 coordinate 28,796, forward strand.
TTTGTACGACTTGCCGGGTAACGTTTCGGGTTATAAATTATCGAAAACCTGATTCGGATCCGAGGGAGGTGGATCATTTCGACACGTTACTGGTTTGCGCGTTGAATAGACTAGCCACGTGTCTTATAGAATAAAACAAACGTGACTAGATGGGACCCATTATCTATTCAAAAGGCCCAATATATGGTCTGTAGTACTCATGTTTGGCCCATACTTTTTAAAGCGCAATGTTTATTTAGGAATTTTTTTAATCATCCTAAATCTTCAAACCCAATATACACCTCAGGTATAATTTGTATAATATGATGGGCTGAAAGAAGCCCATTTAGCGTAAAATCAGGGCTTGTGATGGTGAGATTTTGTTAGGTGATGTATTCCCTCCCTATTCTCTGGGTTAAATGATTGCAGCTTTTTTACCCAACAAAAGAATGTTACATGATTACATGTAACAGGTAACAACAAAGCTTTGTTTATATCATCTGTCGTATAAACATGTTGCTGACACACTTTATGATTACTCCATTACAGGTGACAATGGCATGGTACCATAGATGGTCAAGGCTTTGTTTGGTGGGATCGGTTTACTTCTCATTCCTTGAAGCATAACCGTGGAGTCTATTTCATCTCAAAATATCATTGTTCATAAGATATTGGTTCATTCTACTCAAGAATCTCCTTACACGATCGGCATTGTACCAGGTTACTTGTCTCTGCCTCTAGTCTATCAAACAAACACCTTCTGAAGTATAATAATATATAACTGATTCTGTTTTTTTTTTTGTTATGTTTCTTCAAATTCTTCTGTTAAGGTACGAAGCGTTTTGCCTCAAAAGCGGTTGGGATGAATATGGAATCGCTTACTCTCGTCATATACGAAACGTTTGCCTTCAAGCAGCTTCGGTTTCATCTATCTCGTTTGCTAGTGAAATGTCTGATGTTGTGGTTGATAACGTCCTTATAAACAACTCATTAACCGCGTAACGTTTAGAAGCGCTAAAGGAAGAGGTGGTTACATCAAAGAGATTGATATTTCGAGTATCTAATAATATGGAGTGTGTACTGCTATTATGGCTAGTGGTAGCTTCTGTTCCGTTCTCACCCGGATGATAAGTGTGATGCAAATGCTCTTCCACTAGTGAGTCACATTAGGTTAAACAATGTTTCTGGTTTAGATACTGGCGTTGCGGGGAGATTGTTTAGGGATCAGAGAGTCTCCTTTCAGCTCAGTGGCTTTATCTAATGTTTATATGTCAATGAACTCTGCCTCTGCTGTTAGTTCTTGGCAATGCTCCTACGTGTATGGGACTTCTATGTCTGTAACACCTGAACCGTGTCTCGAGCTTAAGAGAGTTGATAATGCTTTTGGTTGAGCTCCTGTGTAAAAGAAACCATTCTCTAGTATTCATTCAATCAAATTCTTTTTTTTTCAAGTTTCAAAAGGTCAGAGATTATTTTCCCAAAACCAACCACATTGTCTCAGATCATACATGTTTCTTCTGGTTTTGTTTTGAATATTGTGAGATGAGAAGTCTATACAGGTTCATATTCTTCATTCATGTGTACTCCCGAAACGTGTTAAATGTTTTTATTCAAATCTAGAGGTTCGAAGGTACGATGACAATAATATATGTATTTTAACTCTGCATCCTCTTTAACTTACAAGCTTTTCCATCATACACTGAGACCACTCTTAACAATTTCAACCCCACAAGATTACTCACTTTCTCATAAACCACTCACAACAAGGCGAGTGGCTTCATTAGCAATCGTCTCCAAGCATGGTTGACAAGAACAAACCTCGCACAAACTCACTCTTCTTCACCTTCTCTCGATCTTCGCCTGTAAGTGGAGCTTCTCGAATGTCTCTGCACAAGTTAAAGCCAAAGACCAAGTGAGAAACAAGCCTTCTTGTTTGCTTTCTTGGGGTCTAGAGGGTCAATAGATAAATATATTTTACCTTTTGAGAGGTTCCTTTAGGGAAAGTTTTGTTCCTTCCGTAACAGGTGTAGCATCAGATTTGTTTGCAGACTCATTAGCTGAATGAGAATTAAACATAAAGGATGACAGTAACGGATCAGAATCTATATTGGTTGAAGAAGTGAAACTTGAGGATCCACCAAGAAGAGACTGTAAGTTTGCTTCACGGAGCTCTTTCTTCAAGGCGAGATAAGCAGAGCCGTATCCACCTTTTCTCAACCTTCTCCTTCGCTGCACGTAGAATCTCTCGTCAAGGAATAAACACACACAATCTAATGATTAACGTACCACAGAACCAAAACATCAGGTATTTGTAATAACGAAAACATCAAAAGTTGAAAGGATATCTTAAAGAAGTTTGCATGTTGTGTCGTGATATGGCCAACGATATCCAATCCCACTCTCTTTGTGCATACAGGACAGACCTGTGACAAACAAAGATCAAAATTTTCAACGCCACGTTTAAGAGAGAAAAAAAAAAGAGATAAGTAGCTCATGCGGATCATGAAAGATCACTACTTTACCGATTACCAGCTAATGAGGAATACTCAGTTTAACGAAATATTGAACGGATTCATAAGGCTGATAAATGGGCTCATCTGATAAGAAGAAACAAAGAGGTAGGCAGAGCATTTCATCATCATCACCAAGACAGAACATTAAAACCAACATTCTCAATTTCAAGCAAAGCTTTAAACTTTCTAAATAAGAAACCAAAGTTTGTAATTGTAACAATCTTAACAAAAGTAGACCTGATCAAACCTAAGAATCAAACAAAGTTTAAAGAAGGGTTTGATTAAGGATGGTTAATTTTAATTACCCCGTTCTTGGCCTCGACAGGATGCTCTTCATCAATGTGACAACAGAGCCCAACGATGTCGAAAACTTCAGCGCAAAACGGGCAGATGAACTCCGACTTCATATCGTCTTCTCCTTCGAGATCCTCGTACCCTCCACCTATATACAAATCTTCCCCCAAACGGATCAATCTCATACCAAAAAAAAACACGATCCTTAAAATAAAAAAAAAACATAGACGAAACTAACCTGATCTGGATTGACATCGTCGCGAAGCAGAAGAAGAGGATGAGAAAACGGAAGGACAATTGATCCATGACTTGGAATCCATTTCCTCTGCTTCTATGAATTGAGATGAACGAAGATGTGATCAACGAAACCCTAGAAGGACGAGAGAGAAGAATGGAAGGAGATGGAGAGAGAGAGTGGAAGCGAGAGACTTATTACCGAACTACAAGTTCGGAAGGACACAAGAAGGCAACATAATAATATTTACCTGTTATACCCTCTAACTTTATTATTATTTATAGTTCTGCCCCGTTTAATAACAGTCGTTCACGCGGTTTGGTTTCGATTGGACCGAGCCATGACAAAGGTGGTTTCGCTGTATCTATACTTCACACGTGTGGCGTTGGTCTACCACAAAGTTCTGTCTGAAAAAAGAAACTTTCACATTTATTAGTAAGTAAGATTTAGAAAATAAACGGCTATAATGATTACTATTAATTAAGTTTATTTTACTGGATAAACCATGTTTCTGTCAGGTTATAATTCTTTAGCCTCCTTCCTTGCAAATTGGAGGATTCTGCTATGACGAATTCTGTCAATTTATCAAATTATTTTTACATTTTAAATATAATTAAATTATATTACATGAATAATAAAATATAAATCAAATGAAAAAAAAATTGGAGTGATATTATAAATTAATTTAATCATTTTTATTAAATTTATATTAATTGTTATAGTTCTGAGTTAAAAGTATAAAATTTTAGTATTTATAATAACCTTTGTTTAAAGGATAGTTGGCTTAGTAAAATTGCATTATTGTAAAAGATGATGTGCGGATTCATGTACCGATTATTCTTTTACTATGATTTAATACTCGAGTGCGACATGAGTCATCTCCAAACCTGTAAGAAAAAAAAAGTATAGAAAAAGAAGTTGCATGTGAGGGAAGGGGATAAAGTGGTGAGAATGCTCATCAACTTCTTTATAAAACAAATAAGGAAGAATCTGATTTACATTTTGGCAGCCAACACATATAGATCTTTGTCTCCCTTTGCCTTTGTTGTTTTGTTATATATATTCTCTCTTTCTTTCGTTTTCACAGTTTCAAATTACTCCAACCACATTCACGTTATACAAGATAAATAATGGAAAATTTGAAAAGCAAAATTCAAATTTTCCAGTCATTTGTGCAAATTTGGAAGACTTTTCCTTAATGCAGTTGATTTTTATTGGTACTTTTGTTACAATTATGATATGACACCCATCCTTTTGCATCAATGTAACTTTAAATGTAGACTGTATACCTTTTACATCAATATAGGGTGCCGACTTCCACTGGGCCTATTGGTTGGGTTGGCTATCGCAACTGCCTTATATAATTGTATTGGAAGACCTAATTTCACTTAGTTCCAAAACTCGTCCAGCTATATCTCAAGTAGTACATGACATTTTCTCCGATTTATTTGATTTGATTCTTTATTCACTCGATTTGATAAGAAAAATTCAGATATCCGTAAATTTAGGTTTTTGAAGTAAATTAAATACTAAAAATCAATATCTTTTATAAACGAAGTAAATCACAAATATCAAAAAATTTAAAGACCGATATCCGCTCATATCCGTCTACTATGCAAATAGATGTATATCTATAATTAAATATATATATAGTTTTAAATGCATAATCTCATATATTTATTATTTTAACATGTAATTTTAATAATTTTTTTATTACATATAAAATATTAAATTTGGAAAAGAATATTAAATCTTCGTAGAAAACTACACTTTTTCTTTAAAAAATTATTTTATAAGATTTTTAAAATTTTATGAAACATATAATTTCATCAATTTTTTTATTTAATATTTTGTCAAAGATATATTTTTTTTAAAAAAACTTATATTATTTTTTCTAGATTTACTTGTATTAAACAAAGTAGATGAAATATCCGTAAATATTCATAAATATTCGTTAATTTTCCGAATATCTGGAAAATCGAATATCTGTATTTATCCAAAACAAAACAAGTCGGAAAATCAAATATCCGTGAAGTACGAAACAAATCACAAATACTAAAAATTATGGTAGTATTTGATCCGTGTTCACCCCTAATCTCAAGTATCAACTACATATTCCAAAACTCGTCCAGCTATATTCTCAGTAGCTGTTGTATTACTTTGAATCAAAACACGTTTGTTTGTTGTAATCTTTTGGATCAAAACAAAAGCTCTGAATACGCAGCGCAACAAAATATATTAGGTCACGAACATAATTGCACAGGGTGGTAAATTTTACTTCAAATGATGCAATAGTATCAATCATAGGAGCTCGTGGTTATACAGTGTCACTCTACGTTAAGATCACTACTCTTTTACATTTATCATATAGGTTGATAAATTTTATTGATGAGATGATGAATGATATGCATGCAATCAAATCTTTAAAATGATAGCATGTAGTTAAGTTTTTTTACTCTACACTACGCTGCTATATGGTGGTCTAGGCTCAATGCTTAAAGTGTATCCATAATCCATTTGCTAGAACGCTCGTGATTTAAACTCCAACTCATTACAATAGTTGCAAAAACACTCGGAGACTCCAGATGATTTTTGAATATATAAAAATGTAAATTTCTCAAATAATTTTTTTGAAATTCACAAAAATATGTTTTAAGGAAAAAAAACTAAAAAATATATATTTTTTTTTGAATTTTAAACCTCATATCTAAAACTATACCCAACAACTTTAAATCCTAATCATAGGTTGCTTAATTCAAGAGGTATAAATATATACTTACACCATTTAATAAAATTTATTTTGTTCATTTTTTAAGTTTTACAACAAATTTTTCAAGTATATGTTAGTATATTTCTCTATATTATATAAAATAATAATCGGAAAAAAGAAAAATAAGTTTTAATAAAGAGAGGTACACTTCTACTCTGAGCCTCTGAATGTGCATCCTCCTCTCTCTCTCTCTCTCTCTCTCTCTATCCCTACCTTTCATCTTCTTTCCTCCTTATCACTTGATCTTTAATCTTCCTAATCTTTCTCTCATTTGTCGACAGCAAAAACGTCTGACAATGGAAGCAATCAGATTCTCTAACGTGTCAGCTCTTCTTACACTTCTGCTACTGTCACTGTCTCTCCGCGCTACCTCAAAAGACCAAACTGTTTCTTGCACAATGTGTTCCTCTTGCGACAATCCATGCAACCCCGTCCCGTCTGCCTCTCCGCCCCCTACTCCTCCTAGCTCCAGCGGCGGCGGCGGCTCTTATCATTCTCCTCCTCCTCCTCCTAACCCTCCGAGCTCCGGCGGCGGCGGTGGCTACTATTATTATCCTCCTCCTTCAAGCTCTGGTGGTGGTAAATACCCTCCTCCATACGGTGGCGGTGGACAAAGTTACTATTACCCGCCTGCTTCTTACGGTAACTACCCGACGCCACCACCGCCAAATCCCATCGTTCCTTATTTTCCGTTTTACTATCACATTCCTCCGCCGGGAGATTCAGGATCTGATCGTTTAATGGGTTCTCTTCTCTTTGTTCTGTTCTCCATCTTGCTTTGTTTTGGGTGAAGGATGAGAGAGGATCATGTTTTACTACTACTTTTACCTTGTTAACTGTGCTACTCTTTTTTTTACTTTCTGTTGACAATTTGTAATTAACGTCATAATTACTCGTTGTTAAGAGTCTATATGTGAGCAAAAAAGTACTTATAGAACTTTTTCTTAATAAAAAATAAAGAGATTTTGTTCTTGTTGTGTGGCTTAAAGTGAGTTTGAGTTACTCTGTAAATAACAAGGTACATGCATGTCAACTAATTTCACTTTACCCTATTTTGTCGGTCCGATTAATCATGACGCAATACAAATTATATTCACTGTTCGATAAACAAAAGAAAGCATTTACAATGCTCATAAAACTGAGTTTATTAAATAGAAACGTTATATTAAAACATCAAAACTACTAACATAACCAACACGAATTGAGCCAATCAAATTCCTCTGAAAGCCATGAGTTATTGACCATGTGATCGTATCTTCTTCTTTTACTTTTTCCTTTTTAGATTGCCTTTTAAGATATAAGATCACTAGGGATTTTAACTATGGAATTCTCAAAAAAAAGAAGAATATATATATACATATATATATATATATATATATATATATATATATATATTTTGTGTAATTTTTATCTTTACGAAAAGCCTAATCCAAAAAAATTCACTCCCAGGAATTGGAACCCCGAGTGCTCTAAGTTTTGTTATTCGTCTCCAAAAGAAAATGCGAAAATAGCTGGTTAGCACGTGCGAGTAATGGGTTTGCTATGGCTCCACCAAACCCGGTTCAACATAAACTCGGTATAATCTGGTACACAGATGGACTAGTTGGTATATTTACTCTTTGTTGCATCGATATAGTGAATTTCAAATGACCATATGTGATTAATTCTGTTTTTAATCTTCAAGGTTGCACCAAATTCACCATTCAGGAATGAATTGATGAGATAGTAACCGTGATCAAATCATTATACCGAACCGGTCAATTGCATCTACTGAACTATAGGCTCATTAATAAGATTAAAAGGCCTTTTAAGTGGGGCTTGACTTTTTAGTACTACTACTTTGTAGCTTTTTTATCTGTAGGCTTTTTTTTCCTGCCCTTTAAGGCTTTTCCTTATCCTCGGTGCTCTAACAAAAGCTTGTTGATAAATTAAGAGTAAGATTAACCCTAATCTCTTATGATACTAATCTCTTATGATGGGGTTTTTAACTTTTTTTAAAACATGTTTCTTAATTTTTAACTAAGAAAACATAAGAACGTCTTTTAAATAAGATATGTAAGAACTGTCTTTTAGCCGAAAAGTATAAAAAAAAGAGATAAATTTTACGTTGAAACCCCACCTTAAGAGATGGAAGTTAATTATGGCCTAAAAAGTTCAAAGTTAACAAGACCGCACCAAACACTGCATACATAAAGATTCTTACTGAGGTTACATTTTCATTCTTCATCCATGAAACCTAGATGACATTCTCAAATGCCCAATAAACTCGGTACCATGATCATACATTCCCCCGATTCTATTCATCCCTAAAGCAAGAAAGTGTTTCCTTAGTAACAAGACTTCACATGTCGTTGTCAATGATGTCGCGCATCATCTGTAATGGAATCAGCCCTTCTGTCCTGATTGCATCTTTGCTTGGGTCAGGACTGATGAATAACAATGTAGGTAAGCCCCGAACCTGCATTCATATAAAGATTTGGTTATTGTAACAAATTAAATTGATAGGCTGAAGGTGAGAGAGAGAGTAAGAGTTACCTGCATGTCGCGTGCAAACTCGTACTCATCATCTGTATCAACTTTCACAATCAATGCATTGCTCTCATACTCCACTGCAAGCTGTTTTGCATCGAGCAAAATTATCCAACACAAGTGTAATAAAGATTTACAGAGTAAAAACGAGTAGATAAAAGAAAATGCTTAGTTTCTACAATCTCACAGTTCAAATAATTTATTTTAAAAACGAAAACATGTCAGCTTCACCCTAAGGAATGAAGGAAAAAAAAACACTAGTAAGATTGGAACTGGCCTTTTCTCCTAAACCCACCAAAGAACTAGACCATAGAAGAGACATGATTCACGAGAAAGAGTCTAAGCAATGACCAAACCAAGACCATAGACAAAGCATTTTCATAAGCTCCCCTATAAAGATTGAGCTGGCAAGGCGCACCCATAAAGTTCACTGCTTAACCCCTAAGCTAGTTACAAAAAACCTGCACTATACTTAACAAGAAAACCTTATATCATATCGACATATCCCTAGATTCAAGTAACAACCGGTTCCAAGAGCTAATGTTTGTAAATGCATAACCCTGCTAGAGACCCGGAACATGAAGCAGATGAGACAGTAGGTACCATTTCGAGTTCCTGGGCCATCAAGATACAAGGTCCACACCATGTAGCATAAAAGTCAACAATCAACGGCACCTTCCTCTCTCCTTTCACCAGCTCTTGAAGTTCTTGAGCTGAAAATTTCCTCTGTCAAAACCAATAAACAAAAAGAGCAGTGAGGCCCCATCGACCATAAGATTCAAATTATGGAGACAAGAGCCAGTACCACAAGATAATCTTCTCTAACAAACTTGCCACGAGGTGGAGGGCAGAGAAGCTTCCGCGGATGCGTCACCGGAGAGAATGGCAAGTTCCCGGCGGTGGAGGATGAGAACGGCGAGGCTACCGGTCGAATTTCCTCCGGAGTAAGAGAGACGATGGAGCGTGGAGGGTGGATAGAATCGGCGACGACGGGACGTTGAGGTGAGGAAGAGTTCTGCATTGAACAAGAGCCATTCTGGGAATCAACAGTGGAAAATGATTCGAGCTTTTCAAGGTTCAACTCTCGATGGGGTTTTAGATGATAAGGCAATAACAAAAAAAAATGTTTTTTTTTTTTAAATTCCGACATAATGTATCTGAAAATCAGAATGTCTGAACTTATTTTGGGTTCATTTTATGGGCTTTACACGAATCGAAATGGGCCGGGTTAGTTTTGGGTCCATACGATCTACTAGGACAGTTAGTCATTTAAAGTTGACTATAAATTCAACAAATGGATTAGGGTTTAGGTTGCAGTGGCCGCAACAGATCTCTCCTATATCTTCCTTACACAGGTTAGCTTCTTCTGTCTCCTCAATATCTTTTGTATTGTTTCTTTCGCTTGTTTCGTTAGTGGTTTGATTTATATTCTATCGTGTTCATAGAGATGGCTAAGTCGAAGAATCACACGGCGCATAACCAGTCTGCTAAGGCACACAAGAACGGAATCAAGAAGCCAAGGAGGCACCGTCACACCCCCACCCGAGGGGTAAATCTTTATACAAGTTTAAAATGTTACTATTTTGATTTTTTGAGTTTTGGAGTTTGATTTGAACTTAACTTTGTGCGTGTAAAAATGTTACAGATGGACCCAAAGTTCCTGAGGAACCAGAGGTACGCAAGGAAGCACAACGTCAAGAGCGGCGAGAATGCCACCGCTGAATAATAAGCTTCCTTTTTTTTTTAATTCTCTCTGAGACTCGTTTAGTAGACAAGAGAACCAGTTTACTTTTTATTAATCTTTTCGTTTGATTATGTTTTTTCGTATGTGCACTTTTTGAATCCATGCCTTAATTTAATATCAGAGATTTTAAATTCGATTCTCTTATAAGTTGCATTTGATTTAGCTCGGTTCAACTACATATATTGTCTGGGATACAGTTGAGTCGATTTGGTTCTTATTCATAAATGCTTCTATGGTTTCATAGTAATTCTTTAGTTTTTAACTTTGAAAATTCATGTCTAAGAGGATCACGATCTCCTTTCTTTACTAGTTCATGTGTCTCTTACCATTTACTGTTTTGGTTTTGTGACTTTGGTCTAGGCTTCATCAGCTGTTATAGTTGATTGAACAGAGTCATGTGTTGTCTGTCTCTTGCGAATAGATCAGTGTGTTATTACAGTGTTAGCATCAACTACATGAAAGATTAAATTTTCATTTGCATTGGTCAATGTAAAAATACACTTGGGATATTGTAGAATCGAACAATTGGTCTCTAATTTTAATTTGCTGAATCAGTGAAATGAATTTTGAGAAACTCTCTGTACTAATGAAAACTACAACCATCGCGATTATAAAACTAAACACGCTCTGTATTTTAGTTGAAAAATAAAGTCATCTCCCCAAAAAAACAAATCAAATTAAAAGCCGAAGCCCTTTTGAAGAATTATCCAATACTATGGCTTAGGCCCAATGGGCTTTAAATAAGTCATAACAGAGTAGCTACCCCTTCTCTGTCCACGAAGTATTATACAAAGATCGCGTCGCGGTTTCGATACTTTCTCTCTCCTTCTTTTATTGCGCCTTCGGGGTAGATCTACCAACAACTTAAAGCCACGTGGGTATTTAGTTGACCATATAGTCATAACACTTTCAGACCATCACTAATCTCACATAGTTGAACTACCAAAATCCAACCTGGCGTCTTTTAATTGGATTTTAACGCGTTCTTGTTTCATTCTCCTACATCACAGTCTGTCATTTTAACGATAGCGAGCAGACTCGCGAGAAGTGAGCGCGTGTAAATGTATGATAGCTTTTCAGTGAATATCGATGTTATCTGAGGGTATTAATGGAATACACTCCATAACGTATGAGAATTATAATATTTTCCACTGCTTAATTATTTTTTTTTCTTTTTCACTTTCTTCTCTCTCTCCCCTTTGGAAGGTTGGGGAAAGCTTTCTCAGAAGAAAAATAAAAAAGCTAGAGAGAGAGAGAATATCGTATGGTGGTTAGGGTTTCGCCTGTTCGATTTCGTTCCCTTCGAGAGCTGAATCTTCCCGCCTTTATAGCCGGCGTATAACTCTTCTCCGTTCTCCAAAACCCTAAACTTAGCTTTCTCGGCTCGATTTGGTGTTGGAGGTGGAGAAGCCAGTGATGGGCGCCCAGGAGAAGTCACAGTCTAATTCCAATTCGTTGCAGGTGTGTCTATAATCTCTCGCTTTGGTTACTTGATTTGAACTTGGGTTTCCTTGATTAGTAGAGAACTTATTCTTGTTTCCTAATTTGTTTGTGTTATGATGCTCTCTGCTTCGTTGCTATATTATTAATTGAAGAATTCATGGTTACCTAGCAAAATCACTGTGCAATTCAGTATAGAGCTGAGATTTAGAGATGGGATTTGTTATTTGAATCGTTTCGGAGATTTATTTATAATGAGAAAACGGTGTTGTTTGAATGAGAGAAAGTATATGGTTCTTTTGTATCAATTGTTTTTCAGAGAGTGAAGGTCTATCATTTGAATGAAGATGGTAAATGGGATGATCGAGGAACTGGGCATGTAAGCATCGACTATGTGGAGGTTTGTTGTCATTTCTATTCTAATTGACTTCCTCCTTCTGTCTGTATTCTGCAAATAAAATTTTAGAACTTGTATCTAAATTGAAATGCTTTATGATGCAGCGTTCTGAAGAACTCAGTCTATGTGTAATCGATGAAGAAGATAACGAAACATTACTTGTGCATCCTATCAACACTGAGGATATTTACAGGAAGCAAGAAGGTAGCGTATTTCCGTCGTGTCTTTATTAGCTATGCTATCTATGGGGTTTCTGTTTGTTTTTGGTGTGGATAAAGTGGTATTTTGTTAATGTACAGATACAATAATTTCATGGAGAGATCCAGAGCGCTCAACAGAATTGGCTTTGAGCTTTCAAGAGACTGCGGGGTGCTCTTATGTGTGGTTAGTGAAGAAATTTCTCCATTATCTCCTTCTTTTCATCCTTCATTTCTACATCTCCCAATACTCTTGACTGGAATTATTGTATTTGTAATATTCAGGGATCAAATCTGCACTATGCAACGAAATTTGCATTTCAGCTCTCTGAACAGTAAGAATTTCCGTCTGGAGTATTGATATTAGTTTTTTTATATTTACTTCTGATTATGTAATCATCTGTGATTGAGCAGGTGAGACATTTCACAGCCTGAATAGTGAGTTGAAGGAGCTTCCTGCTGTAGAGCTTACTACACTTCCTCTAATACTGAAGGTTTTAAAATTCTAGTGTACCTATTTGATTTCTCATGTGTGATGATTTATGATTTTTTCGTTTTCCGAATTATTTTTTTGTTTTCTTTTCATCTTCCTTGCAGATTGTTACAGAGAGTGGCATTACAGATCAGATGCGCCTTACTGAAATTATATTGAAGGATGTAAGTTATCAAGTATCTTTGTCCTTGCCAGTATGCCAGTTCAATTTAGTGTGATATTTGAGCTTGCACTATCTCTGGGAAATCTTATTCCACGCTTAAATTTTCCTTTAATTCTGTTAATGGTATTATGTTTACTTAAATTCCTAGCAATAACATCTTTATTTTAAGCCCTATGTTGTTTTATTTTTATCAAGGTACTCAAGTTTGTGATTTGAGTGTCAACTCTTAAATTTTCACTTTGTGCAGCATGATTTCTTCCGGAATCTGATGGGTGTGTTTAAAATATGTGAGGAATTGGAAAATATTGATGGTCTTCACATGATTTTCAATATCGTTAAGGGAATCAGTTAGTATTCACATACATATCATTATCAAATTTTTCCATACACATTTCAGAATTTTTCCCTTGACGTCCACCATTTCTTATATCTTTTGTATGCAGTTTTGCTCAACAGTTCTCAGATCCTGGAGAAAATATTTGGAGATGAGCTGATCATGGAAATTATCGGGTGCCTTGAGTGTAAGTTTGAACCTAAATGATCCCTTAGTGCTGTGGAGGTTGATATATTTAGCACTGGCCATTTAGGCACTTACACTGCCTAGGAATCTTCTTGCGGTTTCAGGTCTTAGTCGTATATGGACATCAATAGCTTCTGTTTCTTGATTATTTGGTGGATAGTTTCTTGCTTTATCAGATAGAATTGTTCTTAAGGGTTTTCGTATGCTACTATAGATATTATAGCCAATCTGTTACTTTCTCTTTTCTTGGCCGTTGCCTCATATTTAGCAATATTTGACGCTGCATGTTGACTGTCCTGATAGATGACCCTGGTGTTCATCACTCTCAGCATCATCGGAATTTTCTGAAGGAGCATGTCGTTTTTAAGGAGGTAACGCATTGTTCCCTATGTTATTGATTTCATGTAGTTCAGGACTAGTTAACGTAGGCTGGACTCAGGGGGAATACTAGGAACGCTTTCCGTTTACAAGAACATAATATGCCTACTTGAAATATAAGAGAATGTTTATTTTTTTGTGAGAACTCACTCACTATGGATACTTTGTTTACAAGAACATAATCAAGGATGTTTTTTGGTTTGGATTCTTTAGCATAGCTCTTTATTTTTGCAGGCAATACCAATTAAAGATCCCTTAGTTCTGTCAAAGATACACCAAACCTACAGAATTGGCTACTTGAAGGTTGGATCCCATAGTTTGTTATTTTTCGTACTTTTATGCCTTCTATGATATTAGGCTTCTCACCTACTGTCACGTTTTACAGGATGTTGTTTTGGCTAGAGTACTAGATGATGCTATTGTTGCAAACTTGAATTCAGTAATCCATGCGAACAATGCCATTGTAAGTTGTCCTTGGAAATGCTATCACATATAATGAAAGAATGCATCCCATATTTTTGTTTAACTGAAATGTATCTTCTCCAGATTATTTCGTTGCTTAAAGATGATAGCACCTTTATTCAAGAATTATTTATAAGGTGGAGGTCACCGTCTACATCTATGGAATCCAAGAAAAATTTGGTATTTCCTGCCTTCAAGAGGCGTTTGTGTATTTCATTTTTAAGTCTCAGTTGTTTTGTATTCGTGAATGTTATTTACAAAACTGATTTTTTTAACATTAATTGGGATCCTCCTCTAGCCTCAGTGGTGAGATGATCTACGTGCGACAATAGATGGATACTACGTTAGAATAATATTGTTTTTCAGTTGAATTAGTCAGACTGATGTGCTTTTATTCTCTATAAATAGGTATATTTCTTGCACGAATTTTGTAGTTTAAGCAAGAGCCTCCAAGTGGTACAGCAGCTGCGGCTTTTTAGGTATGTACTCACTAGAAACTAAATGCCCTTTCCTTTACTAAGTGCTTCTTTGAGAATCGTCTTTAGTGATCTGTATCTCAATTGCTGTGTTTGTCTTGCCAATGTTATTTCAGGGACCTTATTAATGAAGGGATTTTTCATGTCATTGAGGAAGTCTTGCAGATTCCAGATAAAAAACTCGTCTTAACTGGGTATACAGTTACTTAAACCTGATAGCTCATTGTGGTTACACTGTTTTCACTTTCTAGTGCCTGTAAGAAATTTCGGGTAATTTTCAAACTGTATACTCAAGATAATATTGTTGTGGAGACAGGGCAGATATCCTGATGCTTTTCTTGACTCAAGACCCCAACCTATTACGTTCTTATGTTGTTCGTACAGAAGGAACCCCTCTCCTCGGTCTCCTGGTAATTTTCTGTATGCCTTTTAATTATCTATTCAGTTGTAAGGTCTTTTTTGCTTTCTTATTTGTTTTGCTTATAGACTTGAGTTATAAATGTCTCTCTTGTTTGTGTAACAGGTGAAGGGAATGACAGAAGACTTTGGTGATAAGATGCATTGCCAATTTCTAGAAATTATCCGAACATTACTAGATGCAAATGCATTGTCTGCTGGAGTTCAGGTGCATCCTTGTTTCCTATTAACATCTCAATTTCTAATAATTAAGAAGTGGCGGTATCTCCCCGTATTTCGCGTACTGCTTTTGAATCAGTTTATAGTTAAGCTTGCTAAGAAAATAGTTCCGAGTCCTTCAATATCTTGCCTGTACATGAATCAGCAGAAGACACTTAAATTTTGTTTTTACCATTTACTTTGTTATATGCAGTGTTCTTCAAGCTATCTGCTAGAATTTTAAAGCCCTGAAATTTTGTTTTACCTCAGCTATGTTTCTCTTCTAATCTGGTAGAGAGACATCCTTATTTCTGTTATTTATTTAATTTATTCCATTTTAGCAGAGAGCGAATATCCTGGATATTTTCTACGAGAAGCATCTACCTGAGTTAGTAGATGTTATTACTGCCTCATGTCCTGACAAGTCAGGAAACACATCGGAAGGTGCAGCTGAAAGGATTATCACAAAGCCTGAAGTCCTACTAAACATATGTGAACTGTTGTGCTTTTGCATCATGCAAGATTCATCGAGAACGAGGTATTTATATTGATGCTTATTTACCTTATCTGTTTGATTCCCATGCTGGAATCCATTGGATAATATGTGTTGAGAAATTTCTTCTTGCGTACAGATGCAGTTTTCTCCAAAACAATGTGACTGAAAAGGTCTTGCATCTCACACGGAGGAAGGAAAAATACCTAGTGGTTGCTGCTATACGATTCGTCCGTACTCTCCTATCTGTGCATGTGAGTAGATTTGTTTGAACCTGGTCATCTGAAATAGTTCCTGAATGCTCCCTGTTACTAAAGAATTGAGTCATTTAGTGTAGGTAATCACGCTTTTTGCTAAATAGTTGAATGATCTTATCTCAGTAGCCCAAACTCTTGCAAGTAGTAGGTATCATAGGCTTTCTGTAACGAATTAAATTGCTTGTGACAACTGACCTTTTCTTCTCCGTCTTATGCTGGATTTGATTTTCCATCATGATTACCAAAAAGCTCATTGTTAAGAAATATATTTCTATTTCAGGATGTTTATGTCCTTAATTACGTTCTTAAGAACAACGTTCTGAAACCGATTATGGATGTCTTCATTGCCAATGGGAACCGGTATAATCTACTGAACTCTGCAGTCTTGGATCTGCTTGAGCATATACGCAAGGTTCTTTTTTCTTCTTTTCCCTCCCCTCT
This sequence comes from Moricandia moricandioides, assembly GCA_905132885.1. NCBI lineage: Eukaryota > Viridiplantae > Streptophyta > Magnoliopsida > Brassicales > Brassicaceae > Moricandia > Moricandia moricandioides. The sequence continues at coordinate 45,192 of CAJHQQ010000087.1, forward strand.
GCGTATCGAGTTACGCAGATGTAATCATATTTAGTTATCAATTTTTTCATGTGTAGGGAAATGGGACTTTGTTGCTCAAATACATAGTTGATACGTTCTGGGACCAGTTGGCCGCGTTTCAGTCCTTGACCTCCATCCAGGCTTTCAAGCTCAAGTATGAACAGGTATTGCTTCTGGATCTTGGTTTTTTACTGTAGAGAAATTTGTATGTATAGTTGTTTAAACAAAGTGTCTTCAGTGCTTAGAAAGTGCCAGACCGATAAGCACTGCTGATGAGGTTGATCCGAGAAGAAGAGTTGAGGAGCGTGCATTGGATAAAGAGGAGGAAGATTATTTCAATGAAGACAGGTCTATCTCTGGGTGTTAAAACAATGATTTTTTTTTCTGCTTAAACGTTTCTGACACAGTTTAGTACCGACAGCGATGAAGAAGATTCCACATCTGCTTCGAATACACAAAAGGAAAAACCTGCTTCTAATACACCGAAAGATCAAGCAAAGCCTCATCTTTCAAATGGAGTGGATGCAAGCCCTTCTTCTTCTTCCAGGTATAGTAGTTCCACAATGAAGTGCATATGCAGTACCTTTGTCTAATGGGGTTTGCTTATATAGCACGAGGTCCGGAGGCTTGGTTGACTATGAGGACGATGAAGATGATGAAGACTATAAGCCTCCTCCACGGAAGCAGCCAGAAACCTGTGAGGAGGACGAGGACGAGCTCGTTAGTCTGAAACGCAAATCCCCTTTGGTAGAAAGAGAAGAAGAGCCATCAAAAAAACCACGGCTGGGTAAAAGAGAGAATGTGTTTGCTGTGCTGTGTTCGACGCTGAGCCATGCAGTGCTAACGGGTAAGAAAAGTCAAGGCACCACTGGATCTGCAGCTAAGGCACCTGAAGAATCAACTAGTGAAGAGAGCCATAAGGAGGGTGATGGAGTTACCTGTTGTGAACACGGAACATCATCGGAAAATGGAAAGCTAAATGGGGAAGAATTAGCTCAACAATCATCACCACCTGAAATGGCTGTAAATGGCCGTGCAGCCACACTATAAATTTTTGAATTTTTATTTGAAATGGAAATGTAATAGGCCTACAAAATGTAAGCTCAACAAGCTAACATTCCTTTTCGTATTTTATGTTTTTCTATTTGAAATGGAATGTAAAATTCGATTGTTAGGCTTATAAATTGAGGTGTATAAAAAAAGGCTTATAAATTGAGGCCCAAGAAGCTATAAGAGGAGATAAAACGATGCATGACTATCCACACAATGACCAATACACTCTCTAAGTAGTAATGAATCTGAATATTCTGTAATCTGCTGTTCAAACTGAGTCTAGGGATCGTATCTGCTGAACGTAGTGAGCCAATATCTATTTACTATTTTGACTCAAATTGACGGAGTCGTTGATTGATTCCACTGTGATTCAAACTCTTTCCTCCAATGTGGCTGCTTCGAGACGTGATTGGTTCAATCATAACCACACTCTCCATCCCTTACGTGAAGTCTCTGCTACCGTTGCTTGGATTTTCGAAAAGCTTCAATGCAGCTATTAAGCGGTTTATCTGGCCAGCATCATTAGCCTTGATTGTGGTCTGGTTCATGACAAAGCTAACACTTGAGATCATTATCTACTTGCACCAGTTGATCTTCAATGAACGGTATATGCTGGGTGAAAGAGTTGGGGATTTGACTGAAGATCTCTAGAGCAAGGGGCTACCAATCCATGGAGTATGACAATACAAGGACTCTTTTGTTGATATAACGAATCAAAATATGTTAATATCTTTGACAATGGTTAGGTTTCTAATGGGAGAATATGTTGTCTTACCTTTGAATGAGATAATTGTTATAAAAGTAATGAATCATGTGATGAGTCTATCTCTATTTAACTAACGTCTTATGTATTTATTTCACTAATTAAAAAATTTAGTAAAATAATACTTAGTTTCTCAAACAAATTTTCAAATATTAATAAACAAAAAAATGTTTGATATACATGCAAAATATCTCATGAATATCTCGAAACTAAATTGGAATATTGGTCACATAAAATTCATCTTCGTTAAAAGGAAAAGTATTTTTAACAGTGGGTAATTTTAACTTTCTCCGTTAGTAAAATTGATAGGAAGCAACGCAGAAAGTCACCACTGTTTCCTGTAGCTGTCAAAAAGCAGAGGCATCGTCATCAGTCATCACGCCAACTAGACTCTGAGGTTTATGTTTATTTAATAAATGTAAAACTTTAATATTCCCTTCGTTTCAAAATACTTTATGTTTTAAGGGCAGTGCACAACAATTAAGAAATTTATCTTTTTATCTTAAAAATATTATTAAAATATTAATTATAAATTATTCAACCAATAACAAAATAGACTCCAATAAATCATTGGTTGCACAGATTTTAATAAAGCTAAAAGTTGCATTAAAATATAAAAACATCATCTATTTTGAAACATAAAAATCTTCCTTCAACATCATCTATTTTGAAACGGAGGGAGTATTACTCTACACGTTTTAAACTTATAATTTACATTTTACTGTTATATATTGTGCTACTCTATAATCTTATTATTTATCTTTTTTATCCAACATTATTTTATGATAGTGAATTAATTATATAAAAAATAGTTAATTTTTTGGTAAATATTTTTATATTTTTTCAACATATTTATTATAATTAAAAACATTAAAATTTATATTTAAATAGATTTGTTATTAATATTTTAAATGAATTGATAAATTTTAAATTTTTCTAATAGCATATTTGTGAATAACACATCAATTAAATTTTAGTTATATAACCTATATTTTGTTATAATAATTTTAGTAATTGTATATTTTTTGAGTCTAAAAAAAAGATAATATATAATTTTAGATATGAAATTTTAACAAATGTTGACAATTTCTTTTTATAAAAATGTACAAATTTTAACACTAATTTAACAGTGAATGATATTTATTTATTTACTTAAATGAAAACATTTATTTTATATAATACTTCTATTTTAATATCAATAAACTATAATTATAAAATTTATAAAAGACAGCATATAATTTTATTCTTGTTTCTTAAATTTTACTTAAAATTAATTTATAATAGTATTAATAGTATTAATTACGAAATTAAATAATGCATTATTTTATAAAACCATTAAAACACTTTAATTAGATTTTGTTAGATTTTTCCCAACTGATTTTTTTTGAACTAAAAATAATTAAATTTATAATTAAAATTAATTCATTAAGATTTTAAAAAATGATATATATTTGCTTGACTAAAGTATATAATCAAAAATGTCATAATAATAAATTAATAAAATAGTCTTACTATTACTTTTGCCTAGTAGATTTTTTTTGTACCTCTCTTTACTTAGAAAAAATTTAACAATGAATGATATTTATTTATTTACTTAAATGAAAACATTTATTTCATATAGTACTTCTATTTTAATATCAATAAACTATAATTATAAAATTTATAAAAGACAGCATATAATTTTATTATTGTTTCTTAAATTTTACTTAAAATTAATTTATAATAGTATTAATTACGAAATTAAATATTGCATTATTTTATAAAACCATTAAACATTTTAAATAGATTTTGTTAGATTTTTTTCAACTTATTTTTTTGAACTAAAAATAATTAAATTTAAAATTAAAATTAATTCCTTAAGATTTTTAAAAATGATATATATTTGCTTGACTAAAGTATATAATCAAAAATGTCATAATAGTAAATCATTGAAATGGTCACTTTTGCCTAGTAAATTTTTTTTGTACTTATCTTTTAATAGAGAATATATTAGTAATTATTTAAAATTGTTTTTTTATTATTTATAAATTTGGTTTTAGGGTCATATGCGTTTGCCGCTTCGGTGAATACACAGAGTGACGAGACGAAAACGAGCTTTGCGTTTCCTAAAATGGACGTTTCGCCGGAGGCCGATGGCTACTCCGACAGTTTCTCAGCTGAAGAAGACGAAGACCTGTGCCGGATTTGTCGATCGCCGGAGGAACCAGGGAATCCGTTAAGGTATCCATGCTCCTGTCGAGGCTCGATCAAGTACGTTCACCAAGATTGTCTTCTTATCTGGCTCAATCGTCGCGGATACAACAAATGCGAGGTGATTCCTTCTTTCTTATACCTAAGAGTTTGGTAGATTTAGATTTTGACATGGATTGTTTAGGGTTTTAGAGCTATATGGTTGTGTGTGGGTTCCGATTCGACTCTCTCTCTGTTTCGTCGCAGGTATGTGGACGTAGCTACTCGTTCATCCCCGTTTACTCGGAGAATGCTCCGGAGAGGCTTTCTTGCAACGAGTTTCTAGTTGGAGTCTTATCAAGAGCAGGACGTTACTTGAAGATGATTGTTCCTTTGATTGTGGTGATTCTCTTGAACAGCTACTTGGTTTCTTTACACCCTTGGAGCCAAGGATTCACTGCTGAGTTCTCGATGTCTCGGAAGCTCGCTTATTTCTCCACCGGCCTGTTATACAGTTCTTTTATCATGTGTTTCATGACCGTTATCGCTGTTATAAGGTTGGAGGGGGGAGATCTTAATTTCATGAGGCTTAATGGGAATGGCGGAGTTGTGCAGCAGGTCTTATGGAGGCATGTGAAAATCCTTTGTGATTGGTATTTTCATAAACTCATACATTTGGGGCAGCCTCCTCGGCTAAGATTTCTTCCTCCAGAGGCGCCGCTTCATGAATTTGGGGTTATCAGACGGCTGCTTTTCTTTCTAGATGATGATGCCTTTGCTGTAAGTTCATCTATTTTGTTTCTTCGATGCACCATGAAGATTGTTTAGTAACAAGTTGTGTTTGTTCTGTAACAGATTCTTGCCATCAGCGTATATGTGTCTATCCTCGTTGTTCTTCTGCCAGCTTGGATTGGAAGGATTGTATTAGCAACTGTTGTAGGCAGCTATTTGTTTGGAAACTCGCCTGTTATCCTTGGATACATGATACTTCTGTCAATTGGAATCCTCTCTACTCTCCATCGAAACTTATTTTCACTCATAGTTCGGTGGCTTTCTCTGGGGGTTCACTTCGTAGCACTGAAGTTGCCATGTCTCTTGTGGAGTTTGTCAGTAAAATCTTGCAAAAGCCTACAAAGTCGTGTAGGCTTTGGAATCCGTCAAGCCTCACTTCCAGCCATATTCCACTGGTTTTCTTTAGGGTTTCACTTCATAACAGTGATATTGCCAAGTTTCTTGTGGGTTTCCTCAGCAATGGTCTGGAAAAGCCTGCAAAGTCTTGTGAGCTTTGGAATCATCTTCATTGCCCGTCAAGCTTCACTTACAGCCATATTCCAGTGGTTTTCTATAGGATTTCACTTCATGACAGTGACATTGCCACGTTTCTTGTGGGTTTCCTCAGCAGTGGCCTGCAAATGCCTTTCTGTCATTAAGGAAGCTTTAGTCCTGTGTTTTAAAATTGGTGTTCTGCCTTGGATAATTGGCTGCTGGCTCGGAATCTGCACCTCCCCTTTCTTTGGAACCACATTGTCCCAGAGTTTTGAGGCAGTTTCACACTTACCATGCATGATGATCATACCTTGGTCTTCCGGAATCGTTTGCTTGTTGGTTGCTGAGTCTTGCATGTATCGTATCCAGGAGGTAATATGTTTAAACTTTTGTTTCATTCACAGCGGAACCTTATTCTTTTATTAGATTTGTCCTCATTTTCTTCTTCTTTTTCGCAGATTGTTCATAAACGAGCCATTTGCTATCTCTTAGATGTTACAGATCCAAACTACAAGATCACCAAAATGAATTTTGGTCACACGTTCTTTGCGCTTGCTTCTCATGGGGTATTGTTGGTGATTTTGTTTCACTTACCAATTAGAGCAATTACACTTATCAGCCCATCATTTTTCCCTCTTGACTTATGGTAAGCTTGCTGCATTTGCTTCCCTCTGATCCTTACCTTATATCATTTCTAATTTCTTTGTACCTTGAACAAAACGCAGGATCACTGACGAAAATCTTTCTGTTGGCGCACACTCAATCTATTTCCACCTACTAACGTCCTCCCCAAAATGGTTAATCGGAATTTTCAAATCAGCTATGGAACTCATGGTTCAGAACTGGATTATCACTGTTAGTTCTTGGCTTGAGCTGAGTGATTTCTTGCTGGTTGTGCCCCGACGAGAGGACTTTCATCAAAATGTGAGACCAATGATGCAACTAAGAAGGACGCGGATTGTATTCTTTTCCATAGCTGAAGGCTCTTTGGTCATTTTGCATGGATCTCAGAATGCTGAAGATGACACTGATGACCAAAGAGATAACAGGTGATTGACTTATACGTACAAGTTTTTAATAAATAAAAAAATTGAATTGTTCTGACAAGTTGCTCTATTAGGTTTCTGCTGAGGATTGCACTAATGTTGATGCTAGCGGCTTTGAGTCTGTTCGTCGTTAGTACAGCCTTCATGGCTTTACCTATTTTGCTGGGGAGAGGATTCCTTGCGTCTATCTCTTTCATTATGCTAAGAATTGGACGCAGTCGTGACGGTGTGTTGTATTTTCTTCTTCATCTTGTTTCTTATTAGACCTCTCTTCTTCTTTTTCTTATCTACATGCCTCCAAAGTTCTATGTCTCTCTTTGTGAATCTCGTGCTTTTGTAGATCTTCTTGCTTTTTGGATTGGATATAGCATCCTGGGACAAACCTACACAATCACTTGCTTTGTATCTGATCAAATTCAGAAGGGAAGATTCGATTTGCTTCTCAAAGATGTCTTCATGTGGATACGAAATGGGTTGCTTTTCTCCATCTGGGTAAGAACAACCTTCCATTTACACAATAATAAAAAAAAAACTCATGAAATTATGACTCCTAACTTGCAAAATCCGGTGAACAGATCTCTGTCATACCAGGGTTGCTCGGCCTACTTATCGACCTTATGATCATCATCCCATTACGAGTGCCACTAAATGAATCACCGGTCCATTTCTTGATCCAAGATTGGCTGATAGGAGTAATGGTGCTTCACACATGGGCCTTTCTGGTAAGATAAACATCAAGAGTGTTTTAACAAAGACTCAGCTTTCTTGCAGAGCAAGTAATATCTGTTTCTCCTTTCTTTCTTTCTTTCTTTCACAGACAATGCTCACGCCAATCAACTGGTTCGCAACAGAGGCATGGCTACGAAAGTTGGAAAGAATCAGAAGCGTGGGCCTTGATAGAGTTCCTTCAACGTGGCTGCTTCGAGAGGTGATCGGCTCCATCATAAACACACTTCTAACCACACTCACCATCCCATACCTGCTCGTGAAGTTTCTGCTTCCGTTGCTTGGCTTTTCAGAAAGCGTCGCTTCAGTCACTGAGCGGCTTATATGGCCTGCGTTATTAGCCTTGCTAGCTGTCTGGATCATTGCCAGGATAACACGTGACTTCATCATCTACGTCCACCAACTGGTCTTCAATGAACGGTACTTGGTGGGTGAAGTACTGAACAATTTGACTGAAGAAGAAATAGAGCAGGGGATATATAATCCATGTGGAGTATATGACAAACAAGGACAGTAAATATAATGTTGTCTTTACTCTTTACCATTTGCTTAGGTTTTTCACTTTGACAGTAAATAGAAGAAACCAATTTTAAGGTTCTTCTTACTTTGGATAAGATGCAATATTATCGTGATATAATCTGAACCAGCCGGTTTAAAATGTTGGTCTTACCTCGGTTTAACAAACGCAAATATATACAGCGTGTGGTTTGTCTTGGCGTGTAGCTTCAACGTGGATGCTCGTTTTAATGAGGCAATACTTTATTTATTTTTTATTTAATCCTTCCCTGTCTCGGATTACCCTTGAAGTTGCCAAGTATTACCAACGTGCCATTCTCACAGTTTCAGTGGACTCAAAAACAAAAAAAAAGTGGATTCAAAGCTGAGAATATTGTTAAATCCATCCGAGTGACAGAGACGCCGAGATTCATCCTTCATCGGCGTTGTCTTCTCCAAGCTCAGAATCTCTGAAGACGAAATGGCGTTCTGGTGGCCGCTGATCGTTCTCGCCTTCGCTTACGCGATCTGCAGATTCCTTCTTATGCTGATTCCTCCCAACGTTCCTTCCATTGACGTCGACGCATCCGATGGTAACTCTTTCTCTGTCTCTGTACCGTATCCTACTTCCGTTTATGGCTTCGCGTACGGATGTTTGATTTATTGATTTTCGGAATGTAATTTTTTGGGAACAGTGTTGGCTCATGGGAAAGAAACGGAGGAGAATAGCTTCATTTACGTGAGTTCTTCATTTGATTCACTTTTCATTTTCATTCCATTTGAGTGATAAGAGACTTAAGCTGTTGATCTTTTTGTATTTTTTTTCTTGTTAAATTTGGTTTAGGACTTAGAAGATATCGTAATGTTAATGTATTTTTCATCTCTGTATTATGAAATAAACTTTGGTTTCCATATTTGTAAATCCAAGCTGCTGTTTTATTATGATAGCTAATTTATTGATGAATATGTTGCTGAATAAAAGTTTCTCTGTGACTTGATCTTTAGATTCCTCCAAGAGGACGGAGCCAACAGTCTGACAAAAAAGTTCAGTGCTATGAACCTGCCACGATGAAGTATCTTGGATATTTCCCTGCTCTCTCTACTTCTGAGGTTATTAGATTCTCTCCTTTTTGTGAAGTTTTTCGTTTTAAGAGAAATGTAAATATATTACTCAAAGGTTTCTCTTAAGGTGATTCACCTTATCCTAAGATATGATTGACACTTTTATTTGTTTCAGGTTGAGGAGCGAGTAACATTGTCAAGGAAGGCCCAGAAAACATGGGCTCAAAGTAGCTTCAAGGTGAGAAGGCAGTTCTTGCGGATTCTTCTCAAGTACATTATTGAACACCAAGAGCTTATATGCGAGTAAGGATTCATTTCTGTCTACCAAGTGGTTTTGTTTGACATCTATTCGTTCTCCCCGATTGAGTCTAAGATAGTCTCGTGTTTGTTTAGAGTCTCGTCACGTGATACTGGAAAGACTATGGTTGATGCGTCCTTGGGCGAAATAATGACTACTTGTGAGAAAATCACTTGGCTTCTTTCAGAGGGCGAACGATGGTTAAAGCCTGAACATCGGTATTTCCATAATATTTTTTGAAATATCAGTTTTTTTACAGTTCTCCTTTGATCTTGCATAGCTATGATGTCAATTTAAATCTTTCGTTTTTGCAGGTCTTCAGGAAGAGCTATGCTTCATAAAGTATCAAGAGTAGAGTTCCATCCCCTTGGTGTCATTGGAGCTATAGTCCCATGGAATTATCCGTTCCACAATATCTTCAACCCTATGCTGGCTGCAGTCTTCTCAGGGAATGGCATTGTTATTAAGGTATTACCGTATGCCTTTTATATCACTATAATTCCCTGACCCTTTTTGATTTTATCTTTCCAAAGACAATGCCATTCATCAAATCTCAATTGGCTTACCTGTTACTGTTAATATGATGTCGACATCCTGGGTAATGCAACCATTGAGAGGAAGTAATTAGTCGTATTCAGTGCATATTTCTTTTCTAGGTCTTGTATGTATTTATGATATCTGAAAAAACTTTTCTGCAGGTTTCGGAACACGCTAGCTGGTCTGGATGCTTTTACTTCCGCATTATTCAAGCAGCTTTAGCTGCTGTTGGAGCACCTGAAAATCTAGTCGATGTGATAACAGGGTATGTATATTTCAACTCTCCGTATCATGCTGTTATCAAAATTTTCCTCAAATTAACACATTCTTTATAGGTTTGCGGAGACCGGAGAAGCGCTTGTCTCATCTGTTGATAAAATGATATTTGTTGGATCTACAGCTGTTGGCAAGATGGTACAGTCTATAGACTTTATTCTTCATTATTGTCCGTTTACTATGAGTTATAATTATTCATTATGTTGCAGATAATGAGAAATGCGGCTGAGACATTGACACCTGTGACTCTTGAGCTTGGTGGAAAAGATGCATTTATCATATGTGAAGACACAGATGTCTCCCATGTAAGTGTTCTTTCTGTACCTCATCATGTTCTCTTCTGAGTTCTTATTGTTTATTATTAGAAAAGGAGGGTTTTCCTTCGATAAAACTAACACTTATATTGTGCAATGTAGGTTGCACAAGTTGCTGTAAGGGGCACTCTTCAGTCCAGCGGGCAAAACTGTGCGGGTGCTGAAAGATTTTATGTTCACAAAGACATATATACTGCATTCATTAGCCAAGTAACCAAGATTGTGAAGTCCGTTTCTGCTGTAAGTACATTGTTCTCTGTTATACTTCATTCATAACCACTCGTGTGTCGTTTATTTTGATCCTTAATAAAACCATGACATTCAGGAGGTTCCTTATTATTTTCCAGGTTTTCTTTTGATTTGTTTTCCATACTTACTCCAGCGTCTTCATTAGTGTGCTGTAGCAGGCACATAGCTGTTCACTTGTTTTCACCACCCTTCATTCCTATTCCTATATTTCCTAGTATATGCAAGCCACATCGGAGGTTAACTGAGAAAAATGTTTTCTTGGTTCCAGCATCCTTTTATCTTATTAGAATCCTTCTTTTACAACAGGGTCCTCCTCTAACTGGGAGGTACGACATGGGTGCTATATGTTTGCAAGAGCACTCTGAACACCTACAGAGCTTAGTAAATGACGCCTTAGACAAAGGAGCAGAAATTGCGGTTCGTGGAAGCTTTGGTCATCTGGGTGAGGATGCAGTCGATCAGTATTTCCCTCCAACTGTTCTTATCAATGTAAACCACAACATGAAGATAATGAAAGAAGAGGTACGTAACCTTACACTTACCTTCGTTGGCTCGAAGTGCGAAGACTTCTTGCTTCTGTTGCTCCACGTTGGTGGTGCATCACCCAATTCACACACACAAGTTGTTAAGAGATTCATTAATGTGTAACAGGCATTTGGACCAATAATGCCGATCATGCAATTCAGCACCGATGAAGAGGTCATCAAGCTGGCGAATGATTCACGTTATGCGCTAGGCTGTGCTGTGTTTTCTGGAAGCCAGCGTCGAGCAAAACATATTGCTTCTCAAATTCAGTGCGGTGTTGCTGCAATCAATGACTTTGCATCAAACTACATGTGCCAGGTACTCATCACTGCCTATAATCGAGGGGATTTTAACTTTCACTTACTTTATTAAGAGCAAAACTTCTTCCTCTTTTAATTTTGCAGTCGCTCCCGTTTGGAGGTGTAAAGGATAGCGGGTTTGGAAGGTTCGCTGGCATAGAAGGTTTAAGAGCTTGCTGTCTTGTGAAATCCGTGGTCGAGGATAGATTCTGGCCACTCATCAAAACCAAAATTCCAAAACCTATTCAGGCAAGTTTTTCTTAAACTACAACAAAACAAAATTGTAAACCCAAACCTTGATGATCCTTTGTATATCCGTTGATAACAATTCTCATTGTGGTCAAAATCACAGTACCCGGTAGCAGAAAACGCATTTGAATTCCAGGAGGCACTAGTTGAAACCCTTTATGGACTCAACATCTGGGACCGACTTAGATCCCTAATCGACGTCCTCAAGTTCCTTACCGATCAGAGCTCTCACGTGAGCAGAACTAGAAAGAGCCACTAAACACCCGGTGACCAATAACTTTCATGTCCACAAAACACTTTTACCATTTACATGCATCAGCTGAGTTGCTAATTTTGGTTATTGGTGAGCCTTTTGGGTTTACAGCATAAGGCTCAGAGAGACTCGTTTTTTCCTCGGAAGGGCTATTTGTGACTTGTGGTTGCGGAATACTTGAAACCCACATTTGCTTTTTCTTATATAGTGTATGTTACCTTAAACAAAGATGTTATTTCCTCGATAAAGATCAATTAAAATACAAAACAACAGGAAACAATCAGTAAAAATAAAGATTTAGACAAACAGTGAGTATGAAGAAAAGACTTGGCGTGAGGTAATAAAGAAGAGAGATTTTCATTTCATAATTCTCGTTTAAGTACAATGCTAATGATCCCTATCTGCGATTTTGGCTGGTAATGCTCATCTGTATCCACTTCCTCAATCTCCTGTAAATAATTAACATGACTTAACAGTTTAAACACACACATGAACCAAAAGCTGAACAAATAAATGTGTTTTGTTGTGGATCAAACCTGTACTACATCCTCTCCTTTAACAACTCTTCCAAACACTATAAGCTGATCATTCAGATCCGGGATTGGCGCCGTTGTGATTAGAAGCTCGAAGTCCTTGTTGTTCCCTTTGTTTTTTGGTGTTCCCAACATGAATGCTTCATGTTTTGGGCTGAATAACACCACATGGGTTTGGTTTGGTTTTGATCTTATAGACTAAAGAGAGCTGATGAAGTTTTTTACTCTTAAAGCAAAGGCAGAGAAAGAAAATTACCTTGTGTCAAGGCGACCACGGAGCTTTCCTTTAGCTGTCCATTCTTCTACAGGTATAGAGGTCGAGGAGTGACCAGCTTGTACTAAGTAGTTTTTTATAACCCGATGAAACGGCATTCCCTTAAAGTGATCTTTTTTACTACAACAATAAGTCAAGTGTATTATTACTTCTACCAAAGAATAAAGTCACATACTGATTCAGCCTGGTTCTCTTTTGAACCTTTCAAATACGAGTATAATAAGACTTTAAAGGTTCAAAAATAATCAAAGAAGAAACTGAAGTTACTTGAAACTAATCTTCCTACTTAAGAACAATTCATGACTTAGCTTACTCAAGTTCATATACTTTTCCTTTCTATCTAGCTTGAAAGAGAATGACACTTACCACAGATCTAGGAACTTGTCCACAGCTTCAGAGGAAGCATCTTTAAAGAGTTCCACAGTTATGAGACCTTTTGATGTGCTTATATCCTACATTAGATAATAAGATAGAAGCAAGATATCATTTAAATTGTATATCCAGACGGTAAGACAGATGATATTTTACTTTTGAATACGTCTATGAACACAAACATAATACCACTGTAGGATATAAGAATTAAACAAGAAGCTAAAGCAAGTAAACAGGGAGATAAATTAACTTACGGCATAACCAGGAAGATCGTAATTCTTTTGTTGTGATACCGCATTTGTGTCCTGAAACACAAAACACAAAGAGTTTTAGCTCATCAGAATCAAAACACACAAAGCAGGAGCATAGAAAGAAAAAACATCTCGAGAAACAGTACCTCAAAACTATGATTCTGGGTTTCAAGTGTGTTTCTTGACCTGAGGAGATAACCAAGATCCTATTAAACGTTAATAGATAGAAAATTCTAACTATAAAGAATCAAAGATGGAAAGAAAGAAAGAAAGAAACAAAACCTATGGGACCAATGACGATAAGTTGTGACCAAGGAGAGTACAACTACAGCAACTACAAGATTACACACGACAATTGTAGATATACTTATCCTACTCGGACCCTTCTTCTTCTTGCTTTGATTAAGAAGAGCTTGAGGTTTTATCCTCGCCATTGCACCTTTTATCTAACTGATAAAACTTGTTTTCTGCAAAACCACAAATCAACTAGTAAGTCAGCTTAAGATTGGGTAGTTCCAAGCTCAACAAACCCTAATACATACTACGTATTGACCAGATTCATCTATGTATACAAATCAACGCAAGAGAGTTCATCTCTGGTCAATAGCTTCAACCAGTAACTTCCTATACATCAGATCCATTACTCTTTCCCAATTCTCAATCAAATCAAATAAATTTCGAGAAACTGATCTCATGTCCTAACCAGATCATATAAATTCGAAAGAGAAAAAAAAACGCACCTTGGAAGTTAGAAGAGAAAGAGCGTTACAGACAGGAACCGTGTGGAGATTGGTCGTTTTGTATCGTCGAATGGAAACTGGTTTTGAATATTTCTTCACTTTTTCTCTTTTTTATTTATTTTTGCAGAGACGCTTCAGATCAGCCGCGTGTTATCCGACGGCTGCTATTACAACCCCACCAGAACTCGACGAAAATTATTACTCTTTTTCTTTTTTTTTCCGATTTTAAAAAAAAAAAACAATAACTCGGTCTGGTTTTTCATCAAAGGTAAACCAACCGTTTATTAAATATACACTCTAATTCAAAATAAATCCGGTTTGATCTTTGGCTACATTTTATTTGATTTAAAATGCTTAGGAAAAAAGTACATGGCCAAAGACAAATCCTCTAGTCTAGCTAGGGCATTAAATAAAAGAAAATTTGCAAAAAATCACTTGAAAAACATGGTGTCCGGGACTTTGGGACTTTGTGGTCGACTAACAAATTCGATCTGTTCCTAAACAGTTACACATAATATGGACCTCTGTTTATAGTCCATTTGCATATCTGAAAAAAAAAATTATATGTAAGCACATGCCCTTTTGAGATTAGTTTTGACTTCTATTGAACATGAATACCCTAAGTAAAAAAAAAATTAGTAGGTTTCTATTGAACAAGAATACCCTAAATAAAATAAAAAAACTAGGTCAAAGTCAATTCGGTTTGTTTGAGGTCTTCCACATCATTTTTTTTTTTCTGTATAATCTTTTTTTCTTCTATCTAATAATTTAATATCTATGCACCTTTTAATTTGTACAATGGTTTGTTCAAATTTATTCAACATCCTATTTTACAATTATTTTTTAAATAATTCAGTTTTCTTATATATTTTTATGATTACATATTTATACTTATTAGATGAAATTAAATTATAATACATAAGAGTTTAAAAGTGTTTTAAATAAATTTGTTTTTAATTTAATAAAAAATCAAATAATAAAAAGAAAATAAAGAGAACCTTTGTCAAAACAAATAAATTGTGATTCATTTCACTTGAAAAATAGGATAAATATAAAAACAAAAGTTTCTTGTAAGTTAATAGAAAAATTATAGTAGAAAAATTAAATTTTTTTCGGTATACGAATAAAATGAAATCTGTCTTTATGTATAAAGTATGAAAAATAATAAAATTTGATGTCAACTTTTTTTAAAAAAATAAAAATTTAGAAATTTATTGATCTCGAATAACTAAGAAGAAAAAAGTAAAACAAAATTTTCATTGGCCAGTAGCTTAATGACAAATGGTTTTTGAGAGGTTCACTTCGATTCATCTTCAACGAATACAACATTGTTGAACTTTTTCAACTCTATATAATACACATAAAATTCGATTATTTTTTCAATAAACCAGTGTGACTTTTCAACTATCGAATTTTCTAATTCAATCGTAAGTAGTCTTATTAACGATAAGCCTTTGACTACTTTTTTAGTTTTCTAAAGAAACCAAAAAAAAAACTTGGAGTGCTATCATTCAAATACGGGAAGACGACCTATTTCCACACCATAACTATCATATAGTAATAAATGTACACAATCTTTCAAACTCTTTCTAATTGCACATAAGTTAAGTATAACAACCTATATCCACACACGATAAAAGTTCGAAACCCGTTTCCACACAGAACTTTGAATGTGAACTAATACCGACATTTAGTGGTTTAAAGTTGGTTAATCTTCTCTATTTTTAAACTTAACCAATAACTAACCTAACTAAAACCAAAATCCCGATTATGACCCGATTATGACCCGATTAGAGAATATAAACCGGATTTCGATCCAAATTAAACAAATTAGTAACCCTAAAAATCTAAATCCCCAAATCAATTTCCTCTGTCTCTCTTTGGCGTGAAGAACAACAAAGCTCTCCAGGCCGTTGCTCCTCCGCTTGGCTTCAGTCAGGTAATTTCAACATCTCTCTCTCTCTCTCTCTTTGTTTCTCTATCTCTCTGTCTCTCGACCTCTCTCTTGTTTCTCTGTCTCTTTGTTTCTTTGTGTCTCTAACTCTCTCTGTTGCTCTCTCTTTGTTTTTCTATCTCTCTGTCTCTCGCCCTCTCTTTGTGAAAAATGAAATTGGTTTTCTGGATTTTTAGTTTTAGGGTTCTAAAGCTTAAAATCGATTTTGAGGTTTTTTAAAGGGTTTCGGGCCGGGTTAAAATCGATCTCTAATTGGATCTTTATTTGGGTCGGATTGTACCAGTGTCAGCTGATACCGACTGCTTTACCATCGGTTTATCTCATAAACCATTAAAACCAAGCGAAATCTTGGTCTGTGTGGAAACGGGTTTCGAACTTTTGTCGTGTGTGGATATAGGTTGTTATACTTAACTGATGTGCAATTAGGAAGAGTCTGAAAGATTGTGTACATTTATTACTATATGATAGTTATGGTGTGGAAATAGGTCGTCTTCCCTTCAAATACTAAACGGGAACTACGTGACGACAAAAAAAAAAAAAAAAAAAACGGGAACTACGCGACGTTATTAATGAAGAACATGTGATATGAGCAAAGAGAAAAGAATAAAAATAATAATAATAATACGTTTCAATTGTAAAAGGTGAGTTAGTTACGTTGCCGATATTTTGGGCGACATACACACACAATAGTCTAACATAACAATTGCAATATTGTAGTAGTTAACAGAAGCGGTGTGGCGGTGAGATCAAACTTATTTTAATTTTCCAGGATAACACTCTTGACCATCGTCCACGCAAGTATGAAAACTCACGCATTATCGTCCACGTAGATATAATATATTATGCATGATTAATTACCTTCAACAAAAAAAACTTCATTTTCAAAGGTGATTTTAAAAATGAAAGTTTGAAAGTCGACTATTCTAACAAAAACTTTTAAATACATCTTTAATTTTTTATATATTACATTTTAATCCATAACTTTAATAATAATTAACTACAAACATTTATAAATAAATAATAAATATACATTGAAATACATAACACAATTTATTTTAGCTCATGCATGTATAATTTGGTTTCACCATATAAGCAAATCCTTAAAAAAAGTTTAAAAATGTATCAACTAAAGAAAAAACACGATATAATTCTATAACTTTTCTATTCTACATGCTATACTTATATTAATATTTTTTATTTTAATTTTACTATATTTATATATATATTTATGTACTAATAATAAATATATGTAATGATATTTCAAATATTCAACTAAAAATTATTTATTACAAAGATTAAAGTAATAATATAATTGTTTTTTTTTGGACAAACAAACATTACATTTCTCAAAGAAGTCTACGGTCCAGATAATATAATTGTTTAAGTTACATAAATAAGAACTTAAATAAAAAATAAAGAATGTTCTGAAAGTTTGAATGGTGAAGTGAAGTTTGGCTATTTAAACCCTGACAATTTGAAAGATTGAGGACTTGATAGAGTTTCACTTGCATTCAAAATTAAAGGTGTCTCTTGCATAAGGATCCATAATAGAATTTGTTGTACCAAAAAAAACCTAGAAATTTAAAAGCTTGTTGGAGGTTCCCTTGCATTCTTACGTAGTATGGAAACAAATATCTAAAGAAGAAGGTTACAGAACACTCTCTTGTCTTCTTTCTCCTACGTATCATGATCTTGTCAACTGATTGTAATTTTGTTCTTTTTCTACGTAACCAACAAATGGTCGAGTTTCAAATTCAGATAGATCCGACCACCCTCCACCTCTTCGTAAAGAAAAAAATGTTTCAATTATTTGTTGTCGTCGACTGCTTTGTGACATAGGTTTATAAAAAGACACAAATGATCAAATCTTCCACAGACAAATAAGACTTTCGACGACTAGTTGTTTTTATCGTGTCCTTTTCGCTGTGCAATGGAGACTAAACCTCCTAGTGAGCTGCTGAGGAAGTTACTAGAGCTAGAGGTAAGTCAAGAGCATCTAAAGCAGGAGATGTCTAGGCTCAAAGTATCGTCAGACCTTACTCATCTACCGAGGGGAAACATCGGCGTGGGAGATCCAGCAGCGAGGAGGACGAGTGTCCCCGCCTCGTTTACTAAGCAGAAACGTATCAACGGTGGACGAGGAACAAAACCATCGACCACAAAGTTCACGAATAAACAATACTTTAATATCTTGCAGTCGATTTCACAATCTGTCCACGTCTTCGATCTAAATATGCAAATAATCTTGTGGTAAGAAGTTCCATCATCCTATATTATTATCCAGTCACACGTTTTGGAGATTATAAACAATTTATTAAGGATTTAAAAAAGAAAAATTACAAAATTTGTATATCTATATAACTATTTAAAAGGCGGCTATAGACGAAAAAATTTCAGTTGGCTATGCCCAGGACAGGTCGGAAGCTGTTAAGATACTAATATGATTTGTGACAGGAATGCCATGTCTGAAAAGATTTATGGGTACACTGCTGAAGAAGTAGTTGGGAAGAACCCAATTGATGTAATGGTAGATGAACGAGATGCTCCTTTTGCTATGAAAGTTGCTCAACGTTGTGTCAGTGGAGAGAAGTGGACCGGAGAGTTTCCTCTGAAGAGCAAGTCAGGGGAGAGAATTTTAGCTGTCTGTACGTGTTCTCCCTTCTACGATGATCACGGTTCTCTGGTTGGGATCATTTCTATCACAGGTAACACAGAACCTTACCTGCACCCAAGACACTCTTTGGCTACATTAAAGGCAAAAGAAAGTGAAACGAACTCTACTAGTAGCCCTTCAAGAAATGGTTTCCCATCAAGACTTGGTTTTGGAACCAAAGAAGCTGGCCTTGACTCTCATCAGCCTATACAAGCTGCTATAACATCAAAGCTATCAGTTTTGGTTAGTACCTTAATTAGTATCTTTTTTTTTTGCATGTTTTGATGATTAGTGTTGTTTTTACAGGCATCCAAGGTGAGCAACAAGGTCAGGTCAAAGATGCGAGTAGGTGAAAGTAGTGCAACACTCTCTGACGGGGTCTGCGGTGCTACACTCTCTGACCACAAAGATGCATCATCATGTAGTGCTAGCATACAAAGAGTGGATCTTATCTATGCTCCTTTTGGTGTATTCTCATGTGATGAAAAGGCTGCAGCAACCACTAAGATTTGTACCTCAAAAGCTGAGCATGAAGTTTCAAAAGGAAGGCCAACTCATTCTTTATGGCCTTGGGAACAGAATGAACAAGAGAAAGATAAGTCTCACCAGATTAATATGTTTTGTGATGTTAACTCTGGAAGCGATTCATCTGATAGTAGTAAGCCAGCCAATAACGAGGCTTCTAGTATGTGGTCTTCCTCTGTAAACGCGAACAGCACACGCAGCACTAGTACCTGTGGAAGTGCCAGCAGCAAGGCTGATACTGATAGTGATGACCTGGAATATGAAATTCTATGGGAAGATTTGACCATTGGAGAAGATATTGGACGAGGTAACTTATTCACTTAAAACATTGTTATTCTTTATAACATCATACATTTTACTCATTTTTATGTGGTTTCATGTCTATGTTCTCCTGTATTTTCCTATTTTACAGGTTCATGTGGAACTGTCTATCACAGTCTGTGGTTTGGATCTGTATGTTCTTTGGCTTATAGTGATGTTACAGAATATGCATTTGTTAAAAACAAGTTACAAGTTCACAGATCTGTCTTATTAAGGGTTGTTAATGTCACTGCAGGATGTAGCTGTAAAAGTGTTCTCCAGACAAGAGTATTCAAAAGATGTTATGCAATCTTTTAGACAAGAGGTATTGTTTTCTTTTGATTGATGTGAGTGTAGCTAAACTAAAGATACTCAACATGTTTTAATGGGTTTTTTTTAGTAGAACAAACATCTAATAGTTCTATGTTATTGGTCTTGTTTTTATATGAAGGTATCTCTGATGAAAAGACTAAGACATCCTAATGTACTGCTCTTTATGGGAGCTGTGACTTCACCTCCGCGACTGTGTATAGTGTCAGAGTTCCTTCCACGGTTCGGTCACATCTCTTTTGGTTACTGAGCAAATTGGTTACTGTCCTCACTTTCTTTCTTTTTTTGTTTCTGGGCCTTCATGCCTTAGTTCTGATCCATGACTCTAGTTATTCGAATTATTATTTGCAGTGGAAGTCTCTTCCTTATACTACGGAGGAGCACATCAAACCTGAATTGGAGGCGGCGTATCCATATGGCCTTGGACATTGTGAGTATTGGTGGTTCTTCATTTAGACAACTGTCTTTTCACATTTCTATCTTCATTGAGAATTGCACATAGAAAGATGTTCTATATGATTGCTTCTTTGTATTTGTTTTATAATCCTTCTTTTGCATTCTCTGTGACTTAGTCACCTTATGATTATTAACACAGGCTCGTGGTATGAACTATCTTCACTGTTGTAGTCCACCCATCGTCCATCGTGACCTGAAGTCGTCAAATCTGCTAGTAGACAGGAACTGGACTGTTAAGGTAACATATAAACGTTATCATTTATGGGAATGACCTGAAAAGTGAGACTCCAAATCTCCAAACTGGAACTAGAAACATCGTCAACTTACGTTGACTTTTCTAATAGGTAGCTGACTTTGGTCTTTCGCGTATCAAACATGAAACATACCTAACCTCCAAGTCCGGGAAGGGAACGGTACTTAAAACCCTAGGCTCTATTCAGTTTGAAGCTTGATTCACAAGCCAAACCTCTCACAATGATATTTAACTGGCTTTTTACATGTTCTACAGCCTCAATGGATGGCACCAGAAGTGCTTCGAAATGAGTCTGCTGATGAGAAGTATATTCTCGTGTTATGTTTACTTGTTTTTTTCTAGCCTTTAATGCTAACTAGCTCTTCTTAATGAACTGATACAGGTCTGACATTTACAGCTTTGGAGTAGTACTATGGGAGCTTGCCACAGGGAAGATCCCATGGGAAACTCTCAACTCCATGCAAGTACGTTTGAATAATGAAACGAAAGTGTCTACACATGACATTTGGTCCTAAAGTTTATCTATTAACGATTTGTTTTGCTCAATCTTCAGGTGATAGGAGCAGTAGGGTTCATGAACCAGAGGCTGGAGATTCCAAAGGACATTGATCCTCGTTGGATCTCGTTAATAGAGAGCTGTTGGCACAGGTAACAATATATGGTTCCTTGCTAGAAGAATTGTAACATTCAGTTAGATGTTCTACATATTTTTCACAGACATTAATTTTGTGGTCTGTCCAACACTGCAGTGATACGAAGCTGAGACCTACGTTCCAAGAACTGATGGATGAACTAAGAGACATGCAAAGAAAGTATACAAAACAGTTCAGAGCGACCCGTGCTGGTTTACTTGACAACCCTCTCCTCGTGGAAAACTAAACAAAAACAACTTTTAGTATCTAAACGCACTGTCTGAAGGCTAAGAGTTTGTTCATAAAAAAAGGGAAAAGATAGAGAACTGGTCTTAGTTTGATGAGCAGAAACTATGGGTGGAAGTGGAACCATGCTATTCTCGTGTGCCAATGTCATTTCTCTTGAATGGTTCAAGCGTAGTCCTTCCCCGTTGATGCTGGACCAAAGTCATTGAGGTTGCATATCATTGCTCATCTTTTCATGTCCTGACACAGATGTTGAGTACTGTTAGCTAGTGATACGAGTCTGCTCTCTGACATCTTGAGCAGCAGAAACAAGAACATTCTCATCTGTAAAACCATACATGAATTGATATACTTATCTTATCACAAGTGTATTAGGACTTATCTCTAATAATATGTCCTTATCTCTAATGTTCTCTAATATCATCTTATTTGGATCATGTACGATGAAGAGCTGAGACGTAAAGAGTTGATCTGCTTCAGTAATTCGGTTCTCTCAACGGCCTTTTTGTCGCTCTATCCATCGGTTTACTCGGGTGACTCGCGTAACCGGACACTTCCATCTTGTTCTTGAAGCGACTTCATTTCATTTGGACCAGAATAGGAAAGTTATGAGAGTAGTGTACATTACTACCTTTTCTTTTTATTATAAAGCTTTTTGTGTCTTTGTATAAATTATTTGTTCTGAATATTATCTATGTTTTTGTCGGTGTTTTGAAAGTCGGACCGATCGGTCGAATGTGATTCGGTGAAGAAAACAAATCTGGTTTAGTTTAAAATTCAGATTTGAGAAAAAATGGTAAAATCAGTGATCCTAATCAACTTCAAAATTCGACTCTAAAAAATTAACATATAGTAACATGTGTTTTAAATGTTATTAAAATTTAATATTTTATTGACTATCACTATTTAAGTGATTTTCTATTTAATTCTATTTTATTAAGAAAAATGTAAAAAATATTTTTTTTATTTCATATGCTATTTTTATTTTGTCATATTCATAAAATTAGAAAATTTAGTTTTAAGAATAAATAAATACAATAACTTGGACGGTCAATCATTTGATTTTCTTCGATTTAGTGTACAAATTTTTCACGTGTTTACTGTATATATAGTTGATTTATGTTTATCGTTTATTTTTAGTTAATAAAAGAGAACAAATAACATACCATATGTAACTTTTTACTATCATTATCCGGATCCGATCACTTTGGATATCTTATTTTCCGAACGGATCTTGGATCGGATATAAATTCTCAATAATAAGTCTCAGGCCTACTATATAGTGTAAATATATGATTATATATTTAACGTTTTTCGATCAAAAAATATATTTAGTGTTTAATAAATAAAAAATCTGGTTTAATCGATTAATTCGATCTAACCAGTTAACCATTTGTTGTATTGAATTAGTGTCCGTTCTAGTTTTTAAAACATTGGTTTTTGTTATGATTTGAAATTAATGTTTTTTTTCGTTTTCAGTTTTGTTCTAAATATCTTAATATAGTTCTTACTGTTTTTTTTTTGTTTTGCAATAACTCTGAATATGATATTTTTTTAGCTTTTAACTTTGAGAAAAGACTTCATAATATGTTAAATTTTACTGTTACTAATGATGACGGATAATACACGACAACGTATAGCTTATTCATGCAATTGTATATTGTTATGTCTATTGCCACGTAACATGCATAAATAAAAATCTTAACATCTATACAAAAAATAAAATAACTAAAAAAGAAGAAGAAAGTAGAAGCTCCACTGATTATGGATCGTAGTTGAGAGTCTTCTTTCTTACGTATCATGTGATTTTCCCAAGTGATTGAGATCTTTGGTTTTGTCTGTCTAACCAACAAAATTGTCTATTAGTAGTACCAATAAATTAGAATGACAACACAGTAGTACGCAACCTTTGATCACAAAAAAACATAGGAACCCCCAAGAAAATAGGAACAGATAAACCTGTTTCTATTTTTTTTCTTTTTCACTGGAGAGGAGTTTGGGCTAAAATCCAAATTTTCCCATAAATTAGGACCGACCAATACTAATACTCTAACGTAAACATCTCTTCGAACAAAAATCGAACTAAGAGTACAATAAAACTAAGTTTTAATAAGTAAACTATTAGTCTAACGCATGATTGATACCTATATCCCTTTCTTATTATTTTATTTTAGATTTTTAGAACAAAAATCAACAGTTACAAAAAAAATTATAGTTTATATGGAACAACTAAAAATAGATATACTTAATTTAGAATGAATCAAATGTTCAGTATATTTTTTTGTTTCTTAATTTGACCAAGAATCTCTCCAGATAAATACAACAAAATCTAAAAAAAAGAGCTAACCCGGGAAAACTGAGCAAAAGTAGAAAAAAAAATTAAATTAAATAAATGACAAAAGCGAATCAAAAGAAGGAAAGATAAGAAAGAAAAGTTTCCATTATTATTGTTGACTGCTTGAGACCGAAGAGAACATTTCTTCTAGCGTCAATTCCATTAATATTCTCTAGAGAGAGAAAACTTTTCGATTCAGGAGCGAGAGAGAGACACTCAATCTCCTTCCATAGTCAAATCATTCACCATGCTTGCTTAACACCTTCTTCAACCTCCGATTCAACTCGAACGTGCCCCCGATCCAACTCGCTTACCTTCAGATTCAATTGAAAATGGAGAATCCACCTGCGGAACAGCTTCTGAAGAAGATACTGGAGCTAGAGGAAAGCCAAGAGCATCTGAAGCAGGAGATGTCTAGGCTCAAGGTATCCACGGAGATTAGGCACCGATCGCAGTCCGTGTCTCCGCATCGGCCTGCGAGGAGAAACATTGGAGATGGAGCTCAGTTGTGGAGGAAGAGCGGCGCCGGATCTTTTCGTCACGCTTCGCCGGTGCGTAAGGGGAGCCGTCTCCTAGGTTCGATCAATCTGAGAGGTGGAGGAACGGGACCATCGGCAGGGAAGTTCACGGATAAACAGTATTTGAATATGTTGCAGTCCATGGCACAAACTGTTCACGCCTACGATCTTAATATGCGGATTATCTTTTGGTATGTAGTTCCATCTTATGAATCCAGGTTAGATGCTAGATGGTGGATTTGATTAGTGCTGAGAATTCGGGTTTTCGGTTTGGGTTATTCGGATTTCGGGTTATTGTGTTTAGGATCCGTTTAGAAATCAAATATTTTTCGGATTGGATGGGTAATGTCGGGTTCGGATCAGATTTCTATTTTCTTATAAAATCTGAATTGAACGAATTCGGGTTTGGTTCGGGTTCAAAGCAAAGAAAAAAAAACCTTGAAAGCCGGAAAAATATTTGGTACCGGTTCGATCGGTTCTCTGGTTCGGTTTTGGCTTTTTGGATTTAAATAAAAACTGTTCGGGTTTTTGTAAATTTTGGTCCAGTTTTTTTAGGTTCAGTTTTAGGATAATATGGCCAGGAGTAGATTTGATTCATGCATATTTGTTCATTTGTAGTATTTTATTGTAATCTCTTTATGTATTCAGATTGGGTGATTGTTTCAGGAATGCTTTTGCGGAAAAGCTTTACGGGTACTCTGCTGCAGAAGCACTTGGTGAGAACCCAATTGATATTCTTGCAGATGACCGATACGCTGCTTGTGCAATAATGATTGCTCAACGTTGTGTCCGTGGAGAGAACTGGACCGGCGAGTTTCCTGTCAAGACCAAATCAGGGGAGAGATTCTCAGCTGTTACTACGTGTTCACCCTTCTATGATGATGATGGTACTCTTATAGGGGTTATTTGTATCACAAGTAAAATTGAAAATTACCTGAACCCGAGACTCTCTTTGGCTAAGTTAAAAGCGGAAGAAGCTGAAACGAGCTCTAATCCTGCAAGGAATAGTTTTGCCTCTAAACTTGGTTTGGGAACCAAAGGAGCTGTCATATCAAAACTTGGCCTTGACTCTGATCAGCCTATACAAGCTGCTATATCATCAAAGATATCAAATTTGGTTAGTTCAATGCTAAGTTGCATATTCTCTTCTTTTGATTTTGATGCTGCGTGTATTGACTAGCGGTAAAATTGCAGGCCTCCAAGGTGAGCGACAAGGTCAGGTCGAAAATGCGAGCAGGTGACAGTAGTGCCACACCCTCCGAGGGTGGCAGTGGTGATAGTCATCATTCAGATCTTGGTGTCTTCAGTGCTACTCTCTCTGACCACAGGGACGATGCAGCATCAAGTGGTTCCAGCACACCAAGAGGGGATTTTATCCAGTCTCCTTTTGGTGTATACACTTGTAACGATGAAAAGTTACCTTCGAAACCCTTCAAAGATTCCATTGATGAGGGTGATGAAAAGCCTGCAATCCGTAAGGTTCTCACCTCAAAAGCTGAAGAATGGATGGTCAAGAAAGGTTTGTCATGGCCATGGAAAGGGAGTGAGCCGGAAGATTCAAAAGGAAGTCCAACTCATTCTGTATGGCCTTGGGTACAAAATGATCAAGAGAAAGATAACTCTCACCGGATTATTCCCTCGTCTGGTGTTAAGTCTGAAAGCCTTGCCTTTGAGAGTAAGAAACCTACGAATAATGAGGACAGTAGTTTGTGGTCTGCCTCCTCTATAAATGCGACGAACACAAGCAGCGCTAGTAGCAGCGGAAGTACCGGCAATAGTGTAATGAACAAGGTTGATACCGATAGTGAGTGCCTGGAATATGAAATTTTATGGGATGATTTAACAATTGGAGAACAAATTGGACAAGGTGATTTATTCTCTTAAACAGATTATCTCGTTTGCCAGACTCATCCATTCTCCATGACTGTATACTTTTATGTTGATTTTCTGTCCTTTGTTTTGCTAACATGCAATTTACTATTTTACAGGTTCATGTGGAACTGTATATCATGGTCTCTGGTTTGGATCTGTAAGTAATTGGCTTCTGGTGATCTTGTAGACTATTTTCTTTATTTATATGCGCTCCCCTTGTATAGAAATAAAAATGCAAGTTCCAATATCTTTCTCATTGAGAGCTTGTAATGTCACCACAGGATGTAGCTGTAAAAGTGTTCTCCAAGCAAGAATATTCAGAAGAGATTATCCAATCTTTTAGACAAGAGGTATTGTTTGTTGTCACCGCTGGATTCGTCTGAGTGTTGTTCTGGCAAAAGACTCTCGGTCTTTCATACCCTAATAGTCTGATTGATTTTTCAGTTAGACGAATTTTCTGTACTAAGCATTTTCCTTTACAGACTGCATCTGACTGAAGAATAATTTCATTTGTGAAAACTTAGACATCCTATGTTGCAGCAGGCTTACAAACTGCGTCTAAAAAAAACTGCAGCTAGTTCCAGATTCTTAATTATTTCATTGTTGCTCTTGTTTTTTATTGTGAAGGTATTGTTGATGAAAAGACTTAGACATCCTAATGTACTGCTCTTTATGGGAGCTGTCACTTCACCTCCGCGCCTCTGTATAGTGTCGGAGTTCCTTCCACGGTTTGGTCTCATCTCTTTTAGTTACTACTCTCACTTTCTTGTGCTTCTCTGTCTTCAATTCAGAGCTCTTAGACATGCTCCTGATAATTCGATTTACTATGCAGTGGAAGTCTCTTCCGTCTACTGCAGAGGACCGCGTCAAAACTGGATTGGAGGCGGCGTATCAATATGGCAATGGACATTGTGAGTATTAATTATACGTTCATTTGACATGTGACTTTTCTATTTCTATGATCATTGACGATTGCACGTAGAAACTTTTCTAAGGATGAGCTTCTTCTCTATTTGGTTACTTCTTTTGTATTTGTCTTGTGATTCTTCTTGTACATCTCATCCAGCATATTACATAATTCTTCACACAGGCTCGCGGTATGAACTATCTTCACTGTTGTAGTCCACCCATCATCCATCGTGATCTGAAGTCGTCCAATCTGTTGGTAGACAAGAACTGGACTGTTAAAGTAAGATATTCATCTTGATATACATTTTGTTTCCCGTAATCCAGATGTATACATAACTTTCCATCTTCAACTTACATTATTTAGCTTTCTAAAACAAAGCTTTATTAGATTAAAAAACATTTTTATGTGAGTGAACAGGAAAAGTGAGACTCAGACCTGCAACTAGAAACATCGTCAACTTACATTGACTTTTCTAACAGGTAGCTGACTTTGGTCTTTCACGTATCAAGCATGAGACATACCTAACCTCCAAGTCCGGGAAGGGAACGGTACTTAAATCTAGGCTCTTTTCGATCGAATCCTGATTTATAGTGATCCTCTCACTGTGATACTTGATTTCATTTTTATCTGTTCTGCAGCCTCAATGGATGGCACCAGAAGTTCTTCGAAATGAGTCTGCTGATGAGAAGTATATTCTTGTGCTCTGTTTGGTTAAGTTCTCTTGATTACTTGTTCTTTTAGCCTTCAATGCTAACTAGATCTTCTTAATTTATTGATACAGGTCTGATATTTACAGTTTTGGAGTAGTTCTCTGGGAGCTTGCCACAGGGAAGATCCCATGGGAAACTCTCAACTCTATGCAGGTATTACGTTTTAATAGATAGAACGACGAAAAGAAAATGTCTCCAATTGCCAGCGTCATAGAAACGTCAAAAGATTAGTTTCGGGGTAAACATTTGCTCATCTAATTAACCTCATTTCTACAAAATTAATTGTCCTAATTAGGAAGGTAAGAACCATATAAGCCATTATGCTTAGTGTAATGCGTATAAAATACTTGTTACTATATAAGATCTAGCCAGTTTAATAGGAATACGTGCGTATAAAACTTCCACAGACTCGCTGCACTTGCGTGCACATACATGAACCAGAGGCTTATTTGAAAAATGTGCAGGTTATCGGAGCTGTGGGGTTCATGAACCAGAGGCTTGAAATCCCAAAGGACATTGATCCCTTATGGATGGCATTAATGGAGAGCTGTTGGCACACGTAAATTAACCACATAATCCTTTCGAAAAGAATATATCCTGTCCTCTTGGATTTACATATTTCACAGATAATGCTGACATTAAGTTATCTTTTTGTTTGTTTCTCCAACACTGCAGCGATACGAAGCTGAGACCCACATTCCGAGAACTGATGGAGAAGCTAAGAGAGCTGCAAAAGAAGTATACAATACAGTTCCAAGCTACACGTGCTGTCTTACTTGACAACTCGGCCCCTCAATGACAACTAAACAAAAGTGTACTCTTTTTGTTCCTCAAGGCGCTCCTTTAAAACAAAGGAAGATAGATAATTTGTCTATTTTTTGAGCAGTAACTTAATGGTTGGTTGTAAATTACAACGTGGAGGAGACTCATGAGCAGAGGCAGCCACTGGAATTCTAGGACTGGTGTATAATACTACAGTTAGTGATGTGTTCGGGTCATTACACAAATTGCCAAAAGAAACGTAAGACTCTGGTTGGGTTGCGTTAATTGTGGTGACTGGTTTTTGATATCTCTCTAACTTGGAGGCTTAAAGGAAGTGGGTGAAAGGGATTTGTTGATTGCAAAAAGTCACGTGCTTGAATATGTATTCGTCTCAACTTTCACGTGCTTGAATATGTAAGAGAGTGTATACTTGCTGCATAGTTTGATGGTTTTTTACTTTGTACAGAGAGGTAAAAGGTGTAGTTATGAGTGAATATTGCGACATCATTGGTGATTTTTTTTGTTTTACTTCCAGAGCAAACATTTTATTAAAGGGATTTATACTCAGGGAAGAGACTGATTCAGAAATGAAATTTCAAAACTCAGTTAAATACTTGGATACATAATCTCAAGTGTCTCAAACCTCACACACAAAAGAACTTGCTGGTACAGGTACAGGTCCATCATAGAGGATATCGTGAAAGCAGCTCCCTAGTTGCAGCAACTGCATCGCCTTTGTGCTCCCTTAGAGTTCTCTCCACCACGTTCTTCTCCAGCTGCTCCACGTTTACAAAAGCATACTTTTAGGACACATCCACAAGATTTGATGAATGTTTCAGCTGGTGATGTTTTTGAAAAAAAAAGGAAGAAGCTAACCTCGAGTTCGTTAACAATGAGCTCAACATCTGCGGCATTGATTTTAACAGAAGCCAGTTCTTTCTCCCTACATATAAAGTTCCAGCAACTTTTCAATCAAACACTACACAGAAGATGATATGTGAAAACTCTAGTCTCCTAATCTTCACATCTCTATCAACAAAGCTGTTATTTGACCGGTAAATCACATCATACTAAGTAGTATCTAGATGTGAGTGAAGTGAAGAATCAATGTGATCACTATGAAATGAAGATTGAGTCATGTTCTATCTTTCTTGACCGTCAAAAGAGACTCTCAACGACAAGTGTAATGCATTCTTCAACTTAATCTGAATTAAGATTGAGTAATGTAATCTACTCTTCAAGAATTTTAGAAAACGAAAAGGTTAAGACTTATTTTAACCTCAATCTCTTCGCATTTAGATCAGCCTCCCTAGAAGCACCAATCGAAGCCATAGCCTGAAACACGGACATTGACCTTTGTAAGCCCAATTAATCTTTTTTTTGTTACTAACTGAGCTCAATTATAAAGATGATCATTTTCTATGCAGATAACGAACGAGAAACAAACCGATTGAACACGATTAGAATCGAGCTGGCGATCCTCGACGCGATCGGTAAGCTTGTCCAGAGCTTTGCTTTGTTGCTGTAAGTCCTTTGGAATCGACCGTCATCTCCGCTCCAGCTTCTTCTGCTCCCTCCATTGCTTCTAAACTCTTCTCCTCTCTCTCGGTGAATAACGTCTCCGGCTACAGAGAGATTTTGAGGTTCGATAGTGTTTCGAGCTTCAACGTTTAGAAACCCTAAAGGCTAAACAATGCCAAAACCGAACCGAACTCCCTATAAACCAAATCAAACCGAACCAAATCTGATTCAGTTGATAATTCCCTCCAAACCAAACCAAACCAAACAAATCGATAATATTGGGCTGGGCTTTAAATTTATATCTGTGGACGACTCTTAGCCCATGGAAATAGCCTACTACAAATATCTTTCCTTCCACAATTTCGAAACCTCACAAATTCGAAAACGCTCTTGGAGAGATGAAGGAAATTCAAATTCCCAGGAAAAACTTTGCGCGCTCATCTGATCCTGCAACGAAGAGAATCATCAAGGCTTCTGAGCTTAAGAATCGAAAGGTAATCTGATCCTTAAATCGCTATTTGTTTCTTCTTCCTCGATCACATTTCATTGTGTATGTACTGAAAGTCTGCGGAGAAGAAACAGAGCGCAACCGTCCCCGACCTATCAGTGGAAAGCACCAAGGATCCATCTGATTTTGCTCCGATCTATTTCGCGATCTCCGATTACGAAGCCGAGGTACGCTTCTCTCCTGATCCGTTTAGCTTAGATCTTCAGTTTTGATTAGCTCGATTCCGTGTGTGTTTGAATTGCGTTTTGTTTGCCTCAAGAGTTTTCTGCAAGGATCGAGTCTAGACCTGTTACCAACGCCAGAGATTTGTGATGAATCTCCAGTTTCAGCCGTTACTAATAAGGATTTTCACATCATCGACGCGATTGCTGCGGAGTTGCCTGCTTCTGTGCAGTCCTTGCGCGTCGAGATCAATGACCTGAAGAAAACGATCTATTCAGTTGAGAGTTCTGATGAAAGTAACTTCATCGATGGAGCTATTACTGTGAAGTTCCGCATTGTGGTTTTCGCTTTCGTCCTTTGGGTTCTCTTTGCTGCGATTGTTGTCTCCGTCAGCTCGGGAGAGGAGGCTGCTTACTCTGGACCACTTCCAACTTGAAGGATTCAACTCACCGTCCATGGATTCTATGAATCGTAAGGTTAAACTCAATTTCCTTTTCGTTAGATGATGATAATGCTGATTTGCTTTCAGAAGCTTCATTTCAAGTTGCATCTCTGTTTATGATCATCTATCTTGAGTTAGTATCTCTAGGTCTTTGTAACATAAGAGCAGTGGGAGGTAACAACAGTTCTGTTTTTAGAATTCACACATCTCTATGAATCCACACAGATATCTCAGTGAAGTCTTATTTGATAGATTCAAGCTTCCTAGGCCTTGTGATATGAAGTTAAAACTTAAGCACATGCTAGGCCCAAAGCAAATGGTCTTACAAGATCCGTTGGTAAGTTGATGATTATTAGTCGACAAGTAGGCCTTATAAGCCGCTGGTTAGTCTCATTCCTAACCAATGAATGATCCCTTACGCTTTATTGGCACAGGTGATATGACATTTGATCTTGTAATCATGGTGACTCGTGTTGGCTAAACACATAGTCTTCTGTAGCATTTATGTCTCTAGGTCCTAGCCTACTTTGATGTGTTCCATTCTTAGCTCTGTTTCATGCATTTGGCATGCTTGTTTTCTTCTGTTTCTCAAATTGGTAGGTTTTAGATCTTACCAAGACATGTGGTAGCCTTTGTTTCCATTCTTATGCAAGTTGTTTCTTACTTTAAGTATAGTAAGCCAGACAAATCCTATGCAAAATGCAAAGTCCAGCCTGTTAAGCTTTTTGGTTAATTACTTGATTTGATATTTTTCATAATTATTTAGGATAAAACTCTCGGATGTGTTAGGTTTGGTTCTTCTCCATTATAAGAGTATTTCCAAAAGCAATTCCAAAACTTTAAATATGAAGTTTTTCATACTTCAAAAGCAACTTCAAATTTTGAAGTTTATTTGAAGTGTTGAACAGCGGAACTTCACACTTCATATTTAAAGTTCCATATTTTTAGGTCTTTTCAATAATTTATTTTTATATTAAAACTTTTAACTTATACAGTTATTATTTTAGCTTTTATAATTTTTTATTTTATACAAAATAAAAATATATTAATAACAATAAAATGATATATTATATAAAACAATATTACAATACGCATTCAATACAAGTTATTAAGCTAAAAATATAAAAAGATAAGTTATACGAAAATAAAATTATTATATTAATAAACAAAAGTACAAAATTTCAACAATTTTAAGCTTATAATCTACAAATATAAATAAAAATATTATGTTATTATTTTGAAATGCATATAATATGTTATTAAAATGTATTATGTTACTAATTAATAGCGTGTGTAATATTTTTATTATATGTTTTATTGCTAAATAATTTTTTATGATTTTTGTTAACTTTTATTAGTATGGAGTATAGTGTAAAATATAAAACTTTTAAATTTAGTTTGAAGTTATTCTTTTGGAGAAAAGCACCCTCAAACTTCAAATTTGAAGCTGATTTTGGAGAGGCTCTAAATAATGATACAAAGTATTAGGATTTGAAACAATTGGTGTATTTTTATTTAAATAAAAAGAAGTGAATGACAGAATAATCCAGACTATGTGTGGTTTGTCTACTGGAGACTATAGTACGCCACTAAACACAAGAAGAAAACTAATATATGCCATGTGTTAAAGAAAAGGAGCTCTTGTTGGTTTACTTTTGAAGTAAAGTTTATGTGTGGTTAACGGAAAATCAGAGCCTAGTGATTTGATTTAATGGACACAAATTATCGGAGATGCATTTCTTTTCTCAGAAAATAAATAAATAACAACGATCTTGTCCTTGTGTATTGACTCTTGACATTGATTAGATCATGGATGACCATATCTTCTATTATATGCAAAGGTTCGGTATCATTTTTTCGTTCTCGTAACATTTGGCTGAAAAGTGTTTTTCGTGAGAAACTGAGTCTTTGTTTTTGAAAAAAAAAAGACTTGTTTTTAAACTTCGAGTTCTCACTAAGTCTTGTTTTTAAACTTCGAGTTATCACTAATAGGTGTTTTTCACATGTATCAATTCAACATACCAACTAAC
Source organism: Moricandia moricandioides (assembly GCA_905132885.1). Taxonomy (NCBI): domain Eukaryota; kingdom Viridiplantae; phylum Streptophyta; class Magnoliopsida; order Brassicales; family Brassicaceae; genus Moricandia; species Moricandia moricandioides. The sequence continues at coordinate 78,061 of CAJHQQ010000087.1, forward strand.
AAAATGAATTTTTCATTGGTTCTCTCAACTACCTGTCAGGTTTGGTTAATTTTGTTGGTAAACCAATGATAACAACTTACAAGAGTTAGGCTTCAAAATGCTTATAATTTAGTCTAAGTAATATAACAACAATCATATGTGTCCTCTTTAAACAGGATCTTGGGTGCTATCACTCAGAGAAACCAAGGACCAAAAACTCAAATACTTATTTGGAAGCTAAGCATGTAAAAGGTGGAAGCCTATTCATATGGAAACAGTGCTACAGATAAGTATTTCGTATTTGTTCTCTAAACAGTGTTAAGTTAATATTACAGTATTACTAAAACCGGATATTACTAATTGATATTGGCAACTTTAGTCTTATTTAGTGGTTAATAATTGAGAACTACTATATATATGTTATCTTAAGAAAGCCTTTTAAAAAAAAAAAGCTATATGTTATCTCATCAGTACTTCACTTTGTTCTCCTTATTAAAAAAATACTCCATATTCACCCATTGTCATTCACTTATGTTCTTTGGGTCTTCAGAATTATAGGGAGGCAATCTATGTGCCACCTTCATCATACTTAATAGTTAGTTTTCCTTTTCTAATTTGCTTTTTTTGATAATATAAAAATTAGAAAGAGAAAAAAAACATTAGATTAGCTACATAATACATTGAACATATATATAACAGAAACTAAGTATATTTTTCTTCATCTTAAATCGTGTTTCTTTTGGTTTAAATTTTCTCTAGATTTCCAAAATCATGTTTCACTTTTATTTCCTTACATATTTATCTCTGAGAGTCCTTTGTATAATGATATATCATATTATTATGAGATAAAGACCAAAATAAATCTTAAAAAAATTTGTTCTCAAAATAGCATTCAAGAAAAAAAAATAACTAAAACAGATTTTATTAAATAGTATAAATATACATTTATACCCCTTGTGTTATTTAATCTAAATTTAGGATTTAGAGTTATGAGATTGGGTTTTGGAGATGAAGTTTATAATTAAATAAAAATTTAAAAATATTAAAATTTTCAAAATAAAAAGTCTATTTTAGTCATTTTTTCTTAAGTGTTATTTTTATGACAAATATTCCAAAAAATCTATTTGAGTGATTTACCCTACTACTATACCTATAATTATTTCTCATAAATGTTATGATTATTTCAAAATTAGTATTTATTCGGTACATCGAATCATAGATAGGCAATGCCACTAGTATTAATATATGTACAAAAAGCTTAAAATGAACGAGATGATTAATGATCTCTACAGGCAAAAACAGAGAGAAGAAGATGAAAAAGCTTTAAAGAGAGGCAATGCCACTAACCCTGCATCAAATATGCATTTCGTTTTGGTGTTTTACTTTAGGTATAAAGTAGTATAACTTAAATACACTTGTAGTAATAATTTACGAAATCATTGCACTGAATACAAAATCCAAAGTTTGAGTTATTGGTCCCTCTCTTCTGCCGTGTCAGTCCATTAAACGACAACTAAATGTCACAAATAGATTTCCCCGATGGTTGTTTTACACGTCGGCATCCCATCTGAATCTCTACTTTGCTCCTCCATTTTACCAAATAATCAACCTTTATGACGCATATATTAGGTTTTTTTTTTTAACTCCTTTCACAAGTGACTACTTCAAATTGAAACTAAAGCCAAAACATAAACGAGAAACAATCATTATGGATGCCCTAGACACAGTAGAAGGGAGAATCTTTATCTTTGGAGCATTTCTTTGTAACCTCTTCCCCTTAACTACATCTAATGTTCAAAAAGTTGTTATACGGTAACTAAGCGTTTTATAGAGTACTAACAACTAAATGAATTATATATGTATTTATATAACATTAATATGAAATATTTTAATGTTTAAATTGAAAAAAAAATATTATGATAAATTATTAAAATTGGACAAACAAAACAAAAGAAATTAGATAAATTTATGGATATGTATTAAATTAACATATTTAAATTAATTTATATATATTTTAGCCGATTTCGAATAATTTAAATTGATTTGAATAGTATAAAAAATTGGATTTTTTAAAAAAATTATATAGAACCATGTTGTCGCCTAAGCGGGGACCTAGACGACGTCTATACCGATTTTTAGAACCTTGATTACATCTATCTTGTTACCTAAACATTTATTACCCCTTTTGTCATCTTGATTATGTAAAATAAAAGTATAAACGAAACAGAAACCATTCTGATATACTCTAGTGAATTCACTTTATTTTGACAACAGTATTTTGTCAAGATGTTGAAAATGTTATATGTGATAATTTAATATGTCTTTAGTTGACTGTCTATCTTGAAATAATGGATAATGAATGGAAAGTCAGTAAAACTTTTTACATTACTTCCTTTGTAATATCGCTGTTAATAGAGTAATACATAGGATAATTTTTCAAAGTAGACTAAAACATTGCTTAAAGTCACACTAATGTCTTTCATAATTCCATAACCATGTGGGCTAATTATAACTTTTCTCCATTAGTATGTAAATAAACAAAATAGAATATAATAATAATAAAACACCGCCGTTTGGTAGCTGCCTTCCTTTATATAACTTCATTCTCTCCTTCCTCTGGTCATGGCGTCTCCGATCTCCGATAACGAACAACCGCCGATGAATCTAATTCGAAAGAAGAAGAGATCATCTGCTTCCTCCACCTCGAGAAACACATCTTCCGTATCCACCGGAGACGGTGAGAGCCACCCGCGATGGAGATCAGAGAAGCAACAGAGGACGTACTCAGCCAAGCTGATCCAGGCGCTGAAGCAAGTCCGCCTCAGCTCCTCCACAGCGGAAACATCATCTCCGACGGCTCAGAAGCGGGGAAAAGCCGTCCGTGAAGCCGCCGATCGCGCCCTCGCCGTTTCCGCTCGGGGGAGGACGCTCTGGAGCAGAGCGATCCTGGCTAATCGGATCAAGCTCAAGTTCCGGAAACACAAACGGCCGAGACAGACGGTTACACCAGCCATGACCAAGGTGGTGACGACGGGGAGTAAACGGAGAGTGTCGGTGGTGAGACTGAACAAGAAGAGTATACCGACGGTTAACCGGAAAATACGAGTTCTCGGCCGGTTAGTTCCGGGTTGCAAAAAAGAATCAGTACCGGTTATTCTAGAAGAAGCAAACGATTACATACAAGCACTGGAGATGCAAGTCAGAGCCATGAACTCTCTAGTGGAGCTTCTCTCCGGCTTAGGCTCTGCTCCTCCGCCGATTTGATGAGGTTAAAATCGTCATTTTGCTAATATTTGAACCTTTTAAATTCTACCATCTCTGTGTACACAAAAACTTGATATATATACACATAATAATATGTTCTATAGAAGAAGATCCGGTTTGAGTATAATCTGCGTAAACCAATCATCCTTATTACTGATTCTTCTTCGTTATTACTAAAGTAACATTTGAAATGAGTTAATTAACGATATCTTTGCCATTAAGATTCGAACTCCGACACTTAGTAGTGGATTAGTATTAGTTTTAATTAATATCTACGTTATTGCGGTTGGTTGAAATGGGTATTTAACCTTATAATAATAAGATATGATACCATTTTGATTAAGACTAAACCTACTCGGAACTTTCGGTTTACTTTAAGTCCACTGATCCGATATGGCATGTACTATATTATTACGTACTGCACTAAAGATTTGTGATCAGTAAGGGTAACTTCAACCCATTTTTATTTTAGAGTTTTTTTTAGATAAAATACAAATGGAAATTTTGTTCTAGTGTATTATAAATAGAAAAAAATATAGCATTTTTTTATTTATAGAGAAAAATACAACATTTTTTTATTATAGAATACTATGGATCAAAAAAAATATTTCTATTTCTTACTTTATAGTAAAGACATTTAAAATAGAAATTGGTTGAAGATGATCGAATAAAATTAGTAGGTTAATCATTTAAATAATTGAGATATTAGTGGGTTACACGCTTAAGTTGATTATGCATAATGATGCATTGGAGAATGATTGATGTGTTGAATGGTGAGACATATCTGTCACTCAATCATCTATGTGCCCCTCCCTCTCTTGGATCCTATACATACTCTACAAGTTTGTTTTGTTACTCGCTCTTTTATCGTCCCCAAAGTTGATGTTACCACATTATTAAACTACTACTAATTCTGATCGTCTTAATTTTCAAAACTTTATCAATAAACACCATATAAATTAAAGCATTAGCTAATAATCATAATTTTTTTTCCAAACATCAAAACAGTGTATGTAATTTACTTATTTTCCTTGGCCCCCAAACAAAGTTGACTAGCGAATAGTGTAAAGTTTTTACGTACGTTCATATTAATTCTCTTTTCTCTTTCAAAATCTAATTATTCTAAAACTCATTGGAGTAACAAATTCGATCTTTGGTGCTAAAAGAATCATTGATGTGAATTTTTACCAACTAATAAAGAAATAGAATATGTGTTTGTTTTTTTGTATATTACAAAACAATATAGGAAGAACACTAATAAAAGTAAGACTAAGCGACAAGAAGAAGGAAATGACAAAAGGAAAAATATTTTTAAAAATGTAGAAAGTGACTGAAAAGTATGAAGATGCACATGGGATTGGCCATGCTCTTGTCCTCTTCCTTCCATTTTAGCTTCCTCATATTATCATGCAGGAAAACTCTTATGATCTTTTTATATCAAAGTTAGGTGAATAACTCCCTCCTGCTTTCAATAAACCAACATGCATAGATTTGTGTGTTTGTTTAGTCCTTTCGTGTAAGAAGATAAAGATGGCGCTGAAGTGTTCCACTTAACTCATGTCTTAAAGCTTTGTTGTTGTGATATATAAGTTTGTTGGATCATAGGAATGCTGTAGAATCTTTATTAATAGTTTAGAACCTTTTTTTCTGGTTAAAATGACTGGATCAATCAATTGTTGTTGGTGTGGTCTTTCTGCTTCAGACATTGTAAATTGTTGTTGGTGTCGTCTTTCTAATTTTTCTAATTTGCAGGGAACACACATCTCTTTTGGCTGGATTGTTACAGTTTTTCAACTTATAGACAAGATAAATTATGTTTCAAAACCTTCCTTCCTTCCTTCTTATAAGATAACATATAGCCTGCAAGAGTGTCTTCTTTTCTTCTTGGTTATTGCATTTGACTTCTTCTTTTTATGAAAGAATCATTAATGCTTGGTCTTATACTCCCAGCTTGCATTGATAATGTGTGATGAGTTAGCCTGAAGATCACTCAAGATACAGTTTATGCACATGCCTAACAGGAAGCATGTCCCAGACAATGCTAAGGTTGAAAAAGCTCTTGAGTGAAGAAGCTACATGGAAAAAAAAGAAGCAAATTTTTCGAATACATATAGTATTAAAATTTTTGTCACAAAAATAGATCTTAAGAAAAAAAGATAACCAAAATAGATTTTTTTATTTTGAAAATTTTAATGTTTTTTTTTTAATTTTGAACGTCACCTCCAAAACCATACTTCTGAACTCTAAATTTAGATTAACCCAAATAGTATAAATGTTAATTTATTTTTTTAATAAAGTTTTTTTAATTATTTTTCTTTTTGAATATTATTTTGGAAACAATTTTTTTTAAATCTATTTTAGTCATTATCTAAAAATATAAATATAAATATATATATATATATATATATATATATATATATATATATATATATATATATATATATATATATATATAGGGTTTCAAGTGAAGATATCGATCTCAATCAAGATATAAAAGGTGTCTAATGCTATTTTTATTTGGAAACATCTTTAAAGTTTGTTAATCTCTTTCACACGTAATATATATATAATATTTTCAGATATTGAAGATCACATTATGGATTTTTTTTATCTTAATTCAACCATAATTGAAATCGCAGTTCATGATAATACCATTAGTTGAATAAATCCATCATTAATCCCCTGTTATATTAATCATGGAACAATAGTTTAAGAAAAATAAATTATTAATCATGGATCACGTTTATATAAGATAGTCTTTTGTCAGATATTCAAAGTTGAATTATGTTGTAAATTAGTTATAAAATAACATGGCCTAGAATGTGACAAAAGTTCATTTATTTATATAATTAAATCTGAAAAAAAATTGAGCAAAATCCCAGTTGAGAAAATTTGATCAAGTGTCGTTATCCAAAAGTTAAGGATGGATATTCACAGATTAATTTTTGAAAGATATTCGATAAACGATCTTCCTTACCGGATCTAAGACAATTAAATAACGACAATAATGGCGCAAGAGAAGGAACACATTACGTGACAAACTGTGAGATTCGATTTGAGTGAGACACATTCGTTATAGAGACGAAGACAAAAGAGATGGCGAAACAAGAAGAAGTTACGGTCCCGATCTTCTCATCCCTTGATCCTGTCTACGGCGAAGGATCTCAGCTCCAAGAAGCTAAGACACGATTCGACGTTTTGAATGCCAAGTTCAACCAAGTTTTTGATGCTTCTCCCCAACTCTTCACTCGTTCTCCTGGTACACAACATCATCGCATGGCTTGTGATCTCTAACCTTTTGGATCTGACAGACAGAGATGGTTTTTGTGTGTATGTTTCAGGAAGAGTGAATCTGATTGGAGAGCACATTGACTATGAGGGATACTCAGTGCTGCCAATGGCTATTCGTCAGGACACCATTATTGCTATTCGGAAACGTGAGGGTCAAAATGAGTTAAGGATAGCTAACGTTAATGATAAGTACTCCATGTGTACTTATTCTGCTGATCCTCACCAGGTTCTATGTCTTGTCTTTATATTGTTCCAATATGAATAGAGAGCTTTGGGAACGATGATTGATGTCAAATATTTACAGGAGATTGACTTGCAGAATCACAAATGGGGTCACTATTTCATCTGCGCGTAAGGGAGTCTTCTCTGGATCTCTATTATCCATCAGAAACTAAGACGCCTTATGATTTTGGATTCTTACAGGTACAAAGGGTTCCATGAGTTTGCAAAGTCAAAAGGGGTGAATGTTGCTTCACCCGTTGGACTTGATGTTCTTGTTGATGGCATTGTTCCTACAGGTCTTATTATCTAGTTTCCTGATATATGATATCACTTCAGCAAGTTATAAGGGGACTTCTTTTGTATTATTCAGGTTCTGGGTTGTCAAGTTCTGCTGCCTTTGTTTGCTCATCAACCATTGCTATTATGGCTGTCTTTGGGGAGAACTTTGAAAAGGTATTACTCCCTCTCTTGTTGATTATTTGAATTGACCAAGTTCTTATCTCTTTTTGCGTTGCTTTTAGAAAGAACTTGCACAGCTTACATGTGAATGTGAACGACACATTGGAACACAATCTGGTGGGATGGACCAGGTCAGTTCTTTTCTAGAATCATCCATTATCTCTCACTACCATTGCACCTACAATTATCTCTGTTTTGATTGATCACTTTTTATTTACTGTAACAGGCGATCTCTATTATGGCCAAAACTGGTTTTGCCGAGCTTATTGACTTCAACCCGGTTCGTGCAACTGACGTGAAACTCCCTGATGGTGGGAGTTTTGTGATCGCACACTCTCTTGCAGAGTCTCAGAAGGCAGTCACAGCTGCTACTAATTACAATAACAGGGTCGTTGAATGTCGACTTGCTTCGGTTAGTCATAGCTTCACTTGGCACTGTTTGCTATAGACTATACATGATTCTCTCTACCATGTGGCATTGTAGATCATACTTGGCATTAAGCTCGGGATGGAACCGAAAGAAGCAATATCAAAAGTTAAGACTCTTTCTGATGTGGAGGGATTATGTGTGGCATTTGCTGGTGATCGTGGTTCCTCTGATCCTGTTCTAGCTGTTAAGGTAAACTCATCCAACCACACTCTTGCTAAAACAGTTCTGTCTGTTCAGTCCAGTTACAAAAACTTTTGGTCTTTATGTATATGATGCAGGAATATCTGAAAGAAGAACCATACACGGCCGAGGAGATTGAGAAAATCGTCGAGGAGAAATTACCATCAATCTTGAACAACGATCCCACATCTTTAGCTGTACTTAATGCTGCAACGCATTTCAAATTGCATCAGGTATATAAATGTATCAAACCTTTGGAATATTGTGTTGTTGTTTTTTTTTTCCTGAAGTCTTAAGGCTCAGCTTACAATCATTCAATAGAGAGCTGCACATGTTTATTCTGAAGCACGGAGAGTTCATGGTTTCAAGGACACTGTCTATTCAAGCTTAAGGTCAGATAACTTTTCGCCAGCAAACCTCTTAATAAATCTTGGTGGAACCTAAGTTAGGACATTGAAACATCAACTGTGCAGTGACGAAGAGAAGTTAAAGAAACTTGGTGATCTCATGAACGAGAGCCATTACAGCTGCAGTGTGCTATACGAGTGCAGGTGCATATATTATAAGGAGTGCTAATCGTAAACCAATTGAAGTGAAATTGATTTAATGAATGTGATGAAATCTTGCAGTTGCCCGGAGCTAGAAGAACTAGTTCAAGTGAGCAGGGAGAATGGAGCACTTGGAGCAAGACTGACTGGAGCTGGATGGGGTGGTTGCACTGTGGCCTTGGTTAAAGAAGCTGGCGTCTCTCAGTTCATCGCTGCGGTTAAGGTAGGACACTAATGTTATATCTTTGAGGGGTCATAATGTTAAACAAACGCAATTGTTGGGGGTTTCAGGATAAATACTACAAAAAGAGGATAGAGAAAGGAGTGGTGAAGGAAGAAGACATGGAGCTTTACCTTTTTGCCTCCAAGCCTTCAAGTGGTGCTGCCATCTTCAACTTCTAAACATGCCTCTTCCACTCCTCTTTTTGCTTAATTTATTCAGTGTTTCTCAGTTTGGATTGTTTGCAATGGCTGGCTTATATTGAACCATATAGTATCAATGTTGCTGGATAATTGGTTCGCATAAAATCAATGAAGTATAGAATAGAAGTGGACGTAATACAATAAAGTTTGTCTCATTCACGACTTGTCACTCCTTGTTTTGCAAACAGTTTGGATTGGTCAAAAGACATTTACAACAAATCAGGGAGTTACAACAAGTCAATCTAGTTTCTTTCCTGCGAACATCTCACATGTATCACTGGCAAACACTAAAGCTAAAACATGACCTAACACTTAACATCAGTACTCTCAGCGTCTCTGTTACTCAAACCACATAACCAGGCAAATGCCGTGAGTAAACAGGTGTGTTATTGCATTGCTTATCTTCCCGGACTCTCCAACACGTCCTTGTCACCTTCTTGCTTGTGTTGCTTCTATCACATTCAACATTCTTAGGCAGCTGAGAGGCTTGCACAACTGATAACCGGATTCCACCAACTGATCCCTGGAAGCTTCCGCTGTTGACATTCTTCAGAAAGTCTGTCTCCACGGGTTCGATGTCTGAAACATTTATGTTTCTGAGCTGTAACCCCCAGTAGTACAACACAATGTATGGCTGCTTTGCACAGGTTTCTACATACTCTGTTGGGTTTGGATCACAAAGGCCAAAGACTTCTTCTATCTGCATTAGTATGAGTTGAGTCATTAACAGATAAGAGGGAGTATGGAATGTTATGTAGAGTTTCATACTTTGATAAGAAGACAGCGGAAGCGTGACTTAACCCAACCAACCCAATCACTGAGATCTTCCTGATTAGCAGCCGAGAGGTGTATCTTGACGAACCAAGCGTACGTGGTTGCATACGGATAAGGCTCAAACAAACTCTTCCAGTTAAAGCTAGGCTTCAAGTAACCCTGCATGTCACAATCGTTTTGGATTGTTAGCAAATGGTTCAGAAGATGTTGAGAAAGTAACACACACTCTCTCCCTCTCTCTCTCTCTCTCACCTTCATCAAATGATGACCACGGAGAAACTCTGACATGATCTTGCAAAACGTGCTCCTCGTTATGTTGGAGTTGCAGTACTGACGTCCACCACACGGCAACTGGATAGGCATTAAGCCTGGAGGAGAGCCAGTAGCTGCATAAGCATCCCTTAGGAGAACCACAGGTGTAGGCCATTGCCAATAAGCAAACGTGTTGAAGAAACTCGCCACAAGGGAACTCAACGTAGCGTTTTGGTCATATCCGCAAACAAACGCAGCAAGAATTGCCATATGAACTCCCCCAAGGAATCCATTCAACTGAAACAAAGCGAAACATGTTGTTAGCTTATTCATTAGCAGTGATATGTGTTTAGCACTTACGTTACCGTATACACCTCGCCGCTTTGCCCATAGTTTGACACACCGTAGCAATGATTGGAACAACTAAAAGAAGAAGAAGAATGTATTTAACAAACAGAAGTTGAGACTATAACAATAGTTACTGATACGTGACCTCCACGGAAGGTACTATTTGAAGGATGCATTTATTTGCGCGAACTCCAGACAAGCTTCTCCAACTTGTCTCATCAATGTCCCTCAAGAAGAAAGGGTTCAACACATCTACATTCTGAAATGCTAGCAGTTAAGAATCATTATAATATAACTTAGAAAGTTAGTTCTTGAGGAATGAATGAACGAACGAACGTTTGGGATTGATAAGACTCGAAGCTGAGCGTATGGAAGATCAACCAAGATGCCATCAAACTTGAAGCGGATGAGAGGAACTTTAGCATCTTTAACGCAACGAACCTCTGAAACTTCTCCTCTGCTTTTCAACAGATCACGCAAGTCGATGAAAAAATCCTCCTGTAACAATTGAGAGAAGACTCATTACACTGATTCAGACCATACAGAGGAACAGAGTGAGAACTTACAGATATAGTGGCAAAGAAAGGACCAATGCACAAAGCGTCAATGTCTGAATCAGAATCATGAACCTACATGACAAGATAAAAGTTAGCTAAGCCATTATAAGACTTTGAGAAAGAAAAAAAAAGTCACCCCAAGACCATAAGATCCATAAGGGATTATGGTAGCGTTGGTGGTGGTAATATGATGTTGAGGAAGACGTCGTTTCCAAGCAACAGACTTAACCCATTTCACCACTATCTGTTCCATTAAACTCAAGAGACATCACTTTCTATCCAAAGATCATTACAGTATGCGAGAGGTTTAAAACGTTACCCTTTTTAGCTTATGAATAACGATTCTTCGTTTCTTGTCATCTTCAGGAGATGGAATGAGTCCTTCATTGACCATAAGCTACCAAAATTTGATTAAAAAAGTAAAACATGATCTTGTCATAAAAACTCTAAAAAACACATGTACCTGACGAAGCGAAACAGAGCAGTCTTCTTCCATCTCAGCCATGTAACCTGTGCCACATGATAAAAACAGAGCCGTGAACAAGGTCCCAAAAGAGAGAAGATTCTTCTGGGGACAAAAAGGAATAACCTTTATATCTCCCGCCTCCTCTTCTCATGTCCAGGCGATGATCGCAGGGTTTTTCTTGCTTCTTTTCCCGGAAAAAAAGAAAGAGAGAAAAAGATCGGTGACGCCGCCGTTTCTTGGCGTCGTATCTCCGCCGTGGCCTTTTTGTTTTGAACTTGAATGTTGAAACGACTTTTTATATATTACGGTAAATCCAGCGCACAACTGATTCGGCCCCGCCAAATTATTAACACGTGGCATTTGTGTGTCTTTTAAATGTATTTATTAACTTTTTCTTCAACTTCTATTTTTTTTTGTTGTTGCAAAAGGCTTTCAATTGCATTAAATACAGAAAATAAAAAATATTACAGCCCAGCCCAGGTAAGGTTTATGTCAGAAAATTTTAACCCAAAATAGAGAGCCCAATACATAATTGAGCCCGAATACCTGAGTTCGTTTGACGAAGATGGCACCCAAACGGTCCAAACCCATCATTTTACTTTTCATACATTTGAAAATGAGAAGGTATGTATAAAAATAGACATTCTGTATTCTCTCGCTTAATAAATTATTTTAAATACTAAACTAAGAACAATGTGCATCATTCAAATATAACTTTAAAACCCCCCTCGGAAAGAAATTGATAATTAATCCTTAAACAGTTTTTGATAATTTGGTTAGGCTATAAACTCTACTAAAAAACAACTTAAATTGAGTTTAAATAGAGTGACAAAGAGTACGACCGTCCCAAATCTGGAATCCAATTCAATGTCTTCTTATTTTTTAATAGTTAATGGTTTAGTTTTTTTTCTTTTTTTTCAACTATAATTTTATGCTAAAAATAGTTATAAAGAGCCTAAAAGTTTTATATAAATATTTATATTTGTTTTCATCACAATTTTTTTTTTAAAAAATATGTATAATATTTGTTTTTTAAAACAAAATTTGTTAAAAAATTTAAACTAATATTAGTTTTAAGAGTCTAAATTTTTTTTACTAGCACTAGAGACACATATATCTCTATTGTTTCGTATATAAGGATTATTACTAATCCACGTTTTGCTAAATCTTAATTACCACTGCATTTTGGTTCAAACCATTCCTATGGGAATTGGTTGCACGTGATTTTCAAAATAATGATAGGATAATATTCATATGGGAATAGTTATACCATATAACAATATTGTATAAAAAAATACATACCACAAATCCATTATATCTAAACTATTCAAGAGACTACAACAGGTAACTTAGTTAGTCCAAATTGCATGGTATAGCATTTTAACAAACTTCTTCTCATCATAAAATAATTCAAACTTAGTTAGTCCAAAATGCATGATATAGCATTCTCTTCTTCACCATTGAGCTGAGAGCATCATGTGATCCAAGTTCCTGTCATTGTAATCTTAAGAGTCCCAATGAGATAAGGTTTGAAACTCTTACATATCACACAATATTATTTTCAGAACTGCTACTCCACAGACATCTCTTTCTTAAAATGTAAAATCAAAACAAAAAAAAATTATTTTACAACTGTCTCTTTATAATCTTCGTTCCTTCCATTCACAACACCAATCATTATAACACGTTTTCTTTATTTTTGTATCTATGCAAAGTTCTTGGCCCCCGATTTGATAGAGCTGCATAATAAACCCAAAAATGTTGGTTTCATCATTTTTATCTCGTTCGGTTTAGTAAAATTTTGTTCGGTTTAGTAAAATAATGGTTTAAATTTCTTCAATATAGTAATTTTTTTCATTACTGTATATATATATAGAGAGAGAGAGAGCTGCTATATAACTGCTCAAATCTCATCGCAAATACACACTTCACTGCTAGTTCCTGTGAAGCTTCTTAATCTGTGTAGCTATTTGGAGGGACGAGCTAGTCTTCTCGATCTGCTAACCAGATCTGGTTCTGGAGCGAAGTTCATCTCTCTGATCATCGGAGATGGCGATATCAAGCTCTGTTACGCCTGGGCTAGTATGTCTTACTATTGCTCAAGCTTTCATTCGTTTGAATTAGATTTACTGTTGAGGCTTTGTTTTTAACATGGATTGAGCTCTTGTTGATTTGGTAATTGGTATTGATACTAATAGGAGAGTGATTTTTGTTTTGGTTTTTCCGGGGGAATTGCAGATGTCGGTGGTGCTCGGGATTGTGCCGGTGATCGTTGCTTGGCTTTACTCCGAGTATCTTCACTACGCAAAGCAATCCGTCTCCTCCAAAGCGTATGTTGTTGATACTAATCGTTTTGTTATCAGTGATGATGGTTGATACAAGTAGTTTCACTTTGTTGTTAATATTAGTAGACATTCTGATGTCAACTTGGTGGAAGTTGCTAAAGATTTTGTCAAAGAAGATGACAAAGCACTGCTAATAGAAGATGGAGGTGGTCTTCAATCACCTTCTTCTAAACCCAAGCCCTCCTCCGTGCATTCTCCTCTCATCAGGTTCCATAAGCTCCCCCCCAATCACCCAGTGAGCTCTGCTCTAGATTTATTATGCTTATTCCGGTTTCTACGCAGGTTTGTGCTCTTGGATGAGTCTTTCTTGGTTGACAACAGGCTGACGTTGAGAGCAATGTGAGTACTTGCAGTAAAGTTATGTTTGTTCAAAGATCCAACTTTTTCACTGCTTTAAATTATATCGTTTTCTATGCAGAATTGAGTTTGCAGTACTTATGGGATACTTTTATATATGTGACCGTACTGATGTCTTCAGTTCATCCAAGAAGGTGATGATAATATTTTATCTTAGATCTGCTTTGTAGATTTTAGAAAGGTTCATCTACTTACAGAGGATCTTTTTATCATTCAATTTGGTCTAATGTTATGTGGGAAAGATGTAGACTCCATAAAGTTGTGAGCTTTATTAATATTAATCTTGTTTATGCTTCTACGGATCTGACTGTCTTACATTGTTTATGATACAGAGTTACAACCGGGATCTCTTTCTGTTCCTCTACTTTCTTCTCATTATCGTTTCGGCTATAACTTCGTTCACGATACATAATGATAAATCAGCATTCAACGGAAAATCCATCATGTACTTGAATAGGCATCAAACCGAGGAGTGGAAAGGCTGGATGCAGGTTTGTGACTATCTTTGTTGATGTATCAGCTTGAAAGATTATTTCGGTTTTCAAAGAAGCATTTAATAATGCTCATTTCTTAATTTTCTTTTTCTATTTGCTGCTACCTCATCATTGTTCTCTTTTCCTGGTGTTGTAGGTCCTCTTTTTGATGTACCACTACTTTGCTGCTGCAGAGTATTATAATGCAATCCGTGTTTTCATTGCTTGCTACGTGTGGATGACTGGATTTGGGAATTTTTCTTATTATTACATTCGCAAGGACTTTAGCCTTGCAAGGTTTGCACAGGTAACAGCTATGACCTCCCTGTTTCTTTTCTCATTTATAGCTTCTAACTTCTAACATAGTCTTGTTCTACAGATGATGTGGCGGCTAAATTTCCTGGTCATATTCTCATGCATCGTTCTCAATAACAGTTACATGCTATACTACATATGCCCGATGCACACTCTGTTTACTCTGATGGTCTACGGAGCACTTGGTATTATGAACAAATATAACGAGATGGGTTCAGTCATAGCTGCCAAAATTGCTGCCTGCTTCTTTGTTGTTATTATCGTTTGGGAAATTCCCGGCGTTTTTGAATGGATCTGGAGTCCATTTACCTTCCTAATGGGTTAGTGAAGACTCAAATCTTTCTTTCCCATGGAAATTAAATGTTGTTGCAAGACAACTGTTTGAAATAAAAAACTCGGGAAACAACAATCGCAGGTTACAATGACCCCGCAAAACCGCAGCTTCCCCTCTTGCATGAGTGGCATTTTCGCTCGGGCCTTGATCGGTACATATGGATAATCGGGATGCTATATGCATACTACCACCCAACTGTAAGTTCCCAATACTCACACTTGAACTTCACATCGCATCAACTCTGTTTACAAATAGAGTAACTTACCGTTCCTCTACTATGCATCTTATAGGTTGAAAGTTGGATGGATAAACTGGAGGAGGCTGAGATGAAAATCAGGATGGCTATCAAAACAACTGTGGCACTTGTAGCACTAACGGTATGTCACCCTTTCACTTTTTTCCAGGTGAATGAAGCCTTACATATGTTATTCTCCAGCTAATCTACATCATTGTTATTATGAAATTTGTAGTTGGGATATTTTTGGTTCGAGTACGTATACAAGCTGGACAAGCTAACTTACAACAAATATCATCCGTACACCTCTTGGATTCCAATAACGTATTTCACTTTACTCTCAAAAGCTCTATGCGATGGATCTTCCAATACCAATCCTAACTTGTGTTCTTCGTATTGATTTACTTTCAGTGTTTATATCTGTCTCCGGAACATAACCCAGTCTTTCCGCGGCTACAGTTTGACCCTTCTCGCGTAAGAAAAATGTTTTACTCAATTGATATATATTCATCCTCTTAATTCCTAGAAAAAAAAATTAAATTGTTGGTAAATTTTCAGTTGGCTTGGGAAGATAACACTGGAAACATATATCTCCCAGTTTCACATATGGCTCAGGTATGTCACGCTTCTTCTTGCGAATATTATCAGTTGGAAGTTAATAGTGGAGAACTCCAATATAGTAAGATCTTAATATAAGTCTTGTGCCATTGAGCTATGAAATTTATGAATCCACAGATCTGGAGTTCCTGATGGTCAGCCTAAATTGTTACTCTCTCTAATACCAGAGTACCCATTGTTGAACTTTATGCTCACAACTTCCATTTACGTCGCTGTAAGCAAACTCTTCTACAAAATTGAAAGAAAGAAAGAAAGAAAGAAAGTGATTGACGCTTGTTGCTATGTTTCAGATCTCTTACAGGCTCTTTGAGCTTACAAACACATTGAAAACAGCCTTCATACCAACCAAAGACGACAAGAGACTTGTCTACAACACCATCTCAGCAATCATAATCTGCACTTGTCTCTACTTTTTCTCGTTTGTTCTCGTCAAAATCCCCCAAAAACTGGTTAGTCAAACAAAATTTATCTCTCTGTTTCTGTATGAAAGAAAGCTGTTCATGATGGTTGAGCTCATTAGACAAAGGACAAAACAAAAGCGCGAATCTCATCTCCCGTTTTTTTTTATAACAACAGGTGTGAAGCACGTCTAAACCCGGACCAAAGTGGATATTAGTTGAATGGAGTTCATATCAATTTGAAGAGGAGTTGATGAACTACACTATGGTAGAGATGCATTCAATGTTGGTATAATGTCATGTATCTGTATATTTATTTATTTATGAACAAAGGTGAACGTGTTCTTACTTTGTTTATCCATCTTCTTTTTGTCAATGATGATGTAAACTTGTATTACCATTTTCCGAAGTTAATAGTCGCATAACTCGCATCATCTACCTTTGTGATTACAAATCTATAAACATATCACAAAATTAATATGTAGACTTAAGTTCGAGTATGTCGGTTTTTGTTTTTGCGTTTCTAAGGATTTAAAAATTGTTTGGTTATTTAAAAAAATTGGTTTAGTTGAGATAGCAAAATCGAGAAGGAGCTAATATCCTAAAAACTTTTAAATCCTTTTAGTTTGATTTCGGTTTTTGAGTAATTCTAAATAAAATGGATAAAAACGTGAAACAATTCAAATTTTTGAAATTGAATATTGCATAATTCATTGTTGGGATAAAAATATTGTATAATTGTAAGAGATATTTACCAAAATAAATTTTAAAAAGTTTTTGTTTCAAAAATAACACTCAAAGAAAAAAAATGACCAAAATATATTTTACTAAAATATGTAAATATATTTGTATATTTTTGGTTAACTAATCTAAATTTAGAGCAAGTACATTGAGGGTTCATAAGGGGGGTTCACACAGTTTTCTAGATGAACAGTGATGAATCCGTGCCTTTGGGGTTCACTCTGGTGAACCCGTATCATCACTGTTCACGACACGTGGCGGCCCGCGATTGGTCTATCCTTTTTTTTTTTTTTTTTCTAAAAACACAAAAAAGAAAAACAAAAAAGTTTAATAATAAAAAAATGAAAAGATGAACCTCAAGGGAGGTTCATTGATGTGGATGCCCTTAGAGTTTAGAGTTATGTGGTGGGTGTTTTGGAGTGATGTTTAAAAATTAAAAAAAATTAAAAAAAAAATTAAAATTTGCAAAATAAACAATGTCTATTTTGGTCTTTTTTGAAGTTTTTGTCACAAAAATAGATCTTGAGAAAAAATGACCAAAATAGACATTGTTTATTTTAAAAATTTTAATATTTTTAATTTTTAAACCTCAACTCAAAAACCCAATCCCATAACTCTAAACCCTAAGTTTAGATTAGTTAACCCAAATGTATAAATATATGTTTACATCATTTAATAAAGTCTATTTTAGTTATTTTTCTCTTTGGATGTTAGTTTTGAGACAAAAAAGTCTATTTTGGTCTTTATTTCATTTATAAAATTATAATCCTTATTTTAAAAATCTGGATACACGGTTCAAAATAAAAACCTTTAATCTTTAAAAAATAGAGTACAATATTTATTTTATAAAAATGGTAGCGGTAAATCATAAGTCTCACCATTTCCCGGTTATTCAAGTCATCGGTTACCATGAGTGACCTCCCTCCGTACCCGCCGCTTGATCCTACCACCTACGACCTCATCATCGTCGGCACCGGTGTCTCCGAATCCATCATCTCCGCCGCTTCTTCCACCTCCGGTAGCTCTGTTCTCCACCTCGATCCCAACCCCTTCTACGGCTCCCACTTCGCATCACTCTCCCTTCCCGATCTCACTTCCTTCCTTCACTCTAACTCCCTCTCTCCTCCTCCTCCTAGGCCTCCGTCGCATAGTCCCGACTTCCTCTCCGTGGATCTCGTCAACCGATCCTTATACTCCTCCGTGGAAATCACGACCTTCGAATCGGAGATCCTCGATGAACGCTACTCCAGAAGGTTTAACGTTGACTTGTGCGGTCCTAGGGTTCTCTTCTGCGCCGATGAGTCTATCAACCTAATGCTCAAATCAGGATCTAATAACTACGTTGAGTTCAAGAGCGTCGACGCGAGCTTCGTTGGTGATTCGAGTGGAGAGCTGAGAAACGTCCCCGATTCGAGAGGTGCGATCTTCAAGGATAAGAGCTTGACTCTGTTGGAGAAGAATCAGCTTATGAAGTTCTTCAAGCTTGTTCAAGCTCACTTGGCTGCTTCCTCCAGTGAAAGCGCTGAGACGACAGTTAAGATTACAGAGGAAGATATGGAGAGTCCGTTCGTGGAGTTCTTGGGGAAGATGCGTTTGCCTCCCAAAATCAAATCGTATAGCTTCCTTCTCCGTTAGTCAAAAATATCACTTTCTTTAGAGTTGGTACATCGTTCTGAGCTTTTGTTTCTCAAGAACCTGTCTTTGAGATGATAAGGCTTTGTTTCTTCTTCTGTGAAGGATCATCTTGTATGGCATTGCGATGCTAGATTATGATCAAGACAATGTGGAAACTTGTGGAGATCTACTCAAGACTAAAGAGGGCATAGCTCGATTAGCTTTGTACATTACATCTATCGGCAGGTTATTCATAGTTCTGTCTTTTTGTTTTGCTCTTTTACATTTACTTACTCGGTGTCGTCATTAAGCTTTTTAATGCTTTTACTTCAGATTTTCAAATGCACTTGGGGCGTTGATATACCCAATTTATGGACAAGGAGAACTTCCACAAGCCTTTTGCCGTAGAGCCGCCGTCAAAGGATGCATCTATGTATGTTTGGAACTATTTGGCTGCATTATATTGCTATGGTATTTGTTACTTATCTGTTTTTTTGCATTGTGTGCACAGGTTCTCCGGATGCCTATTACCGCTCTGCTTTTAGACAAGGCAAAAGAGTTAGATTATTGTTGTTATCTAAGATATGTTTAGTTGGTTTGCTTAACAGATGATTCTTACTTGATTATTTTTGCAGGAAAGTGGGGGTTACAAAGGGGTTAGACTAGCTTCGGGTCAAGAGATATTTAGCCAAAAGTTGATTTTGGATCCATGTATTACTGTTGGATTGGAGTCAATGTCATCATTGACTGATCAGCAGAAAGAAACTCTTCGTGTTCTTGTCCCAAAGTCGATAAGCAGTAAGGGGAAAATAGCTAGAGGAATATGTATCATCAGAGGTTCTGTGAAAGCTGATATATCAAACGCTCTTGTCGTATATCCACCTAAATGTAAGATACATTGTGAAGACCTCTTCTAGGTAGTTGTGTATGATATCGTCAGTTTCTTATTGAAAGTTCTTTTTTTTTTTCTCTTAGCTTTGTTTCCTGAACAGTTAGCTGCGATTCGAGTTCTGCAGCTTGGTAGTGGTTTAGCGGTTTGTCCAGCTGAGATGTAAGTTGTGGTTTAGTCAAAGATGATTCTTCACATTTTCATTATGTTTCTTTCCATTTGCTTCTCTGAGTCATGCATTTGCTGCGGCAGGTATGTATTATATTTTTCAACTGTGTGTGACAATGATGATCAAGGGAAAGACGCACTGTTATCAGCAATGAGTACTCTCATTAGACCGCAGGTTCCTGAGAATAGTCAAAGCGAATCAGTAGTCGAGAATGACACTGCTGAAGCTAAACCTGTTGTACTCTGGAGAGCACTCTACGTACAAGAGCTGATCAAGGTGTGGAATGTGATTATATTTATCTCTTCATGACTTAGAAATTGCGATCATTGTAGTATCATTTCACTAACTCAAAAATTTGATTTGGATCAGGGTGAATTTAGAGGTAGTATCAGTTCCACGTCTAGTCCAGATGGAAATTTGAACTACAATGAGATTGTGGAATCAGCCGTAAAGGTTAGTAAAGGCTCCTTACTAAACACCGTTGTCAAATTTCAACAAGTAGTGTGATATTTGACAACGTTATTTAACACGTTTTGTAGCTATATGAAGAAGTCATTGGGAGTGAAGAATTATTTAAAGAAGAAACCTCACAGGAGAACACAACAGAAGAGGAAAACGATGGTGGTGTTGAAATAGAAGTTTGATGATTAAAACCGTTGGTTTGTTATCTATTGACTATAGTTGACAAGTGTAGTTTTCACAGTTTTGTGTGTTTGCCATGAACGACGATACTCTCTTATGGCATTTATTTTACTATAAAACGACAAAGAATTAGTTTTTTTGGGTGTAGGGTACAAATTGACAAAATGAATATATCTTTCATAGAAAAAATTTGCTGCCAGTTGTTACCAAAAAAAAAAGCTAAAATTTCTGCAAATATATAAAGATAAATGACCACAAAAACAGATGTATTATAACTTCATGACAAAGGTAACTTAAAGTGCGTTGCTCATGAATCATGATCATAGAATATTGTATACTTAGTAACCAACACAGACAAAAGACATAAAAAAACTGAGGAATCTAAGGTTTTGTAGCAATAGGAGTTTTCTCAAAGGTGTTGGGCAAGATCTTCACCGCTCATCTCTTCCAACTGTGTGATGAGATCTTGAGACAAAGACTTGACAGACAGATCAACGTCTTCCAATAATTCACCCAAGAATGGAATGGTTTCAGCGAGCAGCACAAGATACTCTTCTTTCAGATTATCCATCATCTGCTTCACGCTCCTCAAACTCAACAACCTCGCACGCAATTTTTCACTCCTTGTTTGCATTAGCACCTAACCAAATATGATTTTTTAAAAAGAAAATTCAGTGTTGTGGACCATTATGCACATAACATCTTCTAGAGTAAAAGCTCAGAGAAGACTATGTTGTTTACCTCGTGGTTCAACGGTTTCCAGAGGAGATCAGAGCCAGAGGCTACTGCCATTTGACCAATGCATGAAACTAACAACTCATCAACTTCTTCTACAGATGGTACATGTGGAAGCTCCTTTAAATCAGATGGAGGTTCAACAACAAGCTGTGATACTATTGGCTTCAGTAGCACCTGTGGACAAGAAGACAATTTGTTTAAAAAAAATTTAATACACCAAGAAAAAGGAAGACATGTTTGATCCAAAGGTTATAGATAAGCGACCTGGAAGTTATTTGCGTCGAGAAACTTCAAGCTTCCGGTATCATGCAGAAAGCAATTCTTCAAAGAAGAAAGCACCAACGCCCTAAGATGCCAGCTATTAGGTGGTAGAGTACCATCCGTTTCCTGAATTTTGGCTTTCTTTTTCTTCCTTGTTGAAACTGATGCTCCGGCACTGGTGAGATGCGATACAATACCATCAAGCATGAATTTGAAATATGGTACAAAGATCGACCTACATTCCAGAACAAGACAAATTGAAGTTAGTTTCCAAGATATTCCAGAAGCTTATGTCAAGGGGATCACAGCTTCTTGGACGTGATTGTTTACTTACATGTGAGCCTCGCAGAGTCTATTCACCAGACCATAGAAAGAGATAGATCTGTCTACGCTCTTGTTTTCATTCCCAGATCCATCTACGATATCTGACTCTGCCCAATCAATACTTCTGATAAAGAGAGGTTTGAACTCAGACTCAGTTAGCTTCTTTGTGAGTGTAACCGTCGCTTTGATTACACTTCTCTCAGCATCATCAACGTTCTGAATTGTTATTGGCTTTTGGCGTCGAATATCTAAGGCAGCTAAGCATTGGTCGAAAATCTTTGCATGGTTGCAAACAATAGATGCTCTATCCATTTTTGCAACCAGATTTTCTAGCATATCAAAAGCAATCACCAAACTTGCATCGCCAGAACTCACAGCCTCATCGTATATTCGTAGAAGAGGTTGCAGAGTGAGGCGAACCTGGAAGAAAGGTTATTATTGTTAAGATCACTATCAAGCAAAAAAAAGAGATTCATGTAACTATTTGAAGAACTCACTGGTATTTTTTCAGTAAGGAGTCGCCTAATGGCATTGGCTTTGGATTTAAGGTTCTTGTCGTAGTCAGAAACATATTCACGATGCAGCACCATGAGTCTAATGATATCCCCAAGATGAGGATTTAGGAAACCTCCAAGTTTTTCAATCACAGCTTCCAAAGTGACTAGAACAGACAGCATAAGCAACTGTTCCTCGGCTGTTGCGTTTCCAGTTGATGCAGATGATACTTCGCGCGATTGTTGTACCAGATTTTTCATTATGCGTGGAAGTTCAACGAGCGCCTTTGGGCCAAGAACATTGATCAACGCACCAGTTGTACGAAGACAGCTTGAAGAAACTCCCAGATTCTTTGAGCTGATGCCTTCTGCAACAGATGCAAGACACTTGCTGAAGATCGGATGACCGGAGGGAAGCCTGCTAGCCAAAACTTCCAGTGTAGAAATGGCAGCTCGTTTAGCTGGAACACCTGACTCATCATCTGTTTCAACAATTACATTGACGATTTCCTCGCACATCTTCCCGAAAGCTTCAACGGCCGCCTCATCCAGGTTCAACCAAGGATTTCCTCTTTTCTGATTGGGGAGCCTCCTCTTGTGTTTTGAAGTAGAGGAGTCCTTAGCTCTCGCACTTATAAGCCCAATTACCTGCATTCAATAGCATATCAAAGAACAGCATTAAGCCAAGGCCTTCAATACCCCGATTAAAACTAAGGTCATCAAGTCTCAAGGATATGTGCAACATGGCAATGCTACTTCCAGGCAAACAAAGGATAGAACATCCGCTGGAACATATGTTTACTCACGAAATTACTATGAAAAAAAAACTTCTATGTTATTGCTCTAGTACAAAAGAAATTATAAACGTTAATAATGTATACCTTTTTCGTCCCATTACGATCTGACTGCTGCTGAAGCAAGCTAGTAACAACTCTGAAATATATAGACAGATCCATAACTCCTGAAACAGCCATCAAGACATCATGTATACGCATTCTGATTGCCTTTCTAACTGCAGAAGTCACATCTTTCTCCTTTGTGGAATCAACAGCTTGCAGGAGAAGTATACAACCTTTCATAAGCCCCTGCAGTTCTTGCTGAAAATTTAACAAAACGCATTTACTAAAACATGGACATTTAAGAAAGCTCACAGACGGAGAAACAAGGTGATAAAACTATCAACTTGAATTAAAAAAAAGTTGGGAGAGGGTTTACCTGAATGCCAACTGAAACATTATTTCTTGGTTCAAGTGACACTGCAAATGCAAATTCTGGGTCTTGCAATTTCTGGAATATAAATTCTAAGACAAGCTGCATCTGAAATAAGCATTCTTTACTAGAACTGTCTTTGCTGATAGTCTGAAGAAGCATGACCAGGGATGAGAGCCATGTTGAAGAATTATATTGTTCGCATATTTCCACGGCAAAAGCATACTCCCACTCTCTCTTAATACCAGATATTAAACTATCCGAATTCTGGACATTACCAAGCCAAGCTGAGTCTTTCCTTGAAATTAGGGACTTGAACAAGAGGACAAGTAAAGAAGGCAAGCCATTTTGTTCACCAATAACTCTGCAGAAATAAAGAAATGTTATCAGTATTTTCAGAGAACAAAACTCAACCTCAAACTCAATTTTATGTATCTACACATTACCCCAGCAGGTAAGCTACAATGGAACGCCTTCTATGCTCAACAATCTCAGGCAACACTTTAACAAAAATCTGAAAAATCAAATTAGTAAAGATAAATTAATCCATAACTGGTTTAACATTTCATGTACTTCATTAAAGAAAAAAAGAAACATCACAAAAAGGTTACCTCCAGCAACTGCTCCTCGCTTTTAGTCTTAGACAGCCAAAATGGAATAACCGATGATATAAACTCCTCAAAGATAGACTTCGAGTGACTATCAATCTACAAATAAGAAAAAAAGGAATCAGCTGTTAGGGAAGATTTTAGGCACCAGCAAAAAAACATCAGGGAATACAAAGAAAAATCAAGTTATCGAAATGAAATTGATACAAGACTAAGAAGGTGATGGACTAACAAACCTGTGTCACTGTTGATTCGCCAACCAGTGTAAGTATGCTGATGATATGGTCCAAAACTCTATCGGGGACAATTTTAACAATTGAAGTGAAGAGGGAGAAGATGTAGTTCCGTGTGACTCCATCATTTGAGGAATGAGCAAACTCAACAAGCATTTTGACATTGATTTCATTTATTATGTCAGCCTGCTATCAGAAGTAAATTAAGAGAAGAAAACAAGCAAAGATATCGTTAACCAACTCCATAAAAAGATCAATAGCATACCTTTAAAGAATTCATATTTGGAGAATCAAATATATCACTCAGGAGTAAGAGCACTGTTTGTTGGATGGAAGAAATAGATGCATGATCCTTAGGAGGTTGGACTGAGGTTTCTCCAGCTGAAGAAGCAATCTTCAGCCATTCATCAGACAGAGATCTTCCTAGGAGCCTAAACAATGGCCCTACAAGGGACTCCCTAAGCAATAATAAGAAAATTAGTCGGACAACAAAAAATGTCTCCAATTGCCAAAGTTTACAATGTACATGCAAATATAAGAATATATAAATTCGAGAGACCTGTGAGTTTGATCTTTCTTTAAGAGAAGCATGTCAAGTAACGAGCCAATGAAACAGAGAGCCTTTTCTCCTCTAAATTCACCACCATTTACTTCTTCTAGACATGACACTGATTTCTTTTGTTTCTTCTTCTTGCTCAAAGAATCAATATTATCCTGCTGAGTGATGTGATCAAGAGTATGGATCACCGTTGAACAAGAAATCTGCAATAGCATTGAAGATACCATGTAAATAAAGAAAATACAACCAATAGAAACTGTTTGGTAAATAATTATTTTTTCCATTAAAGTTTTGTAAAACCGGATAAAGATAGTTTTACACACTGTATAAGATAACAGTGAAAAAGGACAGCATGGAACAATACGAGAAAAAAAATGAATGTGAGCATACCTTCAGGCGTAAGAAAGCTTCTTTAGCAGCATTTTGTATTCTGCCATTAGTACTTCGAAACATTGACACTAGCTTGTGGAAGAAACGAATCTAATCCAGAAAGAACAATCAAGAGAGTTCGAAAAGGTATCGATTAGATACATATGTATTAATGTATATATATTATGAAGAGTACAATAGTAGGATACTGCACTTATGTTTCACTAAGCCATTAAAACTGACCTGAACCTCGGTCTTCAGTTCAGTATAATATTGATTGCTTAACTTTTCCAAAATAGTAAGATATGGCGAAATAACAGCAGGATGTTCTGATGCCACAAAATCGATCTGCAAAAGCAAACATCTGTGACTGGAACGAAAAAGTATCCAAGTAAACATAAAAAATATAAAACAATGAAATTCTTACTTTCAATGCATTCAATATATCCTCATGAAGAGACTGCCCTTTGAACGATGCTGAACGCATCATAGAGCACTGCCACAGGGAGAGAAGCAAAAGCAAAATTAATAATTGTGGTACAAGGAAGTTTTCCTAGGACGGGAACAGAGATGAAGTGATTTACCTCCAGAAGAAGGCACAATAAATCGACCTCGGTGTCTGACATTGGAGGGGAAGTTTTGTCCAGCTTAATGTAGTATTGACTACGTTTATCAAGAAGTTGGGACAATAACTTCACATTTTCATCACGCAGAAGTGAGATGCCCAGACCTTTTAGCAGTGATATAACCCTTAGCTGTAGAAGGGAAAAAGTTAAGCTGAGTAGTTGTTGTAAAAGAGTGACAAAGGATACTTGAACTTGTGACTTCAGAAGGAAAGCAATGAAACAGAAAACAGATAGATCAAACACACCTTCCCATAAGCAGGAAGTTCTTGCGCACATAATAAGATGAACGAGAGAATGCTTTCTTTTGTGGGTTGATCAAACCTGAAGTTCAAAATCAAGAAAAGACATGAAAAGAGTAAACGAATTGATATACCCATGTGTCATTAAACAGCTGTCAACTCAGCTAAGTACCGTTTTTGCAGGTCAACTGGCACTAGTAAGTCATCAGGGGTTGAACTGAGCAACGATGTCAAGTAGGATGGAAGAAACTTATTGTCCGACAATATAAGCCTCCTTTGTTGAACGATCATTCCCAACAGTTCATCAAAAGAACTACTATAAATTGCAGCACTCCCTGGTTTTCAATTTCAGAAGAAGGATTAACACAAATGTTCGGATACAACATAAGCACCTGATGCCAAACTGAGATTTACCATTTTTCTTGCTAGAGTCAAGACGACACCGTAGGTTGAAGAGTGCCTCAAAGCAATTCATTGCAGCTACTTTAACGTCCTACAGAGTGAAAACACCAAAACGGGTTTAAGAAAAGGACGACAATGCGAAGTGTGATACAATAAAGAAAAAACAAAACTTCAGGTGTCACCTGATTATCACTCGACATGGCAACCAAAAGTACTGGAAAACTAGAGAATATCTGAATCGACCATTCACTATTTCCATTGGAGCAAAGATACAAAAAGCATTTCAGACTTTCAATTTGGACCATAGGAGGAACATCTGCAAGAAAACAGAAAGTCATCAATTAGATTCCATAATACCCAAGAAAATAAGAATGGCAGAGAAATATCAAAAATAAAAACTAGAGCCCTGAGAATGCTAGAAAAGAGTTCAAAACGATTTCATTTGATAAAAAGAGATGCTCAAGTGGTCAATAACTAGAGGAAATATAGATCTCCTTGCAAACCTTCTCGTGATAGGAGTCGAGTGAGAAACAAAACGGGACAGACTTTGGCTTCCCTGACACGATAGTGGAGGTGTTCCTTGAAAACATGCCGTGATCGGGTTGTTGCAAAAAAGAAAAACAAGTCTTTAAGTCCGCTACACAATCTTTCGCTAAAAACCTGAAGCAAAGAGAGTCGCACACATGAGCATTGCTATTGGTTGGCCAAAAGATGCCAAAATGCTCAATATAACCATATTAAACAAATCAAACTGAAAATCACCCACCGAAGAGACATGAGCGGGTTCAAGTTTTACGAGTGACTCCACCAACTTCCAAAACAAGCAGACGAGAAGTTTCCAATTCAATGCAGTAAAATCAGAGGTGTCAAAAAGTTGATATAAGAGTTCTTGGCAGTTGCTTTCCGACAGCTGCAAGTAATACATAAATACATCAAAAACAAACAAAGTAAAATATGAAAACATCAATCTACATCAGCCAGTAGAACACTATACCTCTTTCAAAGAAAGATCAACTGCGACCTCAAGTTCTTCCCATTCGGTCTTCAAAACAGGAAAGCAAAGCTCGAAAAGATCCAAAAATTGACTAGGATCTAAATCAAAGGAAAACACAGCCATCAACATAAACTCTTGATAACTTATCATATGAGACAAAAGCTTTTACACTACTTAGAAATAGATAGCCATAATCATTAAGCATAAGAGTTAACGCATAAACAATGGACAGAAATTTACCAGATGAAGAATTCATGTTGTGCAATGACTGCATCAACAACACAAAAAACAGCGTCTTTGACAACGGTGCCTCTCGGCAACTGTGAGTAAACCACTGAATCATGTCACCAGGGTGCTTCATAAATGCTTCCACCAGCTTGTTAACGACATCCATGTTCAGTGCAGACACACTTTCGCGGATCGAGGATATGTTTCCAGACATGATATCTGGGAGCTTCTTCTGCCAAAAAAAAAGTTCGTAGATGACATGATAATAATACTCACAAAAAATAAAGTACTTGTGATATTGGGGTATGAAGAATATCATATTTACCATTCCGTCATCAGCAACAAGATTCTTGAAAAGTGGCCAGTTAACATCCTTCCCCAATGTCAGCACATGTAGGTTTAAATTCCAAGTCTATTTACAGAAATGTTTACAGAGTTAAAATAGTTTTTTTCCATAACTGTATAGAAAAACAGAACGAGAAAGAACCTTCGGCAGAATTAATAGAAATGGGAACATTGCAGAGGCGACTTTCTCAGTAGAGTCCGCTTGATTACAGAAACTTGAGACAGCAATTTTAAGGGATAAAGCAACGACATCTGCTGCCAGATGAACATTTTGTGATAAACCTACATCAAAAACGGTTGATTCCAGATTAAATTAATTGCACATCTTAGAAATTTGCACTTAAGCAATTATATTTTACAAGACTATTAAAAGATACGGGATGAGAACACCACAAAGATTTTTCTTTCAGGGATCCCAAAATTCATTCAGAAGTTCAAAAATATGCACAACATAAAGAAATGTGGCCCTAGTAAGAACATGGGCTGAATATTATAAGTCCCGATAAATGAAATGGTGGACCATCATGGGACGAGAAAGCAAGTTAATATCACAAAGACAGTGCAACCTAGAAACATGTCTGACTGATGTCAGACCACACTAGAATTTGATCAACGTACTGCTGCTAGCAGAAACGATTTATCAGATGACATATTGAAGATCAACACACTTTAGAGATATGCTAATAAAACTCTAGGCGACAACAATAAGCCAAGTTAAGAAATATAGAGAGAATTTTCAATCACCTGACTGGAGAATCCCAGCACAACGTTTCACCACATGAAGCAAAGCATCCAGAAGACTGGAAGAGGTTACTATTTCCGGCAACTGATCAAGAGACAGGGCGGCCTGAACAACAGCCAGATCATCATCCCAAAGCTGGCGCACTATAGCATCCTGAATTGTGACAAGGTTCTGTAGACAGTGGCAAAGAATTTGAAGACTAGTCAGATGCCAGGAAGGGGTAGTAAAAAGTTATAATATTTGAAATGAATACCCCACACAGATACCTCTGCTTTAGATATATCACGCTTGAGATCACCGTTTAGACTAGAAAGCGCAGCACAACGTACACCAGCCTATGATTCATATCAAGCCCTCAGTCTTGTTCAAAAAGGAAACAGAGAAATTTCACAAAACTAAGATCAAAGTTTATAGTACCTTGGGATGGTGGAGCCGGAACCACAATTTTGAATCCACGAACGGTAGGGACATGTCGGAATTCCCATCCAGCATACGAGACAACATCTCCAGCTTCAAATCTTCTTTCTTCGGCAGATCTTTAGTATCCTGAAGAAATAATTTTATGATTCATAAGGAACATAACCAACAAAAGGCAGAAAATAAGTCGCTGAGAGTTGGATCACAGACCTCCATGAATTTTTGTACTGCTGCACGTAGTTCAACAGAATACTTCTTGCTAACGACAGCCAGAATTTTCTTGGCCCAGCTCCCTACAATTAAATTGCAACCAAGGTCGTTATAAAAGTGAACTGTGAACGAGAGTAAACTCAAAGACACGGTAATTGACAATTTACTAACCAGATGTAGAAGATGTAAAATCACTTTTGTTCTTCTGATATTGTGTCATACACATAGAGAAAACCTTGGAGATCATATGATCAACCAAGTTTTCTACTGGAACACTATCAATTATCGAAATCAAAGTTTCTAGGCATTGATCATCAGATGAACTGCAAAAAGAATTAAGTAGGTTAAAACATGAATACTAACAATATATGTACACTGGAAAATGGCAAAACAGTGTCAAACACACACCAGTAAAGGAGAAGAGAATCTAGTAACACTGCCAGGAACCTCTTGATGTTGAACTCTTTGGACAAGCCTAGAAGAACACCAGAAATATCCCTACACAAAATTGAAGCCCTCGTTAGAAAAATAATAATAAGAATACTTATTGTTAAAATAGCCAAAGAGGGAATACGGTCAATATATGACTACCTTATTTCCTTTAAAAGGTCCAAAGCTTTCTTTGGGATCAAGTCCACAGACTGCAACTGTAGTTGATCAAGCACAACAATTAGTTCAAAAAGATGATCACTGCCCAGTTGTGAGCAGAATGATCAGTAAGCAATAGAAAATATGCTTCATCTCTTAACTAAAAGTTCATAAATTCATGACACCAAAACAAAGAGGCTCATGAGAACAGATAGTTCACGTACCTGAACCAAGTTAATCAATGCCATAAATGACAACCGAAGCCAATGAGGATCAGAGGATTCTTTCGCATGTTCACGAGCAACATCGATGATGGACCTCATAAAGCGTTTGATAAGATTATCATTTAGCGAGGCTCTGTTAGCCAACATACCAACAACCATCAACGCACCAGCCTAGAAAAAAAATTGAACATGTCATAATAATCACACAGACTGAAACAAAAGTTAAATAAATCACAATATCTGACAGATTCCACAAACCTGTTGATCTAAACATCCTTTCACAGCAGACTGAAGACCAGAATCGACAAATGGTAAAATCTGCTTTACAATATCTCCATCAACCTTTGCAACAGAACCTAGAACCTCAACGACAACAGCTGTGGTGAAGCTAACAACGGGTTTTGAAGGCTGGCACTTCTTAGTCCGAGATCCCTACAACAACCAGCAAAATAAGATGTTCATTTAAATATACGCGACTCACACAAACCCTTTTAAGAAAATTATAAAAAAGCAGCTACTTACATAGTCACACAAGGCCTCCAAGACCTGCGTATCACGTATACACTGCTGAACGATAACCGATCTAGGAGGTGGAGCACCTGAATTTTTCACCCCATCGAGAAACTTCCACTTGGTGTTACTGTAATACAAATAAGAGAAAGGCTTAGAATAAAGAGGCTTACACTTCAAAAAACAAATGAATGAAAGAATCATTACTCACCCAGTGGAAATCAGCTGAACAATACGGACAAAGGCATGAGTGTCGTGATACGGCAAAGCACATAACACCACATCTTCTACATTGTATACATGAACCCTGTAGAATCCAGTAGTTAGTAAAATACAAAGATCACATAAAAGATACATAGCCAAGTCATAAAGAGGAAGGAAACACATACTTGTATCTTCGTATGAGATACTCAAGAGTCTCCAAGGAAGCACGAAACTGAAGATAACCAGATAGCAGCCGTAGATACGAGCTGATAGATGCATCAATCCGAGCATTTTCTTCCTTACTCAGCAACTCCCTATCGATTTCTCTACTCTTATGACTAAACAAATCGCTTATGAAGTTCTTAAACCTCTCATCTTTGTTTCCAAGCACTTCGAGACCTGAGGATTAACAAAAGAAGACAATTCAATCAGCACTGTTGCTTGATTCACTATAAAGAGAAACCCTAAAAACCAAGAGCTAAAACCTTTGAGCCCTAGCTCGTAGATTGATTCGATATCGAAATCAGCTGCTTCTTTGGGACTGAAGAGAATCGATGGGCGTGTGTAGGGTCTCTTCGAAGGCTCTGTATCGGCTTGTACAACCGCCTTGATGGCTTGTAACTGCGACGCTAACAAAGAGCTCATGCTCGCTTGTTCTTCAGAGTCTGAGAGAGAGGGAGAGAAGAAAAAAATGGCGTCGCGGCGTAGAAGAAAAACAAACAAAGGTTTAGGGTTTAACGATTATACGTTCGTTAAAAGACAAATAAGATGGGAAGCCCCTGTGTTTTCGTGAAATCACGTTTTGGGGTACGATTTTATTTTTAGGTCAGAAAATCACCCCAAGGTTTCAAGACGTGACAAAATAAACCCTTCGTTAATCTGCCGTTGATGTTTGGGCTTTAAATAGAATCTGAAATCTGATAGTAGCGTGGATTTCAAGTTTTGACGTTTTGTGAATATAATGGGCCTGGGCTTTACCTCATCCTAAATTTATAATGGGCCTAACCGACCTCATTGTAAAGGCTATACACTGAAAGTCGTGTCGTTTTCTCTCATATAAACCCCAGTACTTGCCGTTTCTATCTAGTAAGATTCTTTTTTTGTCAGCTCCAGTAAAATTCTTTTTTCAAATTTATGTTTTAGATATTATTTTATTATTTAAAAATTTTGAATTTTAATTACATTTATTATATTTGAACTTAACTTTAAATTTAAAATAATATAAATGCTCTACGATTTTTCTTGGAACTTTTTAGGATTAAAAATGTAATTAGGTCGAAGGAAAAAGAAGAAGGTATTCTAATACCTACAACTGAATAGGCGAAAACAACACCACATCTAGAACTTTACACCAGAACATCGTCCCGTTTTGCCTTTATTTAAATATAACAAACAAAACGGTGAATCGTCTCAAATTTGCGCCAAAAGGTTTGGCAAATCATACAAAGGAATGAGATTGTTTCCTCGGTTTCCACTCTCTTCCTCTAGTCAAAGGGCGAGGCCTAAGCGGGTTGTAGAGCGAGCCCAGAGTCATCGGTGTGCTTCACCTTAACTTTCCTTATCTTCTTTTTCATGATGACAGGCCATATGAGAAGGGCTCTAGCCACACGACTCAGCGGGTCTTGAAGACCATCCACTTGGTAGTGACCAAACCGCCAGTCACGGTCAACAAATTGTCTCCATTGAGGCTTGTCCAAACCATCTTTTAAACAAAACAAAACCTCTGAAGTAAGATCATAAAGTAAAAGTATAAAAAACTTAAAAGTGGAAGATGTAACTAACCTGCATACATTAGACCATGATTATCAACGGCACGGTAGAATGGCCGTAACTTTCCTGCTTTCGCAGCTTTTTGGAGTTCGTTCCATGCAAGAGACCGATCTTTACGAGTGATTTTTCCGCTTTTCACTATCTGGAGAGTAGGAAAAAGAAAACGCAATCTGATGAGAAACGCAATCTGATGATCTAAAGTGTCGTGGTAACCACAAGGGCTAGTTATAAGGATAGACCTTGGTAAAGAGATGGTATGATGGCCGAACGGTTCTGGCAAGATTATTAGCTCGGTCAACTGCAACAAGTCCAAATTTTGGACCATATCCATCAGCCCATTCCCAGTTGTCTGAAATAGTCCAGAATACGTAACCGAGCACCGGAACACCCTGTCGTGAAAGCCACAAACACAGTGAGAGAACGCCGATACCAAGTGTTGTTAAGGTAGGCTCAAAGCCTTGTACGATTCAGGGAGTTCCAAAGACAAAAAAAAAACCTTTAGCATTGCAGCATAAAGGGCAAGGAGATGCTCAATCATGTAAGGCCGACGAATCACATCCGTTTCATCAGAAACACCATTTTCTGTGACGATGAAAGGAACTTTCAAGTGTTTGTATCTCTCGTGGAACATCAACAACACTCGGTAGAGACCATCAGGATACACCCCTCTTCCAGACTCACTGTATTCATCAGTCTCTACAAGCTTTAATCCAACACCACACACTGCTTCCTGATTTCCACGAGACAAGTAATATTATTGATCCAAATTTAAGACCTGATAGTATATATTTTGTTTTGCTTCTTACCTGTCCGTAGTAGTTGATGCCTATGAAATCAAGTTTCTCAGAGATGCTATCAATATATGAATACATAGTGAGGGAGTTACTAAAAGTAACGGACCCAACATCAAAGAGGCCATATGGTCGCATAAAGGAGACGTGATGCGCAACCCCTACCAAAGGTTTTTCCAAGGAGCTGTCAAGTAAGAGTTCGAAGCTAGTGAGACAAATCCACATGATATTATTTAAGAAATAAAAAGGAGACAAAAAAAACTAACGTTTTCCCGTGGATGTAGTCATAGGCCTTTGAGTGAGCAACAGCCATCCAATGTAAGACTCGATGGAATACACCCATTGGTAGAGTAGATGTAGCTACCTCCAGAAAATCAGGGTTGTTACCGGGCCAAGATCCGCACATGTAAGTAAGCATGGCGAAGACATGGGGTTCATTAAATGTAACCCAAGAATCTACCAAATCAAACATGGAATCCACAACAAGCCTGACATTGTTAAAGAAAAATAGTCAAGACCTACATAAATCTCCATAAAGCTTATGTGAAGAGAGATTCACCTGGTGAAGTCCATAAAGTAGTCGACGGTCTTCTCTAATTTCCAGCCACCATAATCAGCAGCCCATGGTGGCAATGAATGATGAAAAAGCGTTAGCATTACCTTCATCCCATTTGAACGAACTCTATTGAGTATCCATTTATAGTGTTCAAGGGCCTCATAGTCAACCTACAAAAAAAAAAAAATGAGAGCACTCTACTTGATATATCTCCATAAGCAAGGACGCTTTGTCTACTAGAAACACATTCAGACACAAGATTTATATATGCCTTCTTGACTCACTGCTTCCTCAATCCCTTTGGTAGGCTCTCTTGGCATGATCCTACACCAATCAACTCCCATCCTGAAGACAGTAACTCCAGTATCTTTAGCTAGGTTCACTTCTTGGTCAGGATCTGACCAAAACTTAAGTCTGTCCTCCCTGAAACAAATAAAAAAATAAAAACATCAGCTTGAGCTCTTAAGACCAATGTTCAAGAAATCGATTTTTGATTTAAGTTGAATCGATTTTTTGAACACATTGACCTAATTTTTTTAAAAAAAATCGTCTATAAAATTCGTTTTGTTTAGGTCGGAGCTATTGCCTAGACACTCCTAAACCGATTTTTAGAAACCTGGTTAAGACACAACTAAGTGACAGACACTATCCAGACAAAAGCATATGATGAAGCTCACGCGTGAGGTGTGTTATGCCACGCAGCTACATTCTTAGTGGGTGTACTGTCGGCAACAGTCTTATCTTCTTTTCCACGAGTGTTCTTGGCCAACCCTTTCGTAATAGCTCCCACAGCAAGCTTAACCTTCTTCTTCCTCTTTGCTTTCTTATCCTCTTCATCTTCTGCTGAACACGGTGTCTCTTTTGCAAACCGGATCCAAGCATCGTCAAGATCGTCCTCCGCATGAGCAGGTGCAGTAGCTAATCCAAAGAAGAACTTACCCTCACTGTGTTCTGAAACAAACAGAGATTATCAGCACCTAGATTCAACAAGGAAGAACAGAATCAACAGTAATAGTACCGTGGGAAGTGAAATCGGCGAGAACTTCTTTGGATTCGTCGATCGGAGAACGAAACTTTCCGAGGTTCCGGCGACGGAAACGAGAGTAAGAGACTGCGTTGGCGCCGACGGTGATCGTGCCAAGAAGTCCGGCGATTTTAACGAGCAGTGTGAGTATGTTCATTATCGCCGATAATGATTATGATGACCGGCACTTTCTAGTTTCTCACCTGCGCGCGGTTAACGATAACATAGTACGGGTTTATGTAAGAAAAGCCCATTAAGGGCCCATATAAATAGCGTGATGTGGTTGGTGGTGATCTGTTCGCTCAAAACATTATCGTGTTCGTGTGGGTGTGGGTGGCTTAGCTCCAAAGTCCGTGTACGTCTTTATGTTATCTAAAATATGTCGTCCATAGTACATTAGTCATCAATACATCATTGTCTAAATAGTTTTTTTTTTAACTCTTTACTCTCTTGGATACTACTAAGGACAATATATAATACATCAATGTTAACTAATCATTTGTTTTATGTTGACATGAAAACTTTAAACCCCAAGTTGATTGATGGCTAATACTATCAAATTCTGATTTTAAATGTGTTTATTTGAATATGTAGTTACAAGTTAATAAACTTGTGACTAATGTCTGAGCTCAATGGCTTTTGTCTCAATGCTATGTGTATTTTTGTGAGTGGTCCAAACAGATTTTTTCATATTTTGGCTTTAGCCACTTCAAGGTCCTTCTGGCGTCACTCGTAACTCTTTTGGTAGTCACACATAATAAGATCCTTTTCTTGGCCGACATAGTCTAGTGTGTCTAATTGTCTAATCACTCTATGCTACTAGCTCATTACACTAACTGTATTTTCTCTCTCAAGTTCATGGAGAAGGTGATAAGCTTCTTCAGTATATAGGAAGGTGATATCTCACCTTTTATAGTAAAGTGTTATTCGTTAACCAAACTCTATCAAGATGAAATTTATAATTTACAAAGGGCTTTGTGAAAGGACGTATCTAACTTATGAATGTGAATCATAGGTAAAGAAACTGGTTAACGAGTCGTGAGTACACATGTTGAAAGAAGTATATTAAGACAAAGAGTCACGTTAGGTTTCAGGGAACTAAGATCTTGGGGGCGTGAAACGGGAACACTTGTTCTTCTTCCTTCCGCTGCTTTTGTTGAGACCACATACACAAGTCTCGAGCAGCTGATAGTCCTCCTGCCAGAACAAGAGCGAGGCTTTCTCAGGATGTTCTATGAGTTTCTTAGAAGCCAAGAAACCTGCAATCGTCCAAGTCTGATAAAGCCTTGATTGCTTCCCCACGAACCTCCCGCTTCTCGTGTCATAATACTCAGGCCACTGGTCTTCCTTGAGCCTCTTCTCTGCTACAGCAACTGCTTTCTTCGCCAGGTCTAGCTTCCCCATCTTGATACAAGCCAATGTGAACTAACAAAATCAAGACATTTAAAAGGTTTCTTGAATCTGAAATAAAACAGCTAGTTAAGAGATGATATTGTTTATTTGTACCTGCCAGAGGAGGGTTGGCCAGGATCCACCATTATGATATGACCAAGGCCTGTAATGACAAGTAATAATCAAATCTATCCTCATTTGCAAAGAAGAAAAAAACAAAGTAACTCAAAGGGACCTACGTGTTCTTTGGATCAGAGCCAGTGATGATTCTCCATTCCTCTTGCTCTAGAGCTGGAAAACAGATCTTGAGAGGCATGTTTGCAACAAGATCATCCCATTTCTCTTCTATCAATGTCATGACTCCTTCATTCTGTTCTTGGTTTCCAAGAGACGAAACAATAGCCCAGAGGTTCCCTAATGTGAAGAATCTGAAATCCATGTGAGCAGGCTGGAGATTTCCTATGAAGTAACCTCCTTTATTAGGAATCCAATCAACAAGCCAAGAAGGGATCTGTTCTGGATATATGTTGAATTTGTTGGTTGCATCTGCTGAATACTCCTCAGTGTTGTAACGATAAATCTCGTTTATCTTCTTGATATCCACCCAATAGTACTCTCTGATGTGGAATGATAACGCACTTAGGCGACTGTTGACGGCAGCAACTAAGTTCTTGGTTTCATCATTCACGTTAAGCATCTCTCTAGCACAGCGAAGAGCTGAGTAGAATAATGCCTAAGAAAATAGAATCATGACCGTTAGTTATCAGTTGCAATAAGCAAAGCCTTAACTACTAACTTCTCCATAGTATTTTTTTAATAAACTTTACTTGGATTTCAAGTGGATGCCCATGAATGCCCATTCTTCTATCAATCATACATGATCCATCCGTCACAAGAAGAGTAGGGAACATGTCAAAACCGTCAGCTAGACATAGCTTGAGGATCAACTTGATCCCTGTCTGAACATCGATTCTCTCTTGCAACGTGTAATCACCAGTGAGCTTTCCATAAGCTCTCAGCAATATGATCCACCACAAACCTTAACAAAAAAAAATACAACCTCAGTAACAAACATCCTCCAATAATATTACTATTGCAATGCTAAAGTGACAGACAACAGTTAAAAGTTGAACATAAGGAGTTACCAGAGTCTACAGGGCTAACACGTCCAATAGCTGATTCACCAAAGTCTGCATCTAAAAACTCTTCAAACGAGCCATCATTGCCTTCAAGTGGCACAGATTTCACTTTAAAACTCGCTGGCATTAGCCCTGGGCCAGGGCTGTGACAGTCCACTGTTTTCTCCCAGCTCTACAAACGAAGTCAATTAGAAAACTTCTTCATAGATAAGTAAATAAATACACTACAAAGGAAAACATTTTTCTAAGTCCCAGAACCTATATGGCAGGCAAGGAAAGGCAAATTTTTAGGCCATGTAAATGCAAAATCAACATTTCTAATGCTCAGAGATTCACCAAAGAAATATTTGATAGAAAACATTCCTAAAAGCACTGGTTAAAGAATTAAGCTATCAACTTTTTGGGCGATTTGAGCAATTAAACACTTAACAAAGCAGGCAAGGAGAAGCAAGTCTTTAGACCAAGTGACCCCAAACCCAGGACATCAGCATCACTCATTTTAACAAATAATTTACTACAAAGCTTGGATCTGACCAAATAAGAACACAAGAAGACATACCTGGAACTGCAACGTACAGGGGAGAGATTTCACCAAATCTTTCCTTTCTCCGTTAGGCAACAAAACTCAGTATACAATCTAGATATATTTCCCGTTTTCACAAAACAACTTCCCTAAAATGAAAAATTAAATTCCAATGGCAAATAATGAGCGTGCAAGGTGCAACCAAGAAACCTAAAACTTAAAATGTGAAATTTTCCTAGCAAACTAGTTAATTGGGGTATAAAAGACCAAGCAACTTAACATCAACATCGACCAAAATCTCTATAAAAACATTGCCTAAAACCGACATCATTTCAGGTTCAAGAAAACGTTACCTGCAACTGCAATGTATGAAGAAGAAAGTTCCTTACAATCTCCCCTTCTCCATCAAGCAAGAACGCATAAGCCGAAGGAACAAAGTCACGAATAAACACCTGATCATAGTTCAACGTCTGCTTATCCCCTGGATCATTAGCCGCTACAGTCCCCACAGGGAACCCGCAGTAATTCACCACCGCACCACGAAGCAGCTTCCACGCCTCTCTCTCAACCTCACTCTCCCTTTCTTCTTTAACACCCACATTTCCAAGTTTAGCATCTTCATCACCAGTTTCCTTTTTTGGTATCTCCTTGAAAACAAGTGGCTTCACGAAGATACTCTCAAAGCTCTTATCTTTATTTACATGAGAGCTCAAGGAAGAAGAACTCGACTGGTTCCTAAAGTCGGAAGCTACATGGGGAATTACTAAAACACCCCTCCCTCTTCCTCGTCCTATACTACTACATCTAGATCCTCTTCCCCAGTTAATGGACTCGGAGTTACAAAAAGCATTCCGATCCAAAACAATCCGACGGCAATGATGAACACCAGATCTAATACTTCTGGATTCAATCTTCCTAAACTGTAGTTTCGACGAATTGATCAGTGGAGATAACCCGAAAAGACAGGAACTTTTGAAGCTAATGAGAAATCTACAACATGGTTTCATGGCAGAGAGACAGATACAGCTCCTGCTGTTCATCATCATTCTCCAAGAATCAAAATGAAAAAATAAAAAAATCAAACTATACAACTAATCACCAGCAATACACAGCTTAGAGAAACCTCTTTTCAACAAATTATTGATCTTAAGAAGACGAAAATGATCAAGAAGATTTGGATTTTTTAGAAATGAATGAAGATACTTTTATATTTGCTATGAATGTTTGGTAATGGAATCTGAGAGACTTGTGTCGACGCAAGTGCACTTTATGTTTTTTTCATATAAGGGTAATTTACTAAAATAGCCTCGCACGCGTTGCTTTTGTTAACGATTCTAAGGGGTAATAATGACATTGTTGATATCTGTATGGTATCAGATGGATAAGTGGTGGAGACGACGACATTTCTCATTAATTAAAATGTGGAGAAATTCATAAAGACAACTTTATTGTCCACATGACGCGATGCGATTTTACGGAATTACCCTTGAACAGCGTCGAGCAAGTGGAATACTATTGGCTGAGTTTCTACGTGTCGACTTTCTATTAGTCAAAGTTTCTAGATGTGCGGAGGGAGAAAAGAAAAGTATCTTTGCGAGCGCGTCCGTGTCGCCGCGGTCCATTCCGGTTTGCGTTTGTCTGGCGTCCAAGCAAAGATCCTTACTTTGTCACGGCTCACACACAAACTTTTTGTTTTCTCACGCGCTTTGACTACTGACGTGATATTCAATCACGAATAATTTAACCCATTGGATCACTTAGCTAGGGCCCATTTTAATCTTCATAACCCCGTTGAAGAAACAAAATAAATTATAGAAGGCCATTTGCAGCTTACAAATTATTAGACTGCTTCTTTCGCCAATAAGGCAATAACTAACTAATCCATCTAAATCTAAAGATGGGCTTAAAAAGAGAAAAAAAATTCTAACAAAACATACTAGTGTTTCTTGAAAGAGCTACCTTAGTAGTTTTTCTTCAGAAAAAAATGAGTTTGAAAACATTTATTAAAAGGCAAATATATCAAATAGATTTTTTTGAAATTTTTGTCACAAAAATAGATTTAAAAATGATTAAAATAGACCTTTTTATTTTGAAATTTTAATATTTATTTTCAATTTTAAACATCACCTCCATAACTCATCCTATAACTTTAAACCATAAGTCTAGATTAGTTAATCTAGAGGGTATAAATATATATTTATCCTCTAATAAAATCTATTTTCATCATTTTTCTTTTTAAAATCTATTTTGATAGAAAAAAAAAAATAGCTATATATTAGGATATTCCTTTTTATTAAATGATTACTTATAGTTCATGATTCATAATTCTATCAAAATATTTTGAGCTCTTGGTTCATTATTTTATCACGCTAAAGAGCACGACATGCAAATTAGTTTTTCTTTCTACTGTTTTTTTAAAACTTGTTTTTCTTTCTACTGTTATAACTTGATAATATGAACTTAGAAACATAAACTTAGTGAGTGTATATACTAATGCATTTGAATTATCACAAGTATACGAAAGGCGAGGGTTTATACTTCTTCGATCAGTGTTGCTTCCAAACTTTTTTGTACGTAAAATTTTAACTCGGGCAGACAAACATACTAAGTTTACACCTATTACGTACACTTTATAAATTGTTTGGAGTTAATTGTATCACTCGGTGAAGAAAAGAAGATGGAGAAACTGAGATTTTTAAAAAATATACGAACTATTTAATTATCTTAGTTTAGATGCCTAACCACGAGAATTGAAGCATGTGGGCTTAGAATTAAACGTTTGTTTTTGAATAACCTAGAATGAGATAGGAACATGTCACTATATAACGTGCATCAGTTTGATTTGTAAATATTAGCTTATACGTTCTTATCCTCAATCCATATTGTTACTTTAACAATATTTATATTAAACAGAAATGGTGATCTTATGGATAGGAATACGGTCTCTTTTCAGTTTAGACAACTCGCAAGTTTAAATATGTAAAAAAAAAGTTTAAATATGTATATACATATTCATGTATTCGCACTTTTTTTTTGAAGTTTTTGAATGATATTATGCAAATGAAACACATTGAATGTGTTCCAAAACAACTATTAACTATGAAAATCAAATGAATTATTACATGAACATGTATAAGCGTTGATACAGTAGTACTCCCTTCTTTTTTTTATATGAAGTTTTGGTTTATTGCACGGAGATTAAGATATTTATATTTTTTTTAAAAGGTATTTTTAAATATATAATTTTAAAATCATTTAATAAATTATTAAAAACTGTAAAAATTTATTGGTTAATGAAGTTAAAATTAATCTTATAACTTTAAAGAAACCCTAAAATCTTAAAACATCTTATATTAACAATATAAACTTTCTAAAACATTATATAAAATAAAGAGATTAATATACAACCAAATATGTCCTAATACCATGGAAGGTTATCTCTAAAATTACGCTAAACATCATAATCAAAGATCACAAACCCTATACAACCTTATATATGGTAAAAGATAAGCACAAAAGACAGACAAACAAACGAGTGGTTGCTAAGGCATGGCAAAATTTAAAACAGGTATCAATCAACTTACGACGAGACAGACAAAACACAAACACCTTTTATGTCCAAAGGTACCACGGAACCCATAAACCAAATGTTTTCCTAGATAGGTAATAATTATGAAATATCAATAAAAGATCATTCATGTGTCGTATCAATCAATTATCAGTAACATGATTTGGGTAGTCGTTAACGTGCTTAATGCTGGTTTGCGTCTCGATCTATTGTTATACATATTCTCTAATAAAATTGATAACTCAGTTGAATTTTTAATTATCACGTGTTATTATGGTTTTTGGCTAGTGCTTAGAGACTTTTGTGGCTAAAAATGGTTTATGTCCATAAAAAGAAAAAGAAAATGAATGAACGACACTAAGAGCAGGATTAACCGGGGTCTCTTAAGGTGGGGTTCTTAACTTTTCTAAGAGACGTATCTTAGCTTTTAACTAAGAAAACCTAAGAACCGTCTCTTAAATAAGAACCATAAGAGCCGTCTCTTATCGGGAAAAATGTAAAAAAAAAAAAAAAAAAATTAAAAAATCAAATTTTACGTTAAGAACCTCACCTTAAGAGACCCGGGTTAATTATGGCCTAATGCAATTAAATGTAAAGCTGTTCTAATACAGTTTCATAATCATCGATTTATAAGACTGAGGTTGAATCATAGTGGTTTTATATTGATATGGTTAATATGCTCTAATTTTGAAAATATGCTTCTTCCTTTTATAATATGTGTGTGTTATAAACCATGCGTTTGTAGTTATCAACCCAACATATACTCATATATCGTTTTTAAAAAAAACTTAGTCACATATATATAGTTTTCGCAGAGAAGTCTGGACAATATTTGAACTGATTGATTAAAAAAAACATAACCAGTGACTGAGCCCAGTGGCGTACGTGCCTAGCCTCCAAGAAACCTAAGGCAGAAAAAAATATTAATAGAAAATATAGAAAATTAAGATATTTTTTAAAATTATTGTAGATTTCAAATAAAATAGAAATTTAAGTTATATTTAAATAATCTTTATAAAATATTAGATATTGCTATATTACTGTGTTATTCTTATGAAAATGAAATTATAAATTTAGAAAATAACACAAAAATATATATTCTATTAGTATTATGAATCAAAATTATGAGAAATGGGGGTTCTCAAAATTTTCACAATATTATGGGCCCAAGTCAAGTAACTTAATTTTTACATCGTGTGCACGCCCCTGCTGAGCCAATATATATCCATTCAGTCGTATGAATTTGGATGATACTGATCGAAAGCCCGTAGTCAATAGAGTCTATCAAATAAATTTCAACACTTTTCTATGAATTAATAACTTTTACGAATAAAATGTAACACAAATAGTTCCAACTTGGAACTCAGCATATGTTTTCTAATTTAAAACATTTTTGCCGAATGCATGCCTGAATGGTTAAAGTTAAACTAATTAACTTAGTATTCTTGAAATGATTTCTTAAACATGGATATTTAGAAAATAGAACTCTTAGTACAACATTTATCAAACGTTCCCACCATATATATGTGTGTGTGTGTGTGTGTGTAATTGCGGTAAAAAAATTAACATTGCAAATTGTAAACTTGAATGGAATAATAAGCCCATATGATATTAAATAGTATCATTGGTATTTTTTTAAAACTTTGTTCTCTCAAAAGCATCTTCTCTATGTTGAAAATGCTTAGAAAAAATCGTAGAAAAATACCAAAAAGGTGAATCCTTCAAATACAATGTATTTTGCTGGTATCAGACTAGATATGGTTTTGTTAATGTATGTAAGAAAGGTGGGACCCAGAGAATAGCCAGCCGACTTGTAGGTCTTTGGACGTGTTGACCTTGACCATTCAAAAAGACTATTAGAGTCGATCCATTGTGATCGGTCTTCTTCAACAATGGAATATTATCAACCTTGCCGAATCAGTAAGTACCAAGTGGAGCACGAGTAGGAAGCCATCCCATGTATCTGACTCTGTCTTATGTCTAAAAAAAAAAAATCTTTGTCATGTCTCTTCTGAATGGACCGCAACAAAAGTTTGAATAATGAGTTCTTTTAATCAGCTAATGAGACTATATTTTCACGTGACCATTATCTGATTCTTTTTTATCATTTTAAAAAAAATGTTTTTAATTAAAAATATATTAATAATTAAGTTTATAATTTAGTGATTATAATTTAGGATTTAGTGTTAAATGAGTTAAGCTGAGTTTCTAAATGTTTTATAAATATTTATAAAATTTAGTTTAGTCCATTTTCATTATAAATTTATAAAAATTTAAAAATAAATTATTTTTAATAATAAATTTAAAAATTGATATTAAACATGCGGTAGAACCGAAATATCTCTAAGAAACAATGAGGAGTTTACTGTCAGGTCTCTAAAATATAGGTTCCACAAAGTTCTTAACAGCGACCAGAAAAGAAAAAAAAGCCTCCACAAGTATTACAATCGACATGAAAAGTAAGTGGATG
The DNA here is from genome assembly GCA_905132885.1 of Moricandia moricandioides. NCBI lineage: Eukaryota > Viridiplantae > Streptophyta > Magnoliopsida > Brassicales > Brassicaceae > Moricandia > Moricandia moricandioides. The sequence goes on from CAJHQQ010000087.1 coordinate 122,141, forward strand.
GTTGTGTATAAGTTGGAAAACCATAATACAGTTTGGAAACAAATCCTGATTGCAATAGTAAATTCAATCCCTTATATAATACTCATTCGTTTCAAATTAGATGATATTTTACGAGGTTTATGTTGTTTCAAAATATAAGATGTTTTGAGATTTTAAGGTATTTTTTGAAGTTTTAATGTTAACTTTAACTTTATTGAAAACTGTTTAACCAATAAAATTTTACAGACTTTTTTATAATTGGTTGAATGATTTTAAAAATATTTTTTAAAAATAATTTTTAAATAAAAATATTTTTTTAATGTTTGTGAATAAATCCAAAACTTTATCTATTAAGAAACTGAGGGAGTAACATTAATACTAATATCAAATGCCAATGCTCATTGTTACTTATTGCCTTGGTAGTATCTACTCTATTTATAGGTTACCTTGAAGAAACTTAAACGTTTTAGTTAAAGATTTTTTTTTCTTTTCAATATGGAATATTTAACAATGCTTAGCAACATAGGAAATTTGGTTAGAAAAGTTTATTTTATGAACCAAATTAAAATAATTATATTCTCAAACGACTTATGTATTACAGTCCACACATGGGAATAGAGAACTTGAAATTTCACAAATTTTATTCCTTGAGGAACATAGCACGTTGTGTAAGCCACTCGGTTCAACACACCTTCGACGAAAAATAAACCAATTCATCTTTATCCACCATGCTTGAAGTTGATATGTGCAACCCTCCACTCCCTTGTTTCTGAAAATCATAATATTGTTACGCATCAGAAGTACGAGAATACATTTGCATCTTATTCCAATATTGAAAGCCAAAGCCAATAAGTATAATGGCTCATATCTGATTTGATACACTGAGTATTATTCTTTTCTGTCACCTTAAATGGAAATTTCTTAAGAGATCTTCAGAACTTTGGACCACTATGGGTCTTGAAATGGCTTTTTAGGCTCGGCTTTCTTGTTGGCCACACCACACCGCCAACGAACTTTCCTTCCCTTAGCCGCCGTCACCACCATGTTAAGTCTTCTTCCCTCACCATCACTACTTTAAGAACGTGCCTTTATTCTTCTCTTTCACGTGACAGTTCCATATGATTTGTAGCATATATATCTTCTGTAATATGTGTGTTATATTCCAGTTTTAAAGATATTCTACTCAATGGGAAAAGATGAGGAAAGTGCTATTATTGCTTAAAGGATCAAGTTGGTGGTATATAGAAAGAAAACGACTTCAACTACAGATTTTTTTTTTTTTGTTTATTTGTTTGACGGCTCACAATTAATATTTGTGTACTGCAAAGAAAAATGGAAATTAAATCTCAACAAGTTACAAAATAGGGAAAAATAGGTTTTATTTTCATGTTTACTTATTAAACAAAATGAAACGGAGAGAGATTTTAGTTTTACCATAATGTAGTTGTTGTTGGATCCTACTTAATCACACATTATTCCTTTGGGACAACTTTTATCCATATTTAATTTTCTATGAGTTGCTAAGGTCATCCATATTGGAGATTTCTCAAAGAGAACTTTCAACTGAATGTTTTGAGAGACTTATGTGAAAGTTTCTCAAATGAGAGATTGCAGCACGGATGTCTCAATTTTGAGAACTTTTTAATTGTTAAAAAAATTGTATAGGAAGTTTCCAATGTAAATGACCTAAAATAACTGAGGGGTGATGACAGAGTAGGAGAGGGATACAATTACAGAGGACATGGTGTTGCTGACGTGTTGCAGAGTAAGGACACGGTTTTGTCTGGATAATGGTGTAAGTCCGTACAAAAAAAATGCTATTTCCAATAATTAATTAAGGATTTTGGACATAATTAGTGGTGGATTATCATCACTACGCATATATTTTAACAAGCAATAAACTTTTCAATGAATGAACCTCAAAGCCTAGATAAGAGCCAATGAAGTTTCGCGATGTGGTTGTGAGAATAAAACATCCAAATTTTAAATGTATTCTTTTGAACCCAAAGAAAGGCTTTCACACATACTGGCTCCTTTTATTTCCCATATACATGCCCTATAGACATAGTTACCAAAAAGCAATAATACTTGGATTATCCATTTTGTAGTATTAGACATTATTATATGTCTTTTAAAAAAAATTGTGTGTTTTTTTTGTTTGTTTGTATCATATCTTGGTTTAAATACTAATCTTGGTGGAACCAATTATGAGATTCCTCGTCGAACATATTAGTAATTAAATGAATAATGATTTGTATTATGCTTCCATTGAGGAAATCACTCAATCTATAGTGTGAAAACAATTTCAATCATTTTATTTCACAGTATAACTCCAATACCGACGAATTGTTTATTAGCTTAAAAATAATTATCATCCATACTTATCGATAATCTTCAAATTATCATAACAAAACCAATCATATTGATCAAGCTTGAAACAAAAAAAGCTGATCATATATCCTAATATAATATCGTAAGCACATTCCTTATCCTTAATTATTCCCCTACACGTATACTTCGTGTTTAATTAAGTAATTAACGATTCTATTTTAAACTGTATTCAGAAGGTGCCATCATTGTTGAACTGTTGTTGCTGTAACAACCATAAGTCTTCATCACTTTCTCCAATGTTCCATAAACTGTCCGAAGAAGAAGTAGTTCCATCAATATTCTCAAACCAGTTAAGGTTACTCTGCTCCTGCATAGCCGGTAAATTTTCGTCTAATAATCCAGAATAATCGAAATAACCATCCGGTAAAATTTGTGGAACCACCAAATCTTGATCCGGATAATAGCTATTCCCCACTTGACCCGAATAGTATTCCGGGTACGGGTTTGGAGCGTTGTAGTACTCCGTAAAGTCTGACATCGGAGACACTGCCACACAGGAGTTTTCTGGTGTGATATAATCACTGTTCACCACGCCCAAAAGTTGTCCCATGTTGTTGTTGTTGTAATCATACGTCATGACTTGATTGTTAGAGGTTGTGATGCTAGATGACGTAGCGGCTGATCCTGTCGTGGTAGTAGTAGTGGTGGTGGTGGCTGCGGCTGCGGCCGAGGCAGATTGAATCCTCTCGACCAGCCGAGGCATCCACAAGTACTTCATTGTGTCTTTGAATTGTTGACTGTTCACGTCACACTTAAGCTGCTTTGCATGTTTTTGCACTCGTGTTCTCCAGTAGTTCTTGATCTCATTGTCTGTTCTTCCTGGTAAATATTGTGCGATTTTTGACCATCTGTTCATTAAAATACACGCACACAAATTAAATAAATTGTTTAAGACATTATAAAACTATTATTTTCTTTTATTTATTGCGTATCTATTCATTAAGATATTTCAGAATCATATATGTAATTTTTTTTGTTGTGTCCACTAACATGGATTTAAAAGGTGACATAAGTTGATATTTTCTCTGTTTTAAAATAATTAATGTCGTTATTTTATGTTTGCATTTCACGTACGTATACCCCGAAAATTGTAAATAATACTTCATGAAGCGATACAAAAAATATTAGGTTAAATTTTAGAACATACCTATTACCCCAACGAGAATGAAGTTCGAGGATCAAGAGTTGTTCTTCGAGGGTAATGTTTCCACGGCGGACGTCCGGGCGGAGATAGTTTAACCACCGTAACCTACAGCTTTTACCGGTGCGTTGGAGTCCTGTTTATTGGTAAAAGTATATATGATGATTAATTTACCGATCGGTCATGTATACGTACGGTATGATGATTTCATACGGAAGAAACTCATGTAAATAAACGTTTCATATTTTGTAAAGTTATATAAAATTCTCCACCAAAATCAAAATGGACTGTACTATGATGCAAAATGCAAATTGTTCTAAAGGGTCATTTTCTTCAGCAAGCTTTCTTCCATTGAGTTAGTGCTCTTCCCATATAGATGATGATCATTAATTCGCATTAGTTCCTCTTTCTTTTTCACACTTTTTATTTACTAAATCTGGATATTTTATTCAAATTGAGATGGTTGATAATTGAATTCATTGCTAAAAGATCTCACTCAAACCATGAATAGTTTATTCATTCGAATGAAATTATTTTTAGAAATAAGGATAGAAACATGAGAGGTATGCACTTTTTCATACATACCTATGGAAGGTCTTTTCATCTATGCATATAAGGGAAAGAAACCATTTCCGAATTTTTTTTTTATAATAAAGGTGGGCAATCTAAACAACACAATCACACATGGTGATTGAAACATGAAAAGGATTGAACATAAAGTGAATGAAACACAATCAATTATGTTATGCTACTTGTCCTTTGTCTCTTTTAGCCAAAAAGATTCACAAAGAAGTAGAACATACATGTATACAACATGTTTATGTACGTGAAATGAATCATACCTGCACAACGAGAAAGAGAGTTCCATCGACCTTCTCCATGAGTAGCAATGTAATTCATGAGCTTAAAATCTTCTTCAGCTGTCCATGGACCTCTCTTCAGGTCCATTTCATCTTCCATGTTGTTGTTCTTCAAGTTTCTTCCTTTCTCATCCATTGATGCACACAAAAGAGACCCACAAAGGAGATTCCTCAGCAAAAAGATTGAGACTTCCTTCTTTTTGTGTGGTTTTGTGGAGAGAGAGAGAGAGAGAGAGAGAGAGAGAGAGAGAGAGAGAGAGAGAGAGAGAGAGAGAGATTGATATTTTTTGAGTTATGTGTAGATAGAGAAAGGATGAGTTTCGAATGAACAAGAAAAAGAGAAGTTGTGGGTTTTATAGAAGAGAAAAGATTATAGTTTCCAATTTTTCTTTTTATTTTTTAAATTACTTTGAACATGTGCGAAGAAGGAATAGACAGCCGGAATATATGAACTATATGTGTTTATTGATTTAATTAAGTACTCCTCAATTCTATTTATAAACTTTTTAACTTATTAATTTTCAAAGATTTAAATATTCATGATGTTAAAAAAAGGAAACTACCGAATATGAGTTATCCACTTGGCTTAACCAATATTCTCTTAGGAAAGGTGAGCTTTCTAGTTCGATCCTACGAATTTTGAACCATTAAATAAATATTTCGAAATTGTTTCTTAACGAGGGATTTCACATTTTGAAAAAGTCATAAACTAATCGAAACCTTTTTAATTAATCATTTATAAAACTATATTTTTATTTGCATTAAGGTATATATGACTATTCATAAAAATTACTAAAATTTTACATTTATTTTGTCAAAAAATTTACATTTATTCATAGCAAGATATTGCTTTATCTTTTTTTTTTATCGAGCCAAGGCGATATTTATCACCAAAAGTTCTTATCATAGAACTATAGTATGGAATGAACGTCTACATAAGATTGATATTTATAAAAAAAAAAGAAGATAAAGTGACACTTTTTGTGAATGAAAAAAATAGTAAGTAAAATTTATTTAGTATTTTATTGATATAATAATTTTTATTGTTTGATTTTAATATACAAATAAAATGAAACGATCTTGCATAAATATTTTTGATACATTGATATTAAAAAAGAACAGTTAAAACAATTCATTCAAGAAGTTTACTGAATATCTCAAAACAATTAATATAAAGTAGTATTTAAAATTGTTAAGTATTTTAGAACATAAGGATCTCAGCCAAGTATATATTTTGAAATAACCAACAATTTCTAAATATCGTATATGTTTTATTATTTTTGAAATATTCACATAGAACTTTTCAGTTAAGTGCCATAAGTCTAGAATAAAACTTTTTGTGAAAATCTAAATTTAATATCAACATGCTCCGCATAATTGTTACACAATTATGTTATTTGATTTTGTGCAAAACACGCTCTCGTCTTTAATTAATGATACTAGAAGTCTAGAAGTAGAGAAAGATGCCGTCCAGTTAACTGGTACTATGTATCACTAAGCTCTTAATTAAGCACTGAGTTTTAAAAGTTGACCCGCTGACTTTCCATCTCTCTGTGTAATAACTCTGTTTCCTTTTCTGAATGTGTTTTTAATTTCCTTTTATGTGTTGGGTTTCTTAATACTATTTCAAACAAGTTGCCATTAATAATCTTCTTTGCGTTACAGCTTTTTTTTTTCCTTTTTAACTTTTCCATTTCTTATTATTTTTGTTCTTTTCTGACCATAAAAACAAGTTCAAATTCATTTTAGCCAAATGGCATTGACAAATTTTTGTATGGTCATCAGATTTATTTGAACTGAAAACAAGTTTCAGAGTCTCCAGTGGTATTAAAATACTATTATTTTTGTAAAGATGAATAAGTGAGAGTATGTTTATTGTAAGTGAGAGTATGTTTATTGCAAGAACTTTTTTAGGGGTCTTTGTTTTTTTTATAAAAAAAAAAATTAAAACATCAATCGCGGGCCGCTACGTGTTACTGAAATCTGCGAACAGTGCAAGGACCAAGACAAAGGAATTCCTTATTTAAGGGAATTAAAGGATGTGTTTTGAGGAAATTAATGAGTCTCATCCGTTAAGAAACCCACTAAAAGTCTCCAATAAACATGGTGAGTGCTATGTAATTAGAAATTCTTATTACTTCGAAAATGACTATACCTAAATGATAATAATTAGACAGAAATATATTTGAAAATATTATATAATTGTGCATAAAATGATAAACATCTATCGTCATATGATCTTAATTTGGTTATAATGCGTTGAGTATGAGAAGACAAACATAGAAATGTCTACAGTCTACTTTCATATCTCTTGTCGATCTTTTCCCAAACTCTGTACATATCAAAAAGACAAATTGATATGTATAACTTCGATATAGAACGTAACAGAGAACTTTGGTATAATCTCACTTAAGTACGTCTTCTTCATGCACAATTTAAATTGGATGACTACTAGAATATTCTAAAATAGAGGTGATAGCATATACATAATACATGCAATATTGGCTTGTTAAGTCGATGTTCCTTGTTATGTTACTGTAGCATGCCTTGTTCCAACAAACGTATAGGACCATACTCTAAAAATACCCCCTCGCAGCCACGCTAGCTCAAAAGCAGCAACACTAATTGTTATAATTAATTATATATCATTCATTACACCTCCTTTTTTGTATGCAAAAATTGAACCTACTACTAAACGACACCGACCGAATTAATAACGCATCAACTTGTCAACTTGGCAATAGATCAACTCCTTTTTTTGCTTATCAAACTCAATGTTAAAAGTCTTTAAGACATAACAAGCGGTTTATCAAATCCTGCCTGTAAGAAATACAAATTGATTCTAGATACCATGGATTTAGTAGCTTCTATAAACACTTAGGAAACTCCCCTTTCTAAAAATAACTATTTACTCGAACTCTGATCCAAGTAAACTTTAAGTTACACTGGTTTAATTAACCAAGTCTGGATTGACTATGCATGATAGTTTACTGTATATAGACACGATCGTTTAGCTAATGATATCTGTAAATATATCATACTCCCTCCGTTTCAGAATAAGTGTCATTTTAGAGAAGTTTTTTTGTTACAAAATAAGTGTCGTTTTCGACTTTCGATGCAAAATTTATTAATTTTATGCTGCAGATTATTTTTTTATTGGTTGAAATATGGTTAGGTGTATAGGTAATTGTGTTTTTATATAAAAATATGTAAAACTAATTATTTTCTTAATACGTGTGCAAAAATCTAAATTGACACTTATAATGAAACAGAAGGAGTAATAGGTTCCATTAATTACCATAAAAGAACACTAATAAGAATATCTAGTACATCGCACATTCATATTGGCAGGAAGACATGTAAACCTTATTGCAATATGTATAATTTTTAGATGGGCACGGATATCACGTGTTTTCACTATAAAGCGAGTGAAGTGTAATTGTCTTGATACACACTCATTATTATGAACACTCAGAATATTATAGTGAGTGTATATGAAGAAATAATTTGTCTTCGCTTCACACATGTCTTTGTTTTAGGAAACCACATCCTTCTATTAAACACAGCTCTTATACTTGATAAACATACAAATATTTGTTCTTGTACATACAAATCCCTTTTACATTTTCTTTTTGAACTTTAGTATATAAAATATGGAAACGTTTTAAGTTAATTGAATCCTGAAATACTTCCAAATTCCAACAGTTTGGGAAAACTATGAATGTCTAAACTAATTAGACTGTCAATATATCACATATGGACGAATAAAAATTCATAGATTGATTCTTCTTTTAGCAGTTATATCTCAGCTTGTTAAAAGCTACCTATGACGCAAGTGATTTTGATTATACCAATTTTCATATAATGATGTCAATATAAGAAATTCACACTATATAAAGATTTGATTTGATTTTTTCTTTCATTTCTTGGGTGCTTGTTTACTTGTAAATTGTTTAATAGTATATAGAACATCATTTTGAAACTGATATATTTAGACTGGTACTAGTTAAAATATCAAAATTAAAAACCTATTTCAAAACTCACATTTATGTTTGCTTCTTTTTTTTTTTTGAACACCACATCTATGTTTGCTATAGTCATTTTTCCTTAAGCATAGAACCCTAGATAGGTTTGGAAAGTTACATCAAAGCTCAACATAACTTTGATCGGTCTCCGATTTGGGGTAAGTCAAAACGGGAAACTGTAAAGCACCTTTTAAAGTCTAGATAATATTTTAAATGAGAGTTATCGTAGCCAATGGATTAAGCATATCAGACACGTGGCCACGTAAATTCGAAACAAATCTTTTTCTTCCAAGACTTGCAAGTCTTGAACTCGAATGATAACTGGTTGGTCGATGTCATAATCTGATTAATGAAAATAACGAAAATAAAAAGGTAATAATGTGGTATTTGGTTTCCATAAGTTATGTGATTAGGCCAAATTGCGAAACAATAAACAATTTGCCATAAGAATATTTGTGGGCATCATTAGTAGGCACCAATCCAAAGGAACCAGCTAGAACCACACACGGACACGCTCACATATATCCATGTATACAGGTATTTGCATATAATAATATCACACTATTAATTTTCGCCGCAATTTAACATGTTATATTCTCAAGAATTTCGTAAACAAGTCCAATGAATTAATTTTAGGCTCTAAATGTTAATATGCGAAATAACTGCGATGTAGTCTAATATTAACAAAAATTTATAAATATATATAAAGATTTTTGTTATATATTATCTAGTGCATTGCGGACTGAAACGTTATTAACATAAATCTTAACAAAAGTATGTTTTTTTTTAAATAAAACCGAACCAATGTGAACAAATGAAACTCCACATTTTGAAAAAAAATGAAAAATATTTTTTAACAAAACAAAGAAAAATAGTGACTCATTATTAATAACGTTAATTGATATAGTTCATCTATTATAGCATCAAAATTTAAAATTCTAAAATCCATAATCGTTTTTTCGTCTGTTGATTTTCACACATTGCAATCTATTTTGTATTCTTCAATTCCGTTTTTGTTCGATAGCTGGTTTGCTAATCGTGAAAGCTCACAAGATTCATCACTTGTCACCGGCCATCTTTTTATTTTCGTCATATATGTCAAATACTGTCAGTTCGTTTTGGACTAAATAAGTTTTGGACTAAATACTGTCAGTTCGTTTTTGGACTAAATAAGAAGATGAATTAAAGGAAAGGTTGAATATATTAAAAAAATCTTAAAAGATAAAATAAATTTGTTTACCTATAATATGAACAAGCCCTTAAAAACGAAAAACATTAGACCACTTCCAATGGGGGTTCTTAGGAACTTTTTAAGGGTTCTAAAAGGTGTGGGATCCATAATTTTTTAGAACCAGTTTTAAAAACCCCGATTAAGAATCAGGTTCTTGAATTGTTTGCGGGCCGCACTGACACGTGACGGCTCACGATTGGTTCAACTTTTTTATTTTTTTAAAAAAAAAATCAAGAAAAAAAAAAATTAGAACCCCAACGGAATTTCAAACCGTTGGAGGTGCTCTTAGAGCATGATTATCCAGAGTATTTAGTGGGTCTTTTATGAGGAAGGATCTACTAATATCAAAAAAAACAGTTTCTTAAATACCTTAATTAAGAGACGTTGTATGTTGGTTGCTTGAATTGTTTACGGGTCCTATCGACAAGTGGTATCTCACAATTAATTTTTTCTTTATTTTTTTTTGAAAAATCAGATGAAAAAATAAAAAATAATAAAAACCTCATTTTGGAGTTTTAGGGTTGATTATGCTCTTATGGTGATATAAAGAAATAGAATACACGGACCAATAGGGCATCAAAGTTAATTTCAGTAAATCTTTATATAAAATAGGTTCCGTGAATCCAAAGTTTAAAATCTTGAATATGCTTACGTGTGATGGTTAATGCAAGTGCATGTGTGTTTTCAGGACCACTTTGGCATATATATTTTTAACCCGTAACATACATAACTTATCATATTTAAACTAATCAACAACGCATGAAAATGGTTTATAAGATAAGACTAAAATAAAAATGATTACACTTGAAAATGACGACGACAGCGATGATGATATCGTTCCAGAGATGTATAGATTAGACATTAAAATATTATTAAGTGCTTCTCGATCGTCTTTGCTTTTGAATCTAAAATAAAAATATATGTCCGACGACTCCAGTCTAAACGTTTAGTAGATAAGTTAGAGTTTTTAATTGCCCGTTTTGGTTCTAAATTTTGGGTTACGTCTTAATCATATGGATTCGTTTGGATATGAAACCCCTAACTGTTTTTAGACTATGTAGTGTTCTAGTAATCGATGGATGAATTAGAAATAAACGATCAAATGGGATGTATCCTGAAGATTTCGATTAGTTTTTAGATTCATAAAGTTTTCTTTTCAAAAATTTCTAACATCTATGAGATTTATAAAGTTATGTCTGAATGAGACAGGCGAAAGTAGTTCCAAGTCTAGATTCAATGGCCCTATAAACATACAAAGTCCTCTCTGAACAATGACTTCCCCTTCAATTACTTATTTATATATCAAATCAGATATTACTGAAACTCCAAAATTGATAGGTGTATGATAAAAAAAATTATTTTTTAGCAAATTAATTTAGTTAAAATATAATAATCTTTGTTAAAGAACTAGTATGACATCATTACGAACGGTTTTATTCGTATATAGGTTCTCATATCTCTGAGCTCATTTTTGTGGATGAATTATATCTTTCCACGACGACTGGCTTGCTATTCTAAAAAAAATCATAGCATTTGAAGACGAACAATTCATCATAACTAATTTTTTTTTGTGCGTATATACAATATACAAAGACTAACTTTCTAATAAGTTTTAGTCACAAAAAAAAACTTTCTAATAAGACACATTTCTAATGAAGTTTCTAGGTTAAAATGGCGTTTGTCCCTACAGTTTTTTGGCGTCATGACTCTTGAGTTAAAGATAGACATTGACCATATATCTAGATATACTATAGATAGTCAAATCAGTTTGACATTCTTTTTATGCACCATCAGATCACACCAAATCATGTAATAGGGTGCCTTCAATTTGTATTGTTTCCTGTAAAACTGAGAGAACTAAGTTACATAGGTTGTTCGCAGACGTAGTTGGTCGTGTTTGTTCACTCCTCAGTAACTCACTAGGATTTGGATCATAAATTTAACTCTTTGGAAATGAGTACAAGAAAGACAACAAAAACACATACTGTCTATTTCAACTTATGTAAAGGTTACGTTTAATTCAACTTATGTCGTTGGAAATCTTATTGTCTATCTTTTAGAGTTTACAGGCTCTTCATTGGCTATAAGAAATAAATAAGAACAATATCCTATGAAAAAACAAGTATAAACCTAAAATATCAGCATAATATCTTTATAAACCTCTTTAGTAAAAAAAAAAAAAACTCAAAACACTATTATAGCCTCTTGCAACTCCAAGCAGGGCCGGCTTATTATGGGGGTTGTCAATGCGACTGCCCTGGACTCACTTCAATTTCTTTTAATATATAATAAGCTAAATTCCAATTTGATAAAGTTATAAAATATGCTAGTATACAATATTTAATTTTTAAAAATGTTAAATAAAAAACAAATAAATTTAGTTAAATTGTATTAAAATTATTTTAAAATTATTTGATTTTGAATAATATTTTAAAATACTGATAATTATATGAACAATATTTTTTCCCAAGGGCTCTTGACTGAGCCGGCCCTGAGTCCCCAGGGAAAAGGACTTGTCGACGTGATTGTTCAAATCGATCAGTAGTCTACCTGATCATCTGATTAAATAGCATATCTTAACTCAACAATCACTTCTTTCATCACAACAAATTTGTTACTTGCATAACATTAACAAGTTTTTTTTCTTTCTTTTTTTACTGGGAAAATCTCATTTAGTACCTGTTAAGTCTCATGTCTTTGAGCTATATTTTTGCCATATGTATACGCAACTGTTTTGGAAATTTCAACTGATGAAAAATCTCCGCTAGTCACGCTTATTAAAATCAGGGTATGACTTATTTGGATTAATAGCCGCAAAATAAGAAGTTTTAATTAGTGTCACTAAATTTGGAATAAACAATTGTGTTGAAAATGTGTAGGGAAGTATAATTCCATTATCAATTGATTTCAAGTGGACTAAATAAATGACTCATTTTGACAATTAGTCCTATATTGCTTACTTTAAACAACTACGTATTATTGTTATTTGAAATAAACTACTATACGCGGATTCACATTCCGATAAATTTGAAAATTTAATATCCGCTTGCTCTACACTCCATTATAATTTAGTAGTAAAGAGAGAGAGCTACGACATATTTACGAGCACCGAAAATACATAGAATTAAGCAATATCCCGGAAACTATTATAAAACAATTGTAAATAACATACAAAGAAGAATTACAAAATGATGATAAAACTCACAATGTTTAAAACAAAATAAGTTTGAGAGGTGTGAGAATATAATGAAGCATCGAGGATAAATTGTTTAAATGTGCAAAGCTTTGATTAAATTTACTTTCAAATACGATAAAAATAATTCTTGAAATAGGAAGGGAATAAGTCTTCATCTAGAAATATATTTCCAATAGAAAGAAGATTCTACATGTTGAACTAGGAGATTCAAACATGTTTTTTAATTCCCACTATATGTCCAATCAACGTAATTTCTAAACTGACCAAATGTTCTTTTACAAATGGGTCGATCGTCAAAATTGTGCTCAAGTTGATTTCTAGCTAGACCGTCGAGTTTAATAGGGTTTTATTGATTTGCAACACTTTAGCTTGTTCTTATAAAACTTTTGAAGAAAACTAAAATGAAATGACTGAACTACAAAGGTTAATTGAATAAATTACATAAACTTGTTTATAGAACATAAAATAGCTAAACATATGTCCGCTGAAACTATCTTAATATTAGAATGTGATAGCATATGAATTTTTTGACTAGGCGCCAAAATAAAATTAAACCAATGACTTGATCAGCAAAACGTTTCTTTTTGTAATATTCCAGATTATGGTAGTGTATGTATAAAGTTATATAGGACTCTTGATTTGTTAATATATAGATGTTATTTGTACACACACTTATACATATATAAATAATTAAATATGTGTGTATGAGGATGGAAAAAATATTTGTTCGAAAAATAAAAAGGATGGAAAAAAACAAATTGTACGGATATGTAGGGCTGTGAATTTTATCCGTTAAATTTGATTTGATTCGTTATTCGTTTTGATTCGATCCGTAAATCCGGATATCCGTAAATCGTCGAAGCAAAACAAATACTAAAAGTTAATATCCGTTAGAAACAAATCAAATCACAAATACTAAAAAAAAATTAGAGCCGAATATCCGATTCGACATTATACAAATAGATGTATATCTATAAATAAATATAGATTTTTATATGTATAATTTTATAAAATTATTATTTTAACATATCATTTTATTAATTTTATTTAGAATTTACTTATAAAATCTTTATAAAAACGAAAAATTTCACAAAATTTGTGTGTTTATAAGAAAATTTGATTAGTTTTAAAAATTTATGGAACATATAGTTTCATTTATTTTTATTTTTCATTTTATATTATGCAAAAATATTTTTTTTTTAAAAACAAATTTTATAGTTTTTCTTAATTTACTTGTATTAAACAAAGTGGATGAGATATCCGTAAATATCCGTAAATATTCGTAAATTTCTCAAAAAAATCTGGATATCCGTAAAACCGAATATCTTTATTTCTTCGAAGCAAAGCAAATCGAAAAATCAGATATCCGTAAGATATGAAGCAAATTACAAATACTGAAAATTATGAAGATATTCGATCCGTGCCCACCCCTACGGATATGTAGCTAGTAATCTGCATGGTAAGTAGTCACATGGTATGGACCATTAGCATTAAATATTAAAACTGTTTATCCTGCAAAATACTGTCCTTATACGTATATATGTAATTATAGAAATTTTACATTTCGTGATCTCCATCTTAATTGACATACTTAATACTTATCAGGCAAAGCAATCCATTTAAAATAGAGATGATCGCAATTCAAAACAATATATTGCTCCTTTTATTTGTTGAGGACATATAGGATGGATTGTCGTTAAGAGATGATATGCACTAGCATCACGTAAAACATGTAAAGGAGTATTTGTAAACAATATTGTTCGAAGCTTCTGTTACCAATTAAAAAGAAGCAATGCCAAATGTGAAAGCAAATATGTGAAGTTTTATAATATGAAAGAAACCCAAGCTAACATGGAACATAAAGTAGCATTTAGGATCAATTAAAAGAAGCTTCAAACTTATATTATAAGCAATTTGGTTTCCTCCAAAGTGGAGAACACAAGTGCTTTGTTAATTATCATTACTTTCTCATATTTTCTCTCTATGCTTCGCAAAAGAAACATGATGCTTGTTTAAAAACAAACATTTTTGTCGTTGAAACATCTTTCCGTCACTAAAAATTGTTTTAGTTTTTTTTTTTTTAATTTTGTTCATAAGTGGATTTTTAAACAATGATGATGAAAGTGTGAAAACATCAACAAGATGTGTGATTTTTTTCCTCTACTTGGACTACTATACAATAAACCATCAAGTCGTAATTAGCAATTCGTGAATTGTGATTTCATTTTCCATTCATGGTTAACAAGAGTATATATACTGAGGATTGTACTTAAGAATGGATTTTGGATTAAAATTTTGGTTTATTGGAGAAACTATAAATATTCAATCATTTTCCTAAGTATATAATCCCATATATCACAAACTTCAATACATACAGTAATGTTTTCCCGCTTACGCCGTATAGAGAAAATAAACATACTTCCATATCAGATTGTACTTATTAGGAGCATTATTTAAAAAATAATATATCCTTATCGGATCTTAAAAAGGAATCAGAATATACAAATTGTTTGCTAGGGTTTGACTCGTGAATCAATTAGATATAGAAAACTCAATTTGACGTGGCCTCTGGTCAAACTAGTCAAAGAGTTCTTTGAGTAGTTACAAACCACTCGTGCGTTTCAGAGTCTCCTATCTTTGTTTACAAGTCAACAACGGAAGCCTTACTCAAAGCTCATATATAATATAATAAATTAATGTTACTTTTAACATTATTAAGCTGTTATAAGTAAGTGATTAGTATAACTGAATCACTTTCTCTTACACTATGATTAAACAAAGTTGGAAACATGGTTGAATATAAGTTTTTCTACGATTTCTTGGTCGTACTTAGATGGTGGCTTACTCGTTTATTTATGTCTAATGTAAAGTCAAATATTCGATATTGTAGATTAGTAGTTTCAGTAGTAGTTGTATAGCCAAAAAGTGATTAGTTAAGGAAGAGATTAACCATAAAATATAAACTAAATGAAAATCCACTTTAACTTCAAACGTGCAGTTGAAAGGAAAACCATTTTAATACTAGGCTTAAATTATTTTACTTAAAACTAAATGGTGAAGACCAAAGTCAGTACTCCCTAGATGGATGAGATTCCAAATTTAATATGAATTTTGGAGAAGAACAAATCCTCGTACCAGGAAAAACAATAGAAAATGAAGTGAAGCCACCAAGTCAAATATGAACTCAAGCATATGGAGAAATAACGAACTATTGTTAAATAAATTGAGGTCAATGAGATGTAATTGTCTTTGGCTGGTTTAGAAAAAAAACAAATTACAGATGTTGAGTCAAACACCAACTATATGTTGTTGTTCCAAAATAAACAACACCTTTAATTTGTGACTTCTCTACATCATGGCATGCGTATGGTTTATGAGTTCTGGTCCAACATTTTGTTACCTGTACAATTGGTTATATAGGATTGGTTCGTTACGTCTTCCTATATTAACTTCAGGGAATTAATCAGCTGAACAAAAAAAACTTTTAAGGAAGTGATCATTTATTAAACCATAAAATTACAAAGCAAAATATTACTTTAAATTTAAGTGAAACCTGCATGTTTAATTTAGTAACAACTTAAGTGATCATGCATGTTTTCATTTATTCAACAAATTTTTTGCAGAATATTTTCTAAAACATTTTTAAATTATAAATGGTGGTTTTTTTCATGGTGTCAAGTGGGATAGCCCATTTAACACAATTTTATCCCACATTTTATTGATCCAGCCTAGTTCGGTTAGGAAAAGCGAAAGAATGAAATGTTGGGCTTATAAGAGATAACGGGCTAGAAACCTTTTGGAATATATAAATGACTCGCCATTGTTTTAATCAAATAATACAAACCGTACAGTTTTTATGATACAAAACGACACATCACTCATTACTAAATAGACAGAGCGACACGTTGTTCGCATATGGTGGACTTTTAGTCATGTGTAGATTAGGGAGGTCTTTTCTTAAAGCTATTTTAGATGAGCAACTTTTTTAAATATGTCGGTCTAATTTAAGGTTATAAGTATATATGCCTTTTCATCAACTTTTATGTTTTAGAACTGCTTTGGCTAAATTAAACTATATCATTCAGTTTGATCATGCCATTTGATAATAACATGTAATACCATGTAAACTCTGATACAATAAAACAAACATTTTGTTTTATAATCAGAGATGTGTATTAACAATTGTGTGTTCCCTCTTTCTTGACAATTACCAAATGTTATTTAATCATCTATTTTAATAGAATTTAAATCTAAATAAAATCTACCGATATTTGAATGGTATTATAAATTCTATTTTAAAATTTAGTGTTATTAGATATGATATTTACAAATCTTATTTTAAATACGATGTTATTCAATGAATTAATAAATCCAAATTTTAGTGTTATTCAAAAAGAAAAATTAAAATTCTTTTTATTATTGATGTTAAATCATTGTTGTAGAATTTTACTAACAAATGGTTTAAATCAAAATCTAATTGATACCGCAGACATCTTGGAATTTATCCCCTAATACTATGTTTAAAAAAAGTTAATTGATTACAATGCTGATTGAATAAGATAGTCTTAGTATTATAATTTTAATATATAAAACAAATAACTTGAAGTCTCAAAAAGGGGGAAATAACGTAAAATATAATAAATCAAGGAAAGACAATACCACACGATGACTCAAACAAACTCGTAATAGTAAAATAATCCTAATCCATGGAATTAGCGAGTCAAAAACAATGCAAATTCTATTTCGGTAAATGATTATTAATAATCATCCAATAATCATTTGCCGATTTCAAAACCAATCATATCTCTCTCTCTGCATGTCCAATCATCTACGAGGTTTCGTGCAGTCGATGATAACGGTTGAGAGCGACGACGACGACGAGGAAGAAGTTAGAGTTGGTGAAGATGAAGTTTCCTAAGAGCTTGATCCAGGATCTTCACAAATGGGGTTGCATGAAGCAGACGGGCGTGAGTCTCAGGTACATGATGGAGTTTGGTTCCACGCCTACGGAGAGGAACCTTTTGATCTCTGCGCAGTTTCTACACAAGGAGCTTCCCATTCGCGTCGCTAGGAGAGCGATCGAACTCGAGACCTTGCCTTATGGTCTCTCCCAGAAACCTGCCGTCTTGAAGGTAACCTTCCCGTGTTCTTGTCAGTTTTTGTGGTTCGAATCGATTAGGTTTTGACGAATTGTGATGGTTTATTCCGGTTTACGGTTTGGTTTATTTTCTTCATGTTTTAAAAAGCTTTTAGTGATTGTGCTACAGTGAGTGAATCTTTAGAACAGTTTTGACATAAAGATTTGGATAGCTTTTGTGAAGTCTTATGTCTGGCATCTCTTCTGTTTGGTAGGTAAGGGATTGGTATCTGGAATCATTCAGGGACATGAGAGCGTTTCCTGAGATCAAGGATACTGGTGACGAGAAAGACTTCACTCAGATGATTAAGGCCGTCAAGGTAAGGCACAACAACGTGGTTCCCATGATGGCTCTAGGTGTTAACCAGCTCAAGAAAGGAGTCCATTTCTACGAGAATCTTGATGAGATTCATCAGTTTCTTGATCGCTTCTACTTGTCCCGTATAGGCATCCGTAACCTTATTGGTAAGTAAGACTTTGTTTTTTTTTTTAAATCTCTCTCTTCTTTTGCACTCAACTGAAACATCTTTATTTATAATGAAAAATCTTCAGGGCAGCATGTTGAGTTGCATAATCCAAACCCACCACGTCATTGTGTGGGTTACATACACACCAAGATGTCTCCTATGGAGGTAGCAAGGAACGCTACTGAAGATGCCCGGTCTATTTGTTTCCGAGAGTATGGTTCTGCTCCGGAGATAAACATATATGGCGATCCAAGTTTCACCTTTCCGTGAGTTTTGACCTCTTGTTTTCTTCTTGGATTCATTCTTTCGCTTCGAACTTATCTCCTTTTCTACTCCTTTTTACAGGTATGTTCCAACCCATTTACATCTTATGGTATATGAGCTAGTCAAGAACTCTCTACGTGCTGTCC
Organism: Moricandia moricandioides; assembly: GCA_905132885.1. Classification (NCBI taxonomy): domain Eukaryota; kingdom Viridiplantae; phylum Streptophyta; class Magnoliopsida; order Brassicales; family Brassicaceae; genus Moricandia; species Moricandia moricandioides. The sequence continues at coordinate 140,978 of CAJHQQ010000087.1, forward strand.
AAGAACGATATGTTGATTCCGATAGAGTTGCACCACCGGTCCGCATTATAGTTGCTGATGGTATCGAAGATGTTACAATAAAGGTTATTTGTTTTCCTCTGCTTTTTCTCCTTTCAAGGCATTATATATTTTTGTTGTTGAGCGAAGCATTGTTGTGGGTGAATCTAAATAGGTCTCAGATGAAGGTGGAGGTATACCGAGGAGTGGTCTCCCCAAAATATTCACCTATCTTTACAGTACCGCAACAAACCCGCTTGAAGAGGAAATGGAATTTGGAACAGCTGATGTTCCCGTGACCATGGCTGGTTATGGTTATGGTCTGCCAATTAGTCGCTTGTATGCTCGTTATTTTGGTGGAGATTTGCAGATCATATCCATGGAAGGATACGGTGAGTCAAAAACACTTCTTCCAATTCATGTTTTTTTGAGATCATATTCATTAAAGTCTCTTAACATGAATATCTCAATCAGCTTCATTTGTGTGTGTTGTTGAAATTTGCAGGGACTGATGCTTACTTGCACTTGTCTCGCCTTGGAGATTCACAAGAGCCTTTGCCTTGAGAAAGTTTCTTAACTCAGACTAGTGAATAACGCTTTTGACATACTAATGGTAGAGCTGGGATCTACTTTGTTCACTAAGTTTTTTTTTTTAAGTTAATTTGATGTACATACATTATTACTCTCATTTATGCTTCCTTGATTCGAAACTCAGATATAGAGAGGTTATTTCAAATTGAGTTAAATCTCTCCTCTGACTTGATTTTATTTGATTCAAAACATTTTGTAAGCAAACGTTATCGGTTTATATATTTGATAAAAATATTTATCGAAGAAAGTTCTAGACTTGTATTGTTATGAAAGAAGAAAAGATCTAAATCCAAACTATGAATCAGAGAAATGAATCCATTTTTATGATATGTTGTTACCTCTTCTTCTTAATCATAAAAATAATTTAAAAGAATGATGTAAGACAAGACACAACTAATCTCACTAATCGCTTTTGCGGTCTACTCCTTGTGTCCTAATCTTTTTGGCATAGTTGTTGGAATGGAAGTTAAAGAAGAGAGACAAAAGAGAAGCATTAAACGCAGCGTTGAAACACCAACCCCAAATCCCGGAGCAACCGGACCCGAACCAATGCTCTCGGAGCATCCAACCAGATAACCCGAAGCTGAAAACAAACTGAACAATCTGACAATCAGTCACCAACCTCTTCCACCTCGGCCTCGAGCCCACCGCACATAGGAAGTAATAACCGTACATGATGACGTGAACCGTCGAATTCGTCACGAGCCCGACCGGAAACATCGACTGACGGGTTCTGAGCCAGAGGAAGCACATTACCACAACGGTCGCGTGGTGGTACACGTGGAGAAACGAGAGCCGTTGGATTGATTTCCCGAGTATGATGAGGATCGTGTCTCCAAACTCGAGGATCTTCGAGAGGTAGAAGACTTGAGCCCAAAAGAAAAGCGGCCCACTAGGTTTCACATCGACGGGAAAACAGATCGCATTGAACAAACTCTTCTCCGGATCTGTGGTGATAGAGAGAGTGCAACCAACGGCCATGATTAAGGAGACAAGGAAGAGGATGAAGCTGTGGAGGGCTGTGATTGGTTTGAGAATTCTCGGACCAAGTGAAGGGAGAGAATCTATAACAGATCGGAGGATTAACGTGGCGGAGAGGTAGACTGAGACTACAACGGACACGAAGAAGATGGTGGAGCCAAGAGTTTCACCTTCGGTCCACGTGAAATTGACGATGTTGGGGTGGTTCACGAGCCAGTACGTGAGGGTAGAGTGAAATGATGGCATTGCGTGAATCTCAAGCGCTTCTTCTTTTCCGGCGGAGATCGCCGGAGAAGTTATAAGATATGGAGGAGAGAGGGAGAGAGACGAAAGGTTACACAGTCGTCTTATCTTTTATACAAGTGGGTCATGTGTGGAATCATATCTTTTCGTCTCACCGGATCGTATTATATTATTTGATTAATGGGATGATGCATTGCACTGTTCGTTTTTTTTTCCTTCATGAATGACGTTGGAGTTTAATATTATTATATATGTTTTGAAGATGATAAATTAATCAAAATAATACAAGTTAAATATCATTTTATAAAATATTTTTAATCAAAAATATATTAAAATTTGAATTAATTATTATTTTAGATTTAGTGTTGAAGAGTTTTGACTGAGTTTCTAAATGTTTTATAAATATTTAAAAAAAATAATTTAATTTATTTTCATCATAATTTAAAGATATTTTTAAAAATTATTATTCACTAAAATAAATTTACTAAATGATATCAAGTAGAATTTCAATTATCTCAAGATTTAGTTGTCAATGTATAATATTAACAGAAGTGTTAGCTGTCACGGTATGATGATTTTGGAAGTAATTTATTTTCTTTCTTGTATGGGTTGATATTTATGTGATGTCAGAATCTTTTACTGGACCAGAGATTTGTATATTATATGTTTTGGGTCTATAAGTTCTATTATTTTGGGCTTAAGAGTCCATTTTCGTAGAAAAGTTATCATATTAATTATTATGATATTAAAAAGAAAAGTCAGAGAAATTTGTTTATTTCAGGAAAAAGCGCAATGAAGATAATCATGTAAATTTTGAATAAGAAGATATTGGACTATAAAATTCTCTTGATAAATTTATCTACAACAAACAAGATACTGGAGTATATATATTCTCTTAACTGTTCGATATAACTCTATTTTAGTTTGGAAAATGTCAGCAACCCTAACGCCTGAAGATGGCGACCGTTCCCTTCCCTCGCCGACCACTTCTCTTCCCCAAGTGAGTTCTCGTTGATAAGGTTTCTTTCTATATATTTATTATTAGGAATCTTGACTTAGTGTACTTAATCAAGGTGGCGGATACAAAACCCTATGATGAGGTCACTCTAGTTGGCCGTGCAATTTACTATGTTATGGGAGTGTCCTCTCTAATATGTCTTTTCAACTCGATTGGTGATCTTCGGCCGTCCAAGAGAGAAGAGTGCCCGGCCCTGACCAATTATGGACCGGAAGCAAAAAAAATATTTTTTACCGTTTACAAGTTGGCTATATTCGGAACCAGCATCATAAATTAACTATTTTACTGAAGATTTTATTAAAAAGAAAACCGAAATTTTTGATATTTTAAATAGGGCCGGAAGCACATGCTTCTTTGGCTTGTACTCAGGGCCGCTACCGGAGAAAGACGGAACGGTCATAGAGACCCCAAACTCCAAATATGCAGCAGTGGTTCTCGCATCTCTATTGGCCATTGGTCTAGCTCGAACGCTCTTCTTCGATCGCCCACCTCGATGCCACAAGATTGGGCCACATTTAGAAGTGTTCTGCTCATTGTGCCTCTTCATCACAGCATTCGTTATTGCTTTCACATCCCGTAGTGATTATGACGTGAGGTGGTTTTCAATGTCTGCGATCACTTGTGCCATCGCCATTCTCCAGCTAACACATCCGCTGGAGGAATTTTACGTGGGGAAAACTTTGTGGGTTATTTCATGGACTGTTTTTATTACTGGATGTTTTACCGGAGGTGGCAAAGTTGTGGTTATGGGATTTGTTGGTGGGTTTGTTAGTGTGTCCATTGGTATTGCTTCTGTGTTATGCATAAATGATCTTATGCATCGCCTCGAACATGATTAACTTTTTTTAGTTAAAAGTTAAGAAACCGTTTTTTATATTCCGCTAAAAATTGCACCCTAAAAACTTCGAGTTACTCATGGTCTTAGAGCCTGTTCATGACAGTAACATCGTACATTTCAATTTGGGAGAAAAGAGCCTGGTCATGACAGTAACTTCGTACATTTCAATTTGGGAGAAAATAAATTAAGAAGGCAAGATTATATTGAAAACTGTTGGAATCAAGTGGTTGAGAATCATGAACCCACGTGACTCACCCTTAAATATATAGTAGAGTAACAAACTAATTGTATAGAGATAGGGCTCTTTAGTAAACCATCTTTTTCCTCGTTTTCTCATTCCAAACAAGAAAATGGCTAATCCTTCTGATAAAGTTGTAGTTAAATGGGTGAATGACAAACGGGCTCGAGTTTGTTGGGTCATACTGGCTAGCCTCTGCCTATGTGGTGGATTCACACAGTTGATGGAAGTCTTCAAAGACGAGAGCCAAGTTATATACAAGTATGTCGGGATGAATTTAGTGTCTCTCTACGTGATTTTACTGGTCAAGTCTCTGTGCTCTGAAACTCCAACCATAGCTTATAGGTCTGGTTCCTTTCTACGGTCGTTTGTGCCATTGGTGTTTTTCTTAATCATCTTCATCACAATCTACTATCACCGAACTCTAGTAGTCTCTATTCTCACTTTATCCATCCTTTTTGGTCTAGTGGCTTTAGTGCAATTGCTTTTTCCAATAGATGAGTTCTATGTGGGTTATGTTATGGTCATCATAACTTTGGGGATCTCTCTAGCTTACTGTGTTGTGATTTATGATCTTGATGAAGTCATGCCTTTCGGGTTTATTTTCTACAATATTTTCATGTGTGAAATGATAATTGGTCTTATCAACTATCCAGGAAATCACCGCTTTTTTAGTCGCTATTGACATGTAACTTCATCAGTTTTACTTGTGTTTTTAATCTTCCTTTGTTTCATCTTTAATTATTTCAGTTTGAGTATTTATCTTTATAAATGTAATTTCTTTTCTTTCTGTTTCTATATAAGATCATCTTATTGGTATTGTAAGCTTCTGCTTTGCTGCGATGGATTTAATGAATGAGTTCGTGAAGATAAGCTACTACGCCAAAATTATATCATAAAAATAAGCTATACCTCGATAAATATATTAGACTGCGCCAAAACTGAAAATTGTTTACTTGATAAATGGTAAGATACAAACAAAGAAACAAAATAAACAAAATAGCAAGCAGATAATTAATATAGGGATTTGTTTAAATATCGAAACCAATAGTTATTTTATTACTGGATGTTTTACCGGAGATGGCAAAGTTGTGGTTATAGGATTCGTTGGTGGGTTTGTTAGAGCACCATTAACCCAAGGTGCTTAAGGGGTGCTTAAGGGGTGGGGCCCACAAGCATCCCTTAAAATCAACTCTTAAATTGCTTAAATAAGCACCTATTTTGTTTGGGTGCTTGCACTATTTGCGGGCCCCACTGACACGTGGCGGCCCAAGTGGGGTGCTATGGGTTAATGGTGTTCTTAGTGTGTTCATTGGTGTTGCTTCCGTGTTATTCATAAATGATCTTATGCAGGGCCTCGAACAGAATTAGCATCTCGGCTCTTCTTTAAATCGAGATCATTATACTTCTTGGATGTATCTCTTAGTTATTATTTCCTTTTATGTCTTTAGATAATCCTTTGTAAGTCGTGTTAGGATCGACTTTAGCTTAGTATTTATAGGAACTAGCTCTTAATGTAATCGTTACCTTTTATTGAATAATTTCAGATCGTTAAAATTTCATCTCTTTTGTTTGTTTTGGGCCATTCCTTTGTGAATCAGTGATAAAGAAGCTCAGTCACTATATGTATAACTTTTTTCTATATTTCACCGTTAATTAGACATACGAGTACTTCCAATATTAGAGTCTGTTCCTCTTTTTCCTTGTTCCACAATAGAACGTAGTCACTCTACTAAGATTTACGAATTGCTTATAAGTTTAATTGGTCATATGATACCCTTGAAGTAATAACTAATAGCCAACGATGAACTTTTTAAAGTTCATCGATCTTTAGTCGCTTGTATGCTCGATATTTTTGGTGGAGATTTGCAAATCATATCCATGGAAGAGTGGAAGGATACGGTGAGTCAAATACTTCTTACATTTCATGTTTTGAGATCATATTCTTTAAAGTCTCTTAATATGATCAGTTATGCGATTTTTAACTTTACATGAAATCCAACCCAAAAATTTTCTATAAAAAAATTTTGGATTAGGTTTTTGATAAAGTTAAAAATCACACAATTAAATATTAATATTAATATACAAACATATATATATATATATTTTTAAAAAACTCTCCTAGCTAGAACCTTCTCATTGAAATTGCTTTTAGACCATGATTATAGGGGGTCTCTTAGGGGAGTTTTATAGAGTGGGAAAGGGAGTGGGCCCCACAAAAAACAAAAAACCACTCCCCAAAATCACTAGTTAAGAACCGAATTTATGGGGGTTTTTACACTGTTCGCGGACCCTACTGACACGTGGCAGCCCGCGATTGGTTCACTTTAAAAAAAAAAAAAAAAAAAAAAAATAAGAAACCCTATTGGGTTTTTGGGTTAATGATACCCTTAGATCCTCGTGTATTAACTAATGTTTTGATGAGGTTGGCAATATCCTTGTCTATCCCAATCCAACAAAAAAGTTTAAGCATTAAAAAATGACAAATCTTTTATAAAGATTTTTTTTGAAATTTTTGTCACAAAAATAGACTTCAAAAAAAAATACCAAAATAGATTTTTTTTTTTGAAAAAAATAATATTTTTTTAATTTTAAATCTCACTTCCAAAATTTTATCTCATAACTTTAAACTCTAAATTTAAATTAGTTATCCAAAAGGTATAAATGTATATTTATACTTTTTAATAAAATTTATTTTGATTATTTTTCTCATTAAATACTATTTGGGAGAAAAAAATTTCTTGGCATGGCTGTAATGGTGAAATGAAAATACTAGTTATTTAGTGGGGAAGTTGAAACCTAAGAAAAGACAGTAAAAACAATTATTTTGGCTGAACTGTCAATCTCTATTGTGGACTGGACAGACAACCTTTTGGACAATGACGTCCAGACACAAAATCGATTAGAGGGAGCTACGAGATGTATGTTAAGAATTTCTGCAAGTCATTAGTAATTTTGGTAACTTACAGTAACAGATAACATAAATCCCAACGAAGGAAATAAAACATATAGCAAACAATAAAAACACAAGATGAAACCAAAAAAAACTTAGAGAAAGCAAACCAAAAATTACCATTAAGTGGACCTCTTAAGATCCTCTGAGCAGAGTAAAATAATTGTCGTATACTCGCCCGAGATTAGGGATGTTAATGTAGGGTAAAATAACCCAGCCCAGCCCAACCCACAAATAACCCAACCCAGTTTATACCCAACCCGCGAAAACCCAGAAACATTAAGGATGAAATCTAAACCCAAAAAATAACCCAGTAGGATATAGGTTTACCCATGGGTACCCAAATTACTATTTTATTTATTCTAAAAATATCATATAGAATATTAATATCATTAACGTGAGCTTTAATATTTAAACAAGATTTTGTAGTTTTGACGGGAAAACTCGTTTTTGTGGTTTTGGCGGGAAAAACTCATTTTTGCGGTTATGGCGGGAAAATTCATTTTTGCGGCTTTGGCGAGAAAATTTATTTCTGCGGTTTTGGCGGAAAAACTCATTTTGCGGTTTTGGCGGAAAAACTCATTTTTGCGGTTTTGGCGGGAAAACTCGTTTTTGTGGTTTTGGCGGGGAAAACTCATTTTGCGGTTTTGGCGGTAAAACTCGTTTTTGCGGTTTTGACGGGAAAACTCGTTTTTGCGGTTTTGACGGAAAAACTCGTTTTTGCGGTTTTGACGAGAAAACTCATTTTTGCGGTTTTAACGGGAAAACTCGTTTTGTAGTTTTGACGGAACTCATTTTGCGGTTTTGGCGGGAAAAACTCGTTTTTGCGGTTTTGGTGGGAAAACTCATTTTTGCGGTTTCGGCGGAAAAACTTATTTTTGCGGTTTTAACGGGAAAACTCGTTTTTGCAATTTTGACGGAAAAACTCGTTTTGCGGTTTTGGCGGGAAAACTCATTTTTGCGGTTTCGACGGAAAAACTTATTTTTGCGGTTTTGGCGGAAAAACTTATTTTTGCGGTTTTGACGGAAAAACTCGTTTTGGCGGGAAAACTCATTTTTGCGGTTTCGGCAGGAAAACTCATTTTTGCGGTTTCGGCGGAAAAACTTATTTTTACGGTTTTGACGGGAAAACTCGTTTTTGCAGTTTTGACGAAAAAACTCATTTTGCGGTTTTGGCGGGAAAAACTCGCTTTGCGGTTTTGGCGGGAAAACTCTTTTTTTGCGGTTTCGGCGGGAAAGCTCGTTTTTGCAGGAAACTCATATTTGCGGTTTTGGTGGAAAACTTGTTTTGGCGGTAAAACTCATTTTTGCGGTTTTTGCGGGAAAAATTATTTTTGCGGTTTTGACGGGAAAACTTGTTTTTACGGTTTTGATAGGAAAACTCATTTTGCGGTTTTGACGGAAAAACTCATTTTTGCGGTATTAGTGAAAAAAACTTATTTTTACAATTTTTATATAATATATTTAAAATAGTGAAAAACATAATAATATAATTAAAACCCATGGGTACCCTATTACCCTTTTGTATGTACCCAACATAAATATGGGTTTGAAATTTTATGCCCATATTTAACCCAATTAATTTTAGGTGGGTAAAAATCCAACCCATTGTTAGTGAGTTTGGGTAAACTCATGGGTAATTGCCCATGTTAACATCCCTACCCGAGATCTTCGCCTCAACATAAACGTTAAGAAGGATAGGTGATCACCATAATTCTAAACATTTTTGTAAATTTCACTAATTGCTTGGGACATCTCCAACCCAATTCAATTTTTTTATCTTAAAATGAAGTTAAAAAAATATGAAGTTAAAAATACTTTAACCCTACTCCATTTCCTATTCCATAATAGAGTTCACTCTATAAATAGAGTAATCTTTTTTTTGTTTATTCATTACTCCATTATGGAGTGAGAAATCGAGTAGGGTTAGAGTATTTTTACTCTATATATTTTACTCCATTTTGAAGAAAAAAATAGAGTTTTACATTGGAGATATTCTTAGACAGAACAGTCTTAAAAATAATATTCTTTTTAACCATCGATAATCAAATTATTTTGTGATTAGAAACTAAAAAATATATATACCAAACACGCAAAATAAAAATCGTAGATAATTAACATAAAGGGAACAACTTAAATTCACTGCAAACAAAACTTACATAAGATTAATAAAGAAGTTCATTAGGAAAATAAAACACACGGATAAACTAACATAAGATTACCTAACAAGTTGATTACGAAAAAAAAACACACACATTAGCTAAACCGGAAAATTCTGATTGATTAAGCGCATTGTCCTCGGCCTCGCCTCAGGCTTGTCGCCGGAGCTTCTCTAATTCTCCTATGGCTTCCGCCTCTCTCTCCCTCGCCTTCTCTTCTTCCTTGATGGCTTCCGACTCTCTCTCTCTGGCCTTATTATCTTCCGCAGCGGCCTCATCCGCTTTCTTACTGATCTTATCAAACTCTTCTTCAGCCTCCAGCTTCTCATCATCTGCGACCATCTCCATTTTCTCACTGACCTTTCTACTTCGTCACTGGCCTTCTTCACTTCGTCCCTGGCCTTGTCAGCTTCATCTATGGCTTTCACCAATGCTTCTTTGTCCTTCTTAGCTTCCTCTCCAGCCTTTTTTACCACTTCCTCTGCTGCTTTTATCTCCTCTTCGGTCTTTCTCTTCTCTTCCTCCTCTCTGGCTTTTATCTCCTCTTCGGTCTTTCTCTTCTCTTCCTCCTCTTCGGTCTTTCTCTTCTCTTCATCATCTTTCTCTTTGACAATTTTCTGAGCTTCATCTCGAGACCTTCTCTCTTCCTCCTTTTTGGCATGCTTCTCTTCACAACAAGTGGAGTGCCGAAGATGCAAGCCTAGCAACACTAGGTATGAACCTACCATTACCAGAAATTATCCCAAAGGAGATTGGTATAAATGGGTTGCAGTACAAAAGAACAAAGTGAAAACCCCATCTAGTAACGCCAAGTCTTCTAACATAAAAAATCTGGAGAGTAAAACTAGATGGAGGAAGATGAGAGTTATCCCCAAAACCAGGAAATACGAGTCATTTTCAATAAATTCTCTTAGGAGTAATATGAAACGCAAGACAAAAGTTTGAACAACAGTTTTTCCAAGTGCATGTATGTTTCTGAAACGTTTGCATCTAGGATACTCATCGGGCTCGAGTTGCAAATTCCACCAAATCTTGTCTACGAGGATATGCATATAGGAGATGAACGTACAACGGAATTTGGTGGAATTCTAGATGTAAACGGAATTCTCTATATGCATATCCTCGTAGACAAGATTTGGTGGAATTTGCAACTCGAGCCCGATGAGTATCCTAGATGCAAACGTTTCAGAAACATACATGCACTTGGAAAAACTGTTGTTCAAACTTTTGTCTTGCGTTTCATATTACTCCTAGGAGAATTTATTGAAAATGACTCGTATTTCCTGGTTTTGGGGATAGCTCTTATCTTCCTCCATCTAGTTTTACTCTCCAGATTTTTTATGTTAGAAGACTTGGCGTTACTAGATGGGGTTATCACTTTGTTCTTTGGTACTGCAACCCATTTATACCGATCTCCTTTGGGATAATTTCTGGTAATGGTAGGTTCATACCTAGTATTGCTAGGCTTGCATCTTCGGCACTCCACTTGTTGTGAAGAGAAGCATGCCAAAAAGGAGGAAGAGAGAAGGTCTCGAGATGAAGCTCAGAAAATTGCCAAAGAGAAAGATGATGAAGAGAAGAGAAAGACCGAAGAGGAGGAAGAGAAGAGAAAGACTGAAGAGGAGATAGAATAGAGACAAAAGCTCCAATAGCAAATGAAGATATAAAAACTGCGAGATTATTTCTTTTTTAGAAGAACTTTGAAGATTTAAGAAATATCCTATCTAGCTTACTCTCACAAGTTTGTTTCTAAGATAGCTTCCCCAATTTTTTTCTGAACAACGTTATCCTATCTAGCTTGCTCTAGCCAAGAAACCCTCGTTGCAAGAACACTCAACAAACTTGGGAAAGATATCTTAGAAACCATCACTAAAAGAAAACTCTAAAACTTGGAAAATGATAATGTGGGAAAGGTCTCGTCTCGGTCTATATAGGAATATAGGATGAGTATGAGAGCCCTATGTATAATAATAACAATAAAGCATGTACTATGTGTGGTGTGGTGTGAGTCCCAATGCATTTTGACCTTTAGTATATAACCTTTTTATTGTAATTATAAAGGTTATAATATTTTGAGCATAGGTTACCTGGATCCAAAAATTCAAAATCAGAACTAGTTAAAAGATATCTATCCTGAAATCAAAATAAAAATTTACAAATATCTTGTTGGTTCTAAAAAAAATTACTTAAACTTTTTGATAGAAAAAAGTACAAACCCGACTAGATCCAAATTGATAAGAACCAATTTATATTGTATCTAAAAACATAAATTTTCAAAACTAATACTCTATATGTTTCTTTATGTTTTAATTTATGATTTAGTTATATATTTTTATATATTTTTATTATTTTGTAACACTTCAAGTAATATAAAACTTTAAATGTCAAATTTAAATTTTAAAATATATTTAACTTTCATTATTAATACTTTATTTTTGATATATTTTTTAAATTTTATAACAATATAACGGTTACTATTAAATTTTGATGAGATTCATATGTTTTGAGTATTTGTCGCGCGGCCATAAATATTTGAATTAATCTAGATCTGTTTTGTATCAAAAATTACAAAAAAAATAAGTTTTTAATATAAAAACTAATTTGGATCTAACTAACCAATTTAGATCGAAGTTTTCATTTAGATTTCTAAAAAATTGGATCCAAAAAACTAGTCTAGACCTAAACCGAAGATTCGAATTTGCAAACCTAATTTTTCAGTTTTGACCTTCTAATCTTTTTTTTTTATTAAAGGTTACAAACTTAAAGGGATGATTTATAATATATATATATTGGGATGATTACGAGCAAATACTGGGATGATACTAAAAGAGAAATGGATGTTTTTCTTTTGTTTACAGGGAAAATGAGAACGTATATTCGTTTAATATGCCCTTTGAGGACAAACAAACCATTCAATGCATGGATTGTGTATGAGGGTAACGTATATATAGTACTTTGTCTTTACATAAATTGGTTTCATGGTCAAGAAAGGACAGTAGTAACACATTTATATTACAATCATAACCTTGAAACAGACTTAACCAAATCAACATACGTCACCATATTTTCACTTTCTTATTAAACAAAATAAAACCTCTACATTAATAAATGAAAATATATGCATCCTTTACCAAACTTATAATTACATTGAATTTTTTCTATTTGTTCTCTTGGGTTCGCTTACGATTTAAAACAATTGTTATCTCACTTTTAAAGTTTTTCGTTAGACGAATTTTTTCTTTCACGTCTTAACATTACCATCCGTTTTTCACTTGTAATAAAATTCAATTCATATACAAAAATTAATCGCATAATATTCATTTAGTAAAACTAATCACGGGCTCATCTCTAGTACAAATTAAATTGACTTTTTACGATTAAGAAGTGACAAATCGAAGAAACAACTACAATGTTACGCTGCCCTTTGATACTTCACAATCTCAATGTGACATAGGTAACCTCAAGCAGAAGCATGAGATTTATTATAAAAAGAGATGATGTATAACATGATATATATACAGAGCCTGTTCTTCAGTTTCCAGATCTTCATTCAATGCACAACATGATATAAATAGATGATGTCTATACACACAAAAGCAATGTACATATGAATCACCAGAGGAACATAGCATGCCTAAATAGTATTTATTTGTTTTGATACATTCTCTGTATGTAGTAATGCATCATATCTAAACTTCGTTATGGTTATCCAATCATTTTTGCAACATTCAAGAGGATTAAACCAAGATTGAGGTTTCCTTGAAAGTAAAGCTGTAAACAATACCGATGAACATGGCATTAAAATCAGTCTTTTTCGAATAGTACACCCTCCCTCAATGGAATCACGAAATGCTTTGATTTGGAAATCTGAGTCAGTTTTATAACTCTAATAGTATTGAGTTAATTAAAGATGGTTATTTTTGTATAAATGTCATATTATAATTCCTATTATTTTTCTGTTTTCTGTGTGCGACTAATTGCAGCTATATTTCAGTATACATGTCTACAAAGCTATTGACATAAAATAACGGTCATAAATTTTGTAGACATTCAAATATTTCAGCTAATTTTAGGTAATTATTGAACTTTTTTTTTTGTAAATTTGTTTGCTACGTGTGGGGCAGTTTTTTACATATAAAAGCTCAAACACCTACTGTTCTTGATCCATATTGAACCAGGAACATTCCTTTATTATTTCTTATTTTTGCAGGTTATCGTCACATGCTGCGAGCGAGCGAAAATCAAAACTTTTTTCACGCAAAATGACAAGAAACAAAAACAGAAATTTCATATCCTATCCACGTGGTCCTTAGGGTTATACTGTAGTTTTCATGATTTCTAGCTTTGTCATGTATCTATCTGTAGAAAACAATTCAGATTATATTATTAGTAGGCTATCTTCAAATGTTTAGATTTTCGTTATATGCGACGGATATCCTCAAACATTATCTTTAATTTATTTTTACTTTGACAACAGTTTATAGTACATAAACACTCTATTAGCATTGCTTTTCACATTTAACATCGTTTTAGTTCAACGGTTTATATATATAGCACAAGAAGTGTAAATGGCGTATTTTTATAGTGAGTTTTGTTAATAAAGTGTGTCACAATAGTTGCCAAATTGAGGTGCTTTTCTATTAAGCATACTTTGTATTTTCATTACCTTTTCTCTAATAGTTGTTATTCAAACAGTTATAATAATTCATATAACTTGATATGTAGTGGTAATACACACACCTTAAAAACATCTATAATTACGTTCAAATGTTGTTCTAGTTACGTTATAAAAAGGTTATATATATCTTAATTATAGTTCATAGTAAGCTGGAAAAATGGTAAATATAATATATAGCTATTTTATTTTCCCTATCTTTTTCTATTTTGTCGCACTCCCAAATATTTTGTTATCAAATTTCGTTTCTTTTGCTGAGAGAAAATAATTATTTGTAAAGATAAGATACTTATTAAGTATATACAATTATCGTATAGGCGTATACACACACATAAAATTCAATTCTGTTGAATCATTTGAATGGCATCAGAGAGATACACGTCTCAGAAAATTGCTTAACCTAAACTCTTAATTTCTTTATTTGTTAACAAGTGACAGCGTGATGCGAAAAAGGACTATTGCTTTTAAATTATAGTTCGGGTTTGACTCGTATTATTAGCATAAGTTAAAGAGTAAAGAAAATGGTGAAAAGACTGAAAATGAAAATAGTGGAAAGGAGTTTGAAAAAAAAAAACATTATTCTAGTTAATTGTAGAGTAAACTTGTGCCTATATATGTTTTTGTCCATTTAAACAGTAAGTAGAGTAAAAGTAAAGAAAATATATATTCTATTTGATTGGTAAGTTTTGTAGTGGGATTTGGAATAAATTTAAAATTAGAGTAATAAGTAACTCTAAAAATGTTTTACAGTCATTTGTATTCATGGGACATAAAGGGTTTGTTCTTGCTAATGGATATTTTGTAGAAAATGTTTTGTTTGTTAATGGATTTTCATTTTCTTATCAAACGAGCGTTTTAACGGTTTTACAGCATGTAAATAAACTTGTTACAAAAAATGAATTTAAGTAAAAACCTTACAGGTTGAGGATGACGAAAAAGTAGCACGCCTTGAGAGCTTTGACGTCACGAAAACATTGTCACATTGCATGCGTAACCTTCTTTCGTTTAAGACGTGTAAATCGTTGTTATCCACTCATCTGTATTGATCGTAATCGTATACATTCATGATTCAACCATGTAATACTTTAAATTTTAGAACTTTAGAGACAAAACTGTTAAGATTTTTGGCTAAAATTTGTTAGCCTTCATTGGTAACGGTAATACTTTCTGGAATTAAGAGGGACACGTTAGGCATGCCCATGTTGTCGCCAAGTGAGGTTAGCAAACCGGCTTGCTACTAAAGGAATAAGGAGCATTTTACGTTAAATTTTCCTCTTTAATATCTAAATTGCACATCGTTCAACTGAGATTATTAATCCATGAAATGTATGATGGTTT
Source organism: Moricandia moricandioides (assembly GCA_905132885.1). NCBI lineage: Eukaryota > Viridiplantae > Streptophyta > Magnoliopsida > Brassicales > Brassicaceae > Moricandia > Moricandia moricandioides. Next base: position 156,009 of record CAJHQQ010000087.1, read on the forward strand.
GAGTTTGGAGCATCATCCATGGATTTTGCTTCAAATACAAATGACCTCGTGCTCCTTTTCTTACTTACGCTAGAAACGACCCCTCTAAGTCTAGTATTGAGAGCATCTGTCTATCAGTCTACAGCTAAGCTTATGTGTTGCTTGGAAGCTGGTTGTTTCAAATATTTTATTTGTTTGGTTATAAAATTTTATTCGAATTAGGATGTTGTGTGGTCAATTAAAATTTAGGATGAGGGTCAATTTGATTTTTTTTTAATTATAATCATTGTTTTGTAAAAGGTTATTGTGGGTCAGTTGACCACATTAACTGTTAATTATTTAAATTTAAATTAAATAGTATGATATATTTATTTTTAACTATATAATAATATCAATGTAGCCACAATTAAATAATAGTAAAAAATATTGTTTTAGTATTTTAGGGTAATGTTATTCACAAAACACAAATTTGATATAATGGTATAATTTTTAAAGTTCTATTTTCAAAAGAAATTTACGTATTAGATTTGGTGTTTGGGTATCTGAAATTTTCATGATGATGGGGCTGATGATGGTTGTTAGAGAGAAGCAACTACTCTCGCATTTTCATAATGATGACGTGACAACTTGAGTTGGACGACATGTTTATCTGAAAATTTTGGTAATAGTAACAAACACTGTTTTGTAGTAGTTCTTTCAATCTCTGCTAATATAACCTAAACCAAAATAAAACCAAACTAAGTAGAGATCTAAGTTTTATCCTAGAGACTTCGTTTCATAATTTTTAACTTTGTATCGTCGGGAATAGTCACCAACCCTGACGCCTAACAAGTAACAACGATGGCGACCGTTCCTTTCCCTCGCCGAGCCGACCACTTCTCTTCCTCAACTGTCTTCTCGTTAATTAGGGTTATTTTCTATAATTTTTCTTTTTGAATTGAATGTTAAATTAAATTAAAAAACATCCTTTTTACATCAAGTGTTTCTTTTTTTAGTTGTGAAAATTTTGATTCTACTACTTCTCAATTCTCCTTTTTTACAAATCTATCTTGTAGCAAACCAATATGCTATTCCTCATTCTAATTCTCATCTCTTCTTTCTTTGGATCACCGTAAACTTATTTCTTATATTCTTGTCAAGTGTCTTGATTAATCATGCTGCTGGTGAGGGCAACATGTCTTCTCCGATTTTTCTCTTGTCAAATGCTATGAATAGTTGATTGGAACATGTATCTACTGATAAAAAGCTGCAATTTTCCTTGTGTAGAGTTTGATAACAGCCTTATCAGACTGCTCGAGTCTGTAGTGTACTTGTTGCTCAATACACCTTTCATCAATCTCTCTCAAATTTGTTTTGAGTATGAACACTCAAAAACCAAATGACTTCTTGTTTCCATCGGGTGTTTACAAAACACACATGAAACATCAATATTTATATTCCAACTAAGCATGCGATCTCCTATTGATAGCCTATCATTTATGGCTATAATTTTTTGTTAGGAGCTTTGTCTTAGTATATGGTTTCCTTAATAATAGCGGATACAAAATCTTATGATCAAGTCGTGAAACCTTTACTATGATTTTTTTTTGGAACATTCGTGTGATAAGATCTTCTAAAATTGATGTTATTCAATGAAATCAGCCTAGCGACAGACATAAGTGAAAAAGAGTTACTAATTATAGTTCACCACTAGACCCACATACATTCTTAAAGAAACATGTGCTAAAACTACTAAAGCATGTGAATTATATTTACGAGTTAAATCGGTCATGTTATTTACCAAACCCTTGAAAACACTATTAATAAGTCATAATCTAGTTTACATATTTGTTAAAACAAATATTGCGGCCTCTTCATTATTAATGTGGTGAGTTTCTCAATCGTTTGGGATATCATGTACCGGTGTTCTACCGGTTTGAATTTACTGGTTAAATACGGTACATATCGATTTGAGTATTTGAACTGAACCGTATAAACCGGATTTGACCATATCCAACCGAAATGAGTATTGACTAAAATTATCCGAAACAGAGAGAGTAGTGAAAAGGAAGAAGACGATGGCGTCAATGTCTCTCTCGTTTTCTTCTTCGCTATGCTCATCTCGAATCCCCGAAGCAAAACGTAGGTTCCATCACAGAGACGCAAGCTTCGTGCGATGCGTTCTCGCCGCTTCTAAATCTTCTCCGGGAGGTGCCACGAAGAAGAGGCTCTGGAAGGAAGGAGAGTTCCCCGGAATCACGGAGACGGTTAACCCGAGAAGAACTCCGATGAAGAATGTGAAGAAGAAGCTAGACAGGAGGAGCAAAGCCAACGGGTGGGTTAACACTGTAACTGAAACCTTATCCGATCTCATCGCCAAAAAGCAGTGGCTACAAGCTCTCGAGGTGATTCAGTAAAGTTTGAATCTTTTTGAGTGAAAGATGATTTGACTCAAATGGGTATTTTTGTAGGTGTTTGAGATGTTGAAGGAACAGCCGTTTTATCAACCAAAGGAAGGGACTTACATGAAGCTTCTTGTTCTTTTGGGGAAATCTGGACAACCTAATCGTGCACAGAAGCTGTTCGACGAAATGCTTGAAGAAGGACTTGAACCTACTGCTGAGCTCTACACTGCTCTACTCGGTGCTTACTGTCGGAGCAATCTTATTGACTCGGCTTTCTCAGTACTTGAACGAATGAAAAGCTTGCCTCAATGCCAACCTGATGTTTACACATACAGCACTCTGCTCAAGGTGTGTGTAGATGCGTCTCTGTTCGACTTGGTGGAGTCTTTGTATAGAGAGATGGATGGGCGTTTGATAACTCCAAACACTGTGACACAGAACATAGTTTTGAGTGGGTATGGGAGAGTTGGAAGGTTTGATCAGATGGAGAAAGTTTTGTCTGATATGCTTGTGAGTACTTCGTGTAAGCCTGATGTGTGGACGATGAACATTATTCTTAGCGTGTTTGGGAACATGGGTAAGATAGACATGATGGAGAGCTGGTACGAGAAGTTCAGGAACTTCGGGATTGAGCCAGAGACTCGGAGTTTCAATATTTTGATTGGTGCTTATGGGAAGAAGAGAATGTATGATAAGATGTCATCCGTGATGGAATACATGCGTAAGCTTGAGTTTCCGTGGACAACATCGACTTACAATAATATCATTGAAGCGTTTGCTGATGTGGGTGATGCAAAGAACATGGAGTATACGCTTGATCAGATGCGTAGTGAAGGTATGAAAGCAGATACAAAGACCTTTTGCTGTCTCATTAACGGCTATGCCAACGCTGGTCTGTTCCATAAGGTGATAAGTAGTGTTCAGTTAGCTGCAAAGTTTGAGATACCGGAGAATACTTCCTTTTACAACGCGGTTATATCAGCGTGTGCCAAAGCTGATGATCTGATAGAGATGGAGAGAGTGTACACGAGGATGAAGGAGAGGGAATGTGTGCGAGATTCAAGAACGTTTGAGATCATGGTGGAGGCTTATGCAAAAGAAGGTATGAATGATAAGATCTATTACTTGGAACAAGAGAGGCAAAAGGTTATGGATCATCATGCTGCAGCTACTAAAGAGGAGGAGAATCTCCCTGGATGATGATTGGAGGTTTGTGAATCTCTGCAAGTAGAGAGAGAGCTTTACCTTCAAGCAGTAGAAATAAAAAAGATTGTAATACACTTGGATTGTTTTTCTTGCAGCTATGTGTATAAAGCTTTTATTTTGCTTTATGTTGAATGTTTTGTTTGTTAAACATATTCTTAGTGTTTTCTTTATGGGCCGTAGAATTATATATTAGGCCCAAAAAGCCCAGTAACTGCTTGTCTATTCTATAAATATGTCTCATTTTCTCTCTTATGTTTTCTTGTCAAACAATCAAACTAAGCATCAAAAGAAAAGTTGAAGACATTCTTCTGCTCTGCAAAGACAATGGGGATTGTTGTCAAGTCTTTCAAGGATCAATTCTCTGCTGGTTCGTGCCGGTTAATCTCTCTTCTTGATTGATGAATCATTCTCTTTTTTTGATCTTGATCGGTTGTGTGATTGTGGGGTGAAGCAGATGAGAGATTGAAAGAGTCGAGGAGCATCATTGCTAAATATCCAGATAGAGTTCCGGTTAGTTTACTTTCATGTCTAGTTCATTGTTTCGTGGTGGTTCGGTCTAAGTTGCCGTGCTGTTGTGGATCTCCTTAGGGTTCGAATGATTTTTGTTTCTATGATCTTCTGATCCACTCTGGTCAATTCTTAGGGACTAGCTCTTTTGTTCTTTAAAGGTTTCAATCAAATAATATAAAAGGTTGGCAGCAATCATGTGATTGTGTTTTGGCTGTATAATTAAGAAAAAAAAATTCAATTATTAATTAATCCGAATAAAACGAACAATTATTCGAAACATCTAAATGATCTAGTTAATGATTGAGTCAACCTTTATCTTTCTTAATATTTGATTTATGTTTGTTTTTTTTAAACTTTATATCTTTTCAATCACAGGTGATCATTGAGAAATATTCAAACGCAGACCTCCCTGACATGGAGAAGAACAAGTAAGTTTATGTTGGAACAAAGTGAATGTAGAAACTAAACTAACTGATTAATGATCACATCTCCAACTATGCAGATACTTGGTCCCACGAGACATGACTATTGGATATTTCATTCACATGCTAAGCAACAGGCTACATTTAGATCCATCTAAATCTCTCTTTGTTTTTGTACACAACACACTTCCTCAAACGGGTACGTAGTTAAGCATATGCATCATCGGTATTTAAAATAAATCACTTACTCTTGTCTTGATTTTTGCAGCTAGTTGCATGGATTCTTTGTACAACACTTTCAAGGAAGAAGATGGTTTCTTGTACATGACTTACAGCACCGAGAAAACATTCGGCTAACAACAAAACAAGATTCATTGCTATAATATATGTCTCTGAATAAATGAATGTTTGCTATTGTTATTGTTAATTAGATAGACCTCTTTTTTTTTTTTTTTTTTTTTTTTTAGATGACCTTTGTACAGGAAAAAAGCTTAAAACATTCGACGTTGTAAATCATGTTGCATAGGAAGGCAATAATAATAATAAAAAGTGATGATATGATTCACTTCACACGAAACCCTTTTTTTTTTCTTTGTCCTTCCCTCGGAAAAAGGGAAAATATATATTAGTTTGGTTCAAGGACGTAAGTTGGGGAGATAAATATGGTGAAATAAGGCGTAAGACATTTCAATATTGGTGCGTTATACGTGTTCCATACGACTTGGATTATGTGTGTGTTTGTGATCATGTTTTAAGCTGAACCGCAAACTTTCGTAGAATATAGGTTTGTGTATATCCTTTACCAATTACGTCTTTCTTTGTTATTTGGACCTGATTGGGCCTTTGAATAGAAAACGAATTTTAGAGTATATTTGTTAAGTACCCAAATGGGCTTCTTTGATCGCAATCTTCTTTTTCCTTTTTTTCGTCAACACACAAAAGATATTCTCTTTTTTTTTTCGTTCACCTCGCACAAAGATATTCTTAAAGTTGGCTCGAGACACATTTCTTTTATAATGTGTACTGAGTAGTACGATACTGTTTTCTGATCATGAGCTGTAAACTAATCTAGGGTTATCTGGTTTAAACATGTCGCCAGAGCCGGCCCTAAGAACTTTATGGCTAAAAGAAAATTTAAAAAAAATAACTACTTTTGTGGGGTGTCGAACTCTGGTTAGACGAAGAAAAATTATAACTTTTAGATTTTACCACTAGACTAAAAAAGAATTTAAAAAAATTGTGGCTGAAAATATCTTTATAATAAAAAGGCTGGAAGCGACTGCTTTTTTTTATTGGCCCAAAGACCGGCTCTGCATGTCGCATATGCATTTTATCTCTTCATTCCTGATTTTTCATGCAAGAAAACATTATGTGTTTTAAAGTTCAAAAAAAAACATTATGCATTTTTTTTGATAAAATGTTAAATAAAAAATAGTTTCAAACTTTTTGTCCGAGAATCCAAACACTATAAATACTCTTTTTTAGTGAAAATGAATCTATATTTACCACCAGTGCAATAGTTCGTTGGTCATTATGTGTTTATTTACATGCTATATTGGATTCTTCTTAGTTTCATAATAGATTTTGTTAGGTCTTATTAATTGTTTAGTCTGGAATTAATTTCCAGTCTGCTATCTAATTTCTCATTCTTCTTTTTTGTTTGCTTCACAATTCCTCGTGTTGTCTCATAGTATTATATAACGTTTAGTATATTCATATTCTTCCGGAAAGTGAAAGATTTTTAAAATATAATTTGAGAGATTTTTTTTATTAGTCTGAAAATATCTTATGAAAAACTCCAAATTATTCTTTAAATGGAGGTACAGTCCACATATACACTTTTTATGTGAAAATGGACTGAACAGACACATATTTATGTAGGTATTTAGAAAATATATGAATTAATTTTGTGCAATAGGTATATTAAACCGTCCCGATTCCCATAATTTATAATATTTGCTTATACATGTCTGTTAAATTGTGTAGCATTATGTACGCTGGTTTTATGAAATTTCTCATGTTTCTGATAAATAAGGAATCAAAGCACAATCTTGAGGTAAAAAAAAAGCTATTTGCCTATTTGTGTGTTCAGTAAGAGCAACTCAACACGTCGAAGCCTCAATGCGAAGATGTTGAGGTATCTATCTATCTATCTTCTTTGGTGCTGTCTGGATAAGGAATAACATTTTCAGAATAATCAAAATGTGTTGTAGACTTGTTCCCTGGACCTTTTAAAATCTTTCTCTAAGGTATCACCTGATCAAGATGGGCAACAAAACTCTCAAGCTTCTTCACAATATGAAAAAAACAATAAAAACAAAAAGAATAAAGGTTATACATATGATATCTCTTTCTTTTTGTTGTCCCCCCACAAAATGATTCTACAATCTTTATGAGTCAATGTTTTTGTGTATTCAGTATTCCTGTCGGTAAAAGGTTTTGGAAAAACAGATAATCTGTGGATGAAGATTCTACTTTGAAAAGAACCAATAAGTATTGTACTAAAATAACTAGTTTATTTGTTTATAAAACCAGTTCATGAACCAACAAGTATTGCAATCTATCATTTAATTGAAGATAGTTTAATTTATTTTTCAAAGCAACCGAAAATCATATCGAGTATTCAAATCATCGGTATACAGCCATAAAAGATCCATCGTATGGAAGAATGCTCCTACATATTTATTTATTTTTCACATTATAAAATCAAAACGCCATGCAACAAATAAGACAACGATGCTATCGTGCTTAACTCCGCCCATTATTATAATTAGTAGCAATTTTTAAAGTTGGAAATTATGTGTACTGAAATTTAATATTTAAAGAAAAAAAAATGTAAATATGCCCACCGACATTTGGTAGATGAAGAAAGGAGGGATGTTATGGTCCAAAAGATCCTTTGGGAATAACACAATCTCCAAAAGCTGGTCACATGTGGCTCATTCCTTGCCAAGTCAGACCTTCTACATTTTTATTTCTTCATTTCGTTATATAATATTATTGACATTAATATTACTCTAAGCTTCCTTTTCAAAGCTTTTAGTGCTCATTAGGCTGAGTAATTTTCACCTTTCAACTATAAAATTTTATTTTTCTTGAGGTGACAAGGAATCTCAAATTTTTTCTCAACTATAAAGACTTTTTTAGATTCGTATAATGTGAAATGTCTTTTGGTGAGCGAGATCTTGAACATTTTATTATTATTTCAAATATGGCAAAAATATCCAAATTGATTCCCAATAGTGGCATCGGTAAATGTACTATTAACCTTGTAAAGCTTCTTTAAAAGCATACAAAATGTATAATAAATCTACTATCTAAAAAGTTAGACAACTATTGAAAGAAAAAAGAAAGAAAAACCCTAGACTCACTTCATACTAGAAAGAAAAATGCAGGTTTTTATCTTTTTAAGTTAAATCAAACTATAACTAAACGAACTACATTTGATTTTACTTGGTTATTTCATTGTTCAAATTAACTCTCATTAAATTCTACTTTGGAACTTTATGAAGAGAATGGGCTTCTTTACCAACTACACTCAATGTCAGGGAGGCTTCGGGTTCGTTTCGTCAGCAATTCAGTGGACAGTGACTTTAGAGTAGATCTGGACCGTTTGGTCATCAAGCTTGATGCTTTTTGTTGCCGTTAGATTGGTCATGTCACGACCAAACCAATTTGACTTGTTTAAGTGATGTAAGTAAAGTCATTACTCTTGTTTTATTGCTAGCAAAGTAAACTGAATTATTCACGCGCCTGATTCATTGTTATTAAGTTTAAATAATTCAGAGAATATACCAAAACTATAGTTCTAACTTGCCACAGTGATACTGTTGAAAAAACATTATCATTGTTTACTAAAAATAGTAACCGTAAATAATCACGAAAAATATAAGAACACTCCCAATAAAAATTTCTAGTTCTGGTGTTCTAAAGAAAGTTACCGTTTCTTGTAAAGTGAACACTACTTAGCTAAACCAGAATCAAATTTGGCCATACAAAAGTTTCTAAAATAATCAAGTAGTGTGTTCTATATCAATGCTAAAATATAACCAAGGTCGCTTTCCTATACATGAGTGCACAAATAAACAACAAATAGAATAGATTCAAAGTACTACCCAAAATGACAGTTTAGTGATTGGAGAAAAGCTTTTTCTATACAAAAGAAAAAACTGAGTTTAATCTTTGCAATTGTAGTTTATAAATTTTACACTAAAATAATTCACCCCACAAAATATATTTGCATACTTTCATTAAAAAAGAAAAAGAAAAAAAAAGAAAAGAAAGAGGAGTGAGTGATAGTATGTTCGGCGCGTACAATAACCAACACCGGCAAAACACCCACGAAAAAAGCGAGCACGCATAAAGAAAGATCAAAACCTCCCATCACCTTCCAAAAAGAAAATTAATCTTTTTTATTATAAAATAAAGATAAAAACAAAATCGAAGCCGAAAATTATATAAAAATAATTTTATTTTTTAGTTCAAAAAACTGTTGTAGCTTTGAAGAAGCTAGAGAGAGATCAAGCGACTGAGATAGAGAGAGAGTGGTGTGGAAGCACAACCCACGATCTGGTGTTCTTGTTCGATCGGAGCTCTCGACATTCAGACAAAAGTTGAAAGAAAAGTTTCTTCTTTTCTTTTGTCTGTGTGAGGGATTTGTTAGAAAATGGAGCGGTACGGTCGCGCCGGTGAAGAAGGGTCGCGATCGGATCCATCTCTTGAATGGACCACAGGCCAAACCGGAGTCCAAGGTAGGTAAAATGTCTTGTTAAATCTGCGATTCGCGTTGTGATCTTGTTTGAAATGTGTGTTCTTGTAGCTTCGGTGTGGCGGTCAGGGTTGATCGGCGGAGGAGAATCGTACCCGGAGAGACTCGATGAGCCCGATTGCATTTATTACTTGCGAACCGGAGCTTGCGGGTACGGTTCAAGATGTCGGTTTAATCACCCACGAGATCGTGGAGCGGTAATAAAATTTCCCAATTTTGAATCCTCTGTTTCAGATCGTTGAATTGTTTTTTTTTGTAAGCTTTTGATTTGGTGTTTAGGTTATTGGAGGTGTGAGAGGAGGAGGAGATGGAGCTTTACCTGAGAGGATGGGACAACCGGTTTGCCAGGTTTTGTAATATCTCAAATCTCTGTTTTGATGGTTGGAAACAATCCAAACTTGAGCAATGCAGTTTTGTTTTGTAAGAAAGCTGCGAACTTTAGATTGTTTGTTTTGTTGCTTAGCATTTTATGAGAACGGGAACGTGTAAGTTCGGTGCTTCTTGCAAGTATCATCATCCTAGGCAAGGAGGTGGTTCTGTTCCGCCTGTCTCGCTAAGTTATTTGGGATATCCATTACGCCCGGTTTGTGTTCTACACTTTCTCTCTCATTTGGTTTTATTGATCGTCCACACATTTGTACTAAAGCTCCTCTGAAACTGATTACAGGGAGAGAAAGAGTGCTCTTACTACTTGAGAACCGGTCAGTGTAAATTTGGTTTGACATGTAGATTCAACCATCCAGTGCCACTCGCTGCACAGGCACCTCCACCTCAGCAGCAGCAGCAGCCTCAACCGCAGCTACACACTATTTATCCAGCACTTCAATCTCAACCCTCTCAACAATATGGTTTAGTTCTGGCAAGGCCTTCTCTTCTACCTGGTTCTTATCTTCCAAGTCAGTATGGTCCTCCAATGGTTCTGCCTCCTGGAATGGTTACATACCCTGGTTGGAATCCTTACCAGGTGTTCAATCTTATATGAGATCCAAAAGCCTTCATCTCAGCTCTTTAACGTTCTTCATTTTCTAAATGAATCGTTTGATTATTTTTTTATATTAGGCAATGCCTTCGCCTGGAACACAACCAACTATTGGACCGAGCTCTGTTTATGGAATGGCGCCGTTATCTCCTTCAGGGACTGCTTATACAGGAACATACCAATCTGGTGGGCCTTCCTTGACTACCTCAAAAGAAGAATCGTTTCCTCAGCGACCTGATCAACCTGAGTGTCAATACTTTATGAGAACCGGAGACTGTAAATTCGGATCTTCCTGCAGATACCATCATCCTCTAGACGCAGTTCAACCAAAAACCAGTGTTCTCTTCAGCCCCATTGGCCTTCCACTTCGCCCAGTAAGTCTTTTACCTTTTTTTTTCCATGAACACACGATTCCATATGATAATGTTTTTTAAATGTATGTTTGACCCACAGGGCGCAGCGCAATGCACTCACTTTGCGCAACACGGGATTTGCAAGTTTGGGCCAGCGTGTAAGTTTGATCACTCCATGAGTTCTTCACTTAGCTACAGCCCGTCTGCTTCTTCACTAACTGATATGCCCGTGGCTCCATACCCAATCGGATCATCATCACTCAGCGGCGCATCAGCTCCAGTAAGCTCGAGCAAGGAACCCACCACAGAGGCTGTGACTGCTGCAGTTTCTTCTCCTATGGTCAGTGGCTTGAGCAGTCAAGAGCCAGCAGAGACTAGTGGTGACTCAGCTAGCGTCAGTGGCAGCATAGAAGCTAAGACTTCTTCAAGTTAAAAGTAAAGGAAAAGATTAATGAACTAAAACAACATTAAGGAAAAGAGGAAAAGAAGATTATTTTTGGGGTCGGAGACTTGATGGGAAGCAGAGAGACCAAACCAAAGCTTCTGTCATTTACCACTTTGTCCATATATAATACGTTCTCTCATACGGCCATCTCTCTTGAACAATGTTTACTACTTAATAAATGGCGTTATTCACAAGACATTCGATTCACGTTTTCATTTTCCTAAAAAGGGAATGATGTTGACCAAAAAGAAAAAGGAACATAGGCAAATAATGTTCTAAATATCAACTTAAATTCAAGTTTAACCATGACAACATTCACAAACCCAGAATGAAGTTCACCTGCTTTGTTTAAGTTAAAAGTTTTAGTTATATCTAACAAAGCAAGCTGATATTCTGGATAATGTTTCGATAGGGATCAGATAGAATGAATCATCTAAGATGCTTTCGCTTCTTCAATGATGAAGGGCTCTCACTTGGTTGTCCTCCTAAAGGTCGCTTTGATGGTGTTGCACTCTTCAAAGATTAGGAAAAAAAGAGTATAAGAATCCAAAGGAACTGATCAGATCAAAAGAAAGCAAGTATACAAGTTAAATTTTTTTACCTTTGCGAGTTTCTTCTCTTTACGGGCCTGCCTCTCTCTCTCATCAAACTCTTGGTTCTCCTTTTCAATCAGTCGAATCAGAGTGTCGCATCTTCTAGCAAGTTCCTGACTTGTGCGGGATTTCACAAACCAATCAAACCTAAACAAAGGCGATGTCCTGTATGCTGCCTTTAGCTCATCCCAGTTCCCATACCCAAGTTTGTGGATCATGCAGATCTGTTTTTTAACCAACAAAGTTTTCACAGCTTCATGTTAGATTAGTAAAACAAATACGTGAAAAAGGAAACGATGATGATAACACACTGACCATGAAACGGTCGCACTCTTCATTGTACAGCTTCCCTTTGTTCTGACCATATTGAATCTTCATTTCCAGCCAAGGGTTTCTGTAGCGATCCAGTTTCTTCCCTAAGGCTTTCATGATTTCATCTTTCCTAGAGATTCTTGCCTCTCCCCTCTCAATGTTCTTAATGATTCTATCATAATCTACAAATATAGAGGGGAGATGTGGGCGTTAGCTCTCTCTTGAGGTAAGAATTGATTTACATAGCACCCGAAAGTGTTGTGTTACGTACCGTTCAGCTCCTTGTATCGCTCTTTGAATACTTGAGCATATCTTTCAACTTCTTCCTCTGTTTTACCTTCCATCTCAGACGCAATGCTTTTGATGTCGTTTCGGCCATACTTCTCACAAGCCCTCAGGAAAACTATTGAAGTCTCTTCTGTTCCATGTTGAGAAACCCTGGAGATTAACAATTACAAAACAATTAAATAAAGCCCGACGAATCATATGTCTAGACACCTTTAACATCAAACGTTTTCACTTTACCTCCTCCAATAAAGCCTCCTTTTCTTCTACTTCTTCAGCAGTTAAAGGATCTCCACCTTCTGGTTCTTCTTCATCAACTGTGTCTTTCAACTGATTTTTCTGATGTGTTTGCTGAAACCAAAGAGAAGCAAATTCATTTTACTAGTCGTTAACCAACTCTTAAGCACATCAAAACAGTGACAAGTATTTCAGTTAAAGAGCCTTACCATGAGATAGCGTACTTCCTTTTCATACAACTCGGTCAATCTCTGAATGTTGAAGAACTGGAAATCGTGCCTGCAGGATGACAAGATATTAGGTTTCTAGGGGGAAAATACCATCAATGCAAGGAAAAGGCAGTTCGCATATGCAGAGTTTTTATTAAGGTACTTACAACTGGGGCATTCGCGGAATTCTAGGCTCTTTAGGTTTAGATGGAGCACCTTGACGCAATGTTTGCTTAAAGTATTCAGCTTCAGAGTAGCTGATGATGCAGTAGATAAACCAAAAGGGGGTTTGCAAGTTAGATAAAATTTATGAAGACAGGCAAAGTAGGACTGCACAATGAATAGGTAAAAGAATATTTACTTGCGCTTTCTCTCCCGCTTCGGTGGATCATTCCAGTTGTCGCTCACAATCTTTTTAAAATCAAGCTTGTTCTCATCCTATAGAAAACAGACCATGAGTCAAAACTAGGATATGATATGAAAGCATAAACTATGAAAAGAGATATACAAGACATACCTTATTGTCATCATCAAAATCATAGAAGTCAGCACCTGTGACAAATCAGACGATTGATTATCAATAAATCCTCCTATATACTATTAACACAACAGAACGGATAAAGGTCCATGACACCCTTACTGTCATCCATTTTAAACTGTATAGCATCTTCTGTGAATTTCTTCATTTTGGCATCAAGTTCAGCTGTTGCCTCTTCTCCTTTCGCAATGATTCTATCAATATCCTCGTCTGTGATTGTGCTATCTTTAGAACTGAACACCATCTCAGCACCATATCTTACCATTTGAAGCAACTCATCCTTATTGACAGCTGCATATAGTAACAATAAAAAAATAATTATGTCAAAAGAGGAACCAATGCATTTTGCACTCGTCGTAAAAAACTTACTCTTCTGCTCTGCTAATCTTCCTTGTTGAATAACCAGAGCATCAAGCGCCAACTTCTTGTAAGCTCTCTCAATCACTTTCTCCTCAATAGCAGACTGTAAACAAGTAATACGTAATTAATTCGAACTGTCAGTCTGTTCTTACTTGACATGAAAGGGGGGAATATTTACCTCAGTGCAGAATCGAAACACTTGGACTTCTTTCTTTTGACCAATCCTATGGGCACGGTCCTGAGCTTGCAAGTCGACTTGAGGATTCCTGCCAAAATCCGCCACAGACGTCAAAACTCAAAAGTGAAATGACTACTCACAAACTACAGTGGACATGTCAAGAGACTTACCAGTCACTATCATAAAGAATTACAACATCTGCAGTAGCAAGATTGATACCAAGACCTCCTGCTCTAGTAGATAACAAGAAAACAAATTTCTCGCTTCCTGGCTTGTTGTAGGCTTCTATGGAGGCGTCTCGGTCATCACCACCAGTATTTCCATCAATACGGCAATATAAATAGCCACGATACATTAAATAATCCTCAAGAATATCTAAAAGTCTTGTCATCTGAGATATGAGTAAAGAAGAGAATAAAGCTCAGGCTTCAAATAGAGAAAGGAAACAAAGAAGATGAACCGTAAGAAAAATTATCTACATATGTTCAGTATCAGCTTTTACCTGAGAAAATATCAACACCCGCGAATCACGTTCCTTCAACTTAGGAAGCAATTTATCCAAAAGGACCATCTTACCTGAAAACAATAGTATAAAGATGTTTCAATAAACATTGACACATACATCTGAATAAATTAGTGTGAATGCTAGTCATACCAGCATTTGTTATCAGGTGATCTCCTGTGGTATATGGCGGACCAGGCTCTGCACCCTGGAAGAGATAAGGATGATTACAGCATTTACGCAGTTGCATTGCAATGTTTAGCAGACGTTTGCGTTCTCCACCAGCATTAACCGCTTCAAGATCCTTCTGAAGTAAAGCCTTGTAATATTGTTTTTGCATCTGAGACATGCCAACTTTAAGTATCGTCTCCTTCTTTGGTGGCAACCCTTTCTCAACATCTGACTTAAGTCTTCGTAGAAGAAACGGCCGAAGGACCTAAGAATATGAAGAGAGTGATTAGTCTAACAATTAAGACATGATAAATCGATAAAAGCAATAAGTACACACATACCTTGTGAAGTTGTTGGACAACTTCCTGCTGGTCATTCTCGCCAGAAATTTGAAACCATTCATCAAAAGTCTCTGCTGAACTGAAGACCTCGGGCAGAAGAAAATTTAGAAGAGCCCACAATTCATGGAGATTATTCTGCATATACGAAGAAAACATGAGGTATAAAACCAAAAAAAAAAAGAGTACAAACAGATTCGTACGAGATAGGATGTCTCATACAATCAAAAGCAACTTAACAAGAAGACACCAGTATCCTAATATTCAAGAAAAAAAGGCAGAGCAAACACCTGAAGGGGGGTTCCTGTGATAAGAAGCCGATAATTGGTGCTAAAAAGTCTCATGGTTTTCGAAAGGAGTGAATTTTCATTCTTGATTCGATGCGCTTCATCGATGATAATATAACGCCAGCTAAAGCGACGCAGTGCTGTCTTCTCTTTGATGGCCATCTCGAAACTTGTGACGCATACATCAAATTTCCCAGCAACTAGCAGGTCCTCGCGAATATGTCTCTGCATTATTAGCAGACTTATCAGAATCCATGGGTTAAACATTTACATGGAACTCTGAAATGGCATGCAGATAGTTGCTTACCCTTTCCTCAGGATTACCAAGGAATTTCACAGCACGCAAGACAGGACAAAACCGGCGAATTTCGTTCATCCAGTTACCAAGAGTTGATTTTGGAGCAACTACCATATGAGGTCCATTGATTCCTCTGTATTCATGAAGGTAGGCCAACAAAGAAATAGTTTGAAGTGTCTTCCCCAGACCCTGGAACACAGGAAAGAAATGGTATCATGATTAGCATCATAAGAAATGGTATTGCTTAGGCCCTTAGGAAGTTAGGGGAACCATTGTTTACCATTTCATCAGCAAGAATCCCATTTATGCCATTCTCATACAGCCGGATAAGCCAGTTTAAACCAGCTAATTGATAATCTCTTAACTTCCCTTCAATACCTGTGAGTTGAGAAGAAAAAGATGAATCCTGAACTTTCCCATTAAACTTTACACTATACTACCTATGTCACAACAACAGTTATATGTTACGGATATGGAAAGAGATACATGCAGTTCTTACTCTCAGACAAATGGTCAATATACAAAACTTCTAGAGTAAAGAGTAAAACACAGGTACTTACAAGACGGCTGGGTGAGCAACCTTGTGTTCCCAGATGCAGCTAAGCCACCCTCTTCTTCCTTCAAATACTCTTCATCTTCCTCCTCTTCAGTTACTTTGGAAGCATGACGACCCCTTAAGGAAAAAAAGTTAAAACACGATAAATCAGGGCTATGCTCATTAATTTCGTATTCAATACCAAAACAGTGAAAAAACCTATATCTAACGAATCAATTGCTTTCAACACACCTTCCTTTCGTCTTCTTCTGAGAAGAAGATGATGCATCACCTTTAGCAAAATGCGCAAACAACTCAGTTTGCTGCAGAAGAAACTTCAGTCTCCCTTTCCCCTTATTGTTCTAAATCCATGTAAACAAATCAGATTCCCTCAATTCTTAAAAAAAAAACTAAGAATCATAAGATAATTTCACATCAAACAACACACGCACCATATCCGCATCAATGGAAGCATTCTGAGAGTCCAGCATCTCCTGAAGCTTCTGCTTCTTCACCTTCTGCATCTCTCTAAGCCTAGCTTTCTCACGTTTGCTGATCTCAACCTTCTCATCGTCTTCTTCGTCCTACATACACAAGGTATCGACACAATGAGCAAACAATCAACCGTTAAATGAATTTTTGCTTCCGCTTACCTCGTAATCATCCTCGATTGGGACGATCTCCTCGTCAGAACCAGCGGATCCCTCAGGAACAGCCTCTTCGTCGGAATCAGAAGACCGAGCAACGGCCTCAAGCTCCTCCTCGTCTTCCTCTTCCCCCACGTTGTTCTCAACATGCTCTTCTTCCTCCTCGGAAGAGTAAGCATCGTCGCGATTCGAAAACTTCGCCATGGAGGAATCGGTTTCGCCTTTGAGAGAGATCGAGAGTTAGGGTAAAGGGTAAAGGGTAAAGCACACAGCAAAGAAGCGTAAGAGGGTAATTATTTTCAGGAGTTACTTTATAACCATTAAATCCAACGGCTACGATGTACCAAACGTTGCTTCATCGAATCAGGTTTACGCGCCACGTGAGGAATAGGGTTTAGGAAAGTTCCCGCTCTATGATAATAAATGGATAGGCTTATTGGACCGAGTAAGGCCCAATATTAATTCCCGAGATTTGTTACCAATTCCTCAAGATGCTCTTTCCATAAATAAAAACTTTTAAATCTTTTGTATATTTTGATTCATTTGAATATAGACTCTAAAACATGTTAGGTGTTATGCTATATACTACCTGTCTTTTGTTAACGATTATTCAAATTTTTATATTTAATTTATTAAAGACGATAAATTACTTGCATTTTACAACAATTTCTCAAATTCTAACAATACACTAAATAAAATTTAAAAGAATAATAAAATAATTAGGTATTTTAAGCATTAAACAACAACTAATATTCAAACTTCAAACTGAAAATATTTAGTCGATTTTTTTTACAAGAAAATAGATAAACTGATCATCAAACATGTTAGGTTATTGATTTGTAGTGTGACTTGCCATACTTGTTAGAAGTTGTATGTTATCTAAGTTAAGATTTAATATCTAACATCGACATTTAACTTGGCACAGATGGTATGTTACTCGCCTTTATAACGACTTCAGATTCAAACAATTGCATTATGATAACTCATGTTATCATTTATAACTTGACAAAGGTTCCCGCACATGATAACTCATGTAGACCTCGAGTTTCTTGTGTATTTGCTCATACGACATAGCCCAAATTATAAATTAGGCTTAGTTGGATATTCAAAACATGTTAGGTAGACCGGGTGATTGTGGTCGAGTGGTAAGGAGACGGGACTGGGACGCCGACACGTTTCAGGTTCGATCCACCTGCTGCGCGAAACTAAGTCACAAACCTTAATAGAGATCTTATTTTATCATTGTTAGGTCTGACTTTTTTTTGTTGTCCTTCGACTTGGGTCTAGATGTCTTGGTATCAAGATAAGGTTTGGTGTTTTTGTTAAGACAAAACTTTGTTATGTTTTGTCTAGGTGTCACATGAATCAATTTTTCTCCATGTTAAAACATTATAATACAATTTAGAGTTGCTAATGCTACTAGACTCTTGTATCTTGCAGTTCAATGTTTTAACATAACTACATTAGATAAGATAACATTCACATATTCTACATAGAAAGCAAAGTAGTACCTAAGAGCACTTATAAAATAACCTGTTTTATGCAAATGATTGTTTAACCACTCCCACTTTTCTTTACTTCTTAATGTTTTTATCATATTGATATTGATTATCAACTCTCAGTTTCTTCACCAACCTTTTTTGGGGTTGGCCTAACATATTCATATATTTTCATCATAGACCCCCGATTTTATATATCCAAGATTTATTTGTTTTTATTTATTTAAGTTAATATATGCAAGTTTCTATAACCATTAAAAATGTCAGGAAAATAGACTTTTTATTCGTAATGCGTGCTCATGTGTTAACTTTTATTTTTTAATAATGTGATAAAAAATAACTATTTGTCGCAAGAAATACCACGTATATGTTACATACTTATTGTTCTAGCGTGAGGATAATCACAATTCTTAACCGGGCTATATATATATACAAAGCATATTGTAACATAGCAGCCAGTTTAATAAACTAACTCAGCCTAAACCCATAAAATTATAAACTTCATATACATTTGATGGCATCTACTGAAAACCCCGATCCAGAAACCGGCAAATCTGAACCGCTTCCAGCGTCGACTGAGCCACCACCACCACCACCACCGTCCTTATTAGCCGGTTTCCTAGATTGCCGGAAAATAGACATCATTGTTAGAGTTCTGCTTTTCTCAGCCACACTGACTGCTCTTATAGTAATGGTGACTAGCGACCAGACCGAGATGACTCAGCTCCCTGGAGCTCGATCTCCTGCTCCTGTCTCTGCCGAGTTCAGCGACTCGCCGGCTTTCATGTCCGGCTTTAAACTAAACTCATTCTTGGATCATCATTATAAAGACTTTGTATTATATTTCCGTTTAAACTTAATGTTACTATTAACTACAAACATGCAGATACTTCGTGGTGGCTCTTGTGGTGGCTAGTTTCTACGCCTTACTCTCAACACTTGTTTCCATATCTCTACTCTTGCAACCTCAGTTCGCTTCAAAGTTCACCATTTACATATCTTCTTTTGACATGGTAACTTGTTTTACAAGTAACTTTGAATCTTCCACATCAACTTAACGTTATTTAAATGTATTTTATGTATACGTGAGCAGGTGGTGCTGGGGATGTTGGCGTCTGCGACGGGAACGGCGGGAGGAGTTGCGTACATAGCGTTGAAAGGAAACGAAGATATTGGGTGGAACAAGATCTGTAATGTCTACGACAAGTTTTGTCGTTTCATTGCAACTTCGCTCGCCTTATCTCTATTTGCTTCTCTTCTGCTTCTAGTTTTATCGATCTGCTCTCTGTCCAAGAGAACAACAACATGAAACTAGCACTAAACCGCGCAGTGACAAATCCTATCGATCTTAACGTCTGCTTTGTTCACACACGCATGTGTGTCTGTATGTATGTGTATATGGTGTGTCTGATTTGGTTTGCTTGCTATGTTATGTATATCTTTATATCTCATGGTGTTGTTGTAACTTTTGATCATAAGCATGCGTGGATTTTTACTTTAAATCAATTAGTCGTGTGATTTCTCTTATCTCTGTTTATAATCTTGCTATTTACATAATTAATGAAAACACACATACATAAAGTATGTAGAAGATGGTAGTAGTTGCATAACATTATGGAGTGGTGAATTTTATTTATTTTTTGACTGGGTTCAATTATTCAAACTATAGTATGTAATTTTCTTTTAAGCATGAGAAATCGTGATACCAATCACCTATTATGAGTTAATTAATATGCAGATAGGTCAATCTCTAAAACTGACAGAAAAGTTTACGGAAACCAATGTTGATTTTCTTATTTTATTATTGTTAACATTATGCTCATTACAATTTATGCTTAAAACTATTACATTATGGATCTTTTATGATAATTTATTATACATTCACCAAACTAATCATTGACTATTTTTAGCGTTTTATGATTTGATTTAGAGTGTAGTAGGGTCTTGTTTAGTGTTCAAGAGACCTATAGTTTTAAGTTGCAGGTTTAGGTTCACCCATGTTTTACTACAGTCTACGTCCATTACATGCATGTTTAGGTTAGTTTTCTTACAAATCCTGAAAACTTTTAATTATCTAACAATTTAAAATTTGTTTATCTTATGTAACTAATTTTCATCTTCCTTATTCAATTTGTTTAGATTTGGCTTATAAATTAAACGTAAACATTTTCCTTTATAAGTACAACACTCTCAGAGGTATATATATATATATATATATATAGGCATGATCTTTGTAAATATAAAAAAATCTGAAAACTTCACTCTAGTCTTACATCAAGTTTTAGAAAAGGTTGCTATTTCAAAATTAATTAATATGGTCGATTATGCTATATCACCAAATCGTCCAATTAATATTTGTTACCTAATGTAAAATGCCATTTAACCAATGTAAGTACATTCATCGTGGGCCTCGGCCCAATAGTTTTTTTTTGGGTTCGTTATTCTTGATCACTTCAAAGAAAGTGAAAACAAAAAATAAACATAAAAATCGATTTCTCAGAGTCAAATCATATGACGTCTTGGCTCCCAGTGACGAAGACAGGACTTGGGAAGTTGTGTGTTTTGAGAATAAAGGCGGGCTTTTTCTCTTTTTATCTTTTAGGGTTTTCTCTCCACTTCACTACTTTGAGTAACGAGCAGGAACATGATGTTTAAGGATTGTGAAGTCGAAGTCTCTTCCGAAGAAGAAGGGTTCCTAGGCGCCTGGTTTCGAGCCGTGTTAGAAGATAACCCAACCAAGTCCGGTCGTAAGAAGCTCCGTGTCCGTTACATGACTTTGCTAAGCGAGGATGGTCTCTCTCCTCTCACTGAGTTCATCGAGCAGAGATTCATCCGGTCGATCCAGCCGGAGGATATGCAGAACAGCGTCGTTTTGGAGGAAGGAACAGTGGTTGATGCGGATCACAGAGATGGGTGGTGGACTGGTTTCATCTTGAAGAAGAGAGAAGATGGTGGTGAGAAGTTTCTGGTTTACTTCGATTCACCACCTGATATCATCGAGTTCGAGAGGAACCAGTTGCGAGCTCATCTTGACTGGACTGGTTGGAAATGGGTCATACCCGACAAGAAGGTATACGAGGTTGTTGGGTTTCATAATCGAAGTGGTTCTGTCTTTGATCGGCTTATATTGTGTCTTAAAGTTTGCTGCTTTTTTACAAAAGGTTGAAGCTTTATCCTCTGTTTTGGTTGCATGTTATGTTTGAATAGTTAAAGGTTCTTTTTTTTTATTATTCCGTTTTTTGCTTTTGTTTTTGTTGCATCTAAAGGTCCCTTCTTTTTGTCTTAGTCGGTTGTGAATCTTAAGAGTAGACTGTTTAACTCCTGTCTTTTTGCTGTCCTTGAAAGGAACTGGACAAGTCCTTGTTTTGCGCCGGAGCAATGGTGGAAGTGTGTTCTGTCAAAGATAAAACGTGGTACCCGGCATTGCTGGTTACAGAGATTGAAGAAGATGATGAGATTAAGTTCATTGTCAAGGACATTAATCAGCAGCTGAGCTGCATTGTTGGTGAGGCAACACCAACCTCAGTTGTTGATGCTCACCGGGTTAGACCCGCGCCGCCTCTTTCCTCCGTTGGAGAGTATGAGTTACTGGAACGTGTAGAGGTGTTGCGTGGTTATGGATGGTGCCAAGGGTTGGTGAGGAAAATTCTCTCCGAGAAACGTTATTGGGTTAGTTTAGAAGTTACCAAGGAGGAGTATGTATTTAAACACTCAGAACTTCGACCCTTGATGGTGTGGGAGAATGGGATTTGGCGTAACGAATCAAAGGTACTTCAATGTTCTGTCAATTTTGGTTTGCTTGTTTGAAACTGAAGCTGTTATGTCCTTCCCGTTTTTTCAGCAAAAGCACGTAAAGGCGTCTCCTTCCAACATCTTAAACAAGAATACAATGCACTCTTGTTCTGGTCCTAAGCCATTCACTAGAGTTGAAACTGTGGATGTGAGTTAGATACTCAGTGATTTCTTTTGTTTCCATATATGTTTTAATGTTATTTGACAAACTTTGTTTATTGAAAAAAGGAGGCCACTGTAGAATTGAGAAAAAAGAAGAAGGCTGATGCTGTGATTAGTGATAAAACTCCTGCGGTCACAACCACAACACCGCTGATACAACAAGTGAGGAACCAGATTAGCTTGGTAAATGATTCCACTCGACAGAAGGTAAAAATTTAGTTTTCGTTTAAAACATAATCGTTCTCCCTTTCAATAGGAATCAGATTAGCTTTGGTATCTTATCCTCCTTGATGGTTGTTTATCTTTGAAATGATGATTTTAACTCTCTTTTTGCAGATGCCTGAGGAGAAGAACGAATCTAGTAGTAGAAAAAGGCAAAGAGAACAAGAACAAGACAAGGATGTTAATGAAACTGGTATGTATAAATTGTCATTAGCCTCCATGTTAGTTTTGGTATTTATTTTTCTTGCCAAATCTGCTATCTGCAATGATGGTGATGATTGAATCAGCCTCTCTTCTTCTTGGATAGGAAATTTATCTACTAGTTCGGAAGATATGGTCAGGCAATGCGGACTCAAGGTATAATATATGTTCCATTAATTTATTTGCGTTTTCTGTTTATTGGTATGAATTGAGGTAACTTTGTTATTTCCATCTTTAGCAAAATACTGTAAAAGAAACTCCAAAGAAGCCAATGTGTTCTTCTTCTGGTGCTAAGCCAACGGAGGCTCACGAGAAGGCCACACAGCATATGAAGAAATCCCTGAATCCACATGACAATGAAGAGAACACTCTAGCTGTGAGTTGGAATGCTCTCTTCTCTTTCAAGAAGTAACTTTCTTGGATTTTGTTTTACAAACTTTGTTACATGAATATAGGCCACTGGAGGATTGGGAAAGGAAAGGGATGATACATTGATAAATGATAAAAACCCTTTGGTTATAACCCCTGAAGTAATGTCAATAGGTAAATCTGATATTCTTTGAATCATTGTGTTTGTGTTTAGTTTCTTCTGACATGAATCTGATATATAATGTAATGTTTTGTAGCGAAAGAATATGTAACCCCGTCTTTGGTCATAACTGCAGCACCATTGAAACAAACAGAGGCCAAAACTGTTGTAGCAAATACATCCTCCATGAAGGCACCTGAGCCAGTGATGAATTTGAATGGTTTGGGAAATGATTCAACTCCACATAAGGTAAAATATAACCAGTCTCACTTTCTTGGTAGTTTGTAAGTTTGTTAGATTGTGTTTATTATATTAGCTTTCGTGATTGTTATTGTTTTTTTATGCAGATGCCTGAGGAGGAGAATAGCGAAGCCAAGAGTAGGAAAAGGAGAAGGGAACAAGAGCAGCACTCGAACCTGAATGAAGAAGCTGGTATGCGTAAATTGGCATTAGCCATATTAGTTTTGGGTATCTTTGGTTTCTTGCCAAATTTTAATCATGACATTGGTTGTAACTTGTAGATGGGGATAACAACGTTGCAGCAGCTGAGGTAAATGATACAACAAGTAAAAATATGTTCCACGATGGTGAAGTTGTTGATCAGCTTATCTCTTCTTGGATAGGAAATTCATCTACTGGTAAGGAAATCTTTCTAATATACTAAAGCAATTTCGTTTTTAAAGTAGCTTAGATGCATCCTTTATAACAAAAGTTGGTTTATTATATACTAAAACAGTTTATTTTTGCTTTGTTCTTGCACGTATTGATCAATCCAGAGCTGTCATATGATCAAAGCTTGAACGTGGTGAATAGTTCTGCTGCTGCTACTTGTATTGAGGAAACACCAGCTAAAGACAAGCTAATGGATTTGCCTTTCACAAAGAAGTCACCATATTGGAAGACCTATGAGACAACTGACGGTTTCAAATCTGTTCCACAACGACCTCACTTCAGCACATTACTTGAAGCTGAAGCTAAATCCGATTGCTTCCGTGAGTGGGCAGCGGTTGGCATGATGGTTACCTTTTACGGCTTACTAGATGAAGTGAAGGATCTCAAGCTTGATGATTCTACAAGCAAGCTCAGTGATCTAAGTGTTTCCTTAGCTGAACTAGAGAAGCATGGGTTCGATGTTGAAGCTCCTCAAGCAGTAATCACCAAAGTGTTATCTCTCAAAGATGTGCTAGCAAAGAAAGAGGAGGAACAAAAATGTCTGGAGGACAACATTAAAGAGGAAGAGAGTGCAAGTCTCAAGCTAAAAGAATTGAGGGCTGAGCTGAAACTCAAAATCTGTGAGCTGGAGAGACAAGATGCAGTTGCCAAAAAGAAGAAGGAAGCAGCCGAGAAAAAGATAGCTGACATGAAGGCACATACGGATATGATTAGCCAAGTAATTGAAGATGTGGAGGTTGAGTTTCAGAAAACTATATCAGCTCCATGGTAACAAGTTATATAACCTCTCCCTATTTTGGTAAATGAAACGAGTAGATGAAGTTAATATAAGAGTATCTCTGAGAAAAGTTGGCTGGCTTTTATGGCCTTGCTTTAAACTTGTAAGGTTTAATTACCCTTTTGTAGATCTTAATGATACTAGCGTGTTGATGATGCTGTTTGTTTAACTCAGATAGATCTGTTCATGTACCATGCAATGTGAGCAGTTTTCTTTTCCTCTGATCATCTTACATGTCTTCACAGAGTTGAAACTTTAGGTTATACTACAGCATCTTGACAAGAAACTAAGATTCTTCATTACGTCAAATACATAAAGAAAATATAAAACAGTACTGAATCAAATTCAGGCAAAGCTATCAACGATCTTGAGATTTAGGCACAAGTATGTCACCATTTACAGAAAACAACAGTAAGTTACATAAAAAGGTGTTTTAAGGTTTTGGTCTCTTTCATCATTCACATGCGATTCTGGTCTCAAAACTGCTCAGGCAAATCGCAAACGCTTGAAACGCAGAAATGGGATATCCATAATCCATGGTGAACATGTCCTTGCCAACTTTTCCAAACTGGAGTATAATCCTCTCAGACGGCTGCTCTGTTTCCCTATCGCTGACCGCCACAAGCTGAAAGTTCTTGACGGAGGCCACTGTGACTCGACCGTGGAAATTTAAGCACCAGCAACGTAGCTGTTCGTGCCATCGTGGAGTCTTATTGCTCAGCACCAGTGGTGAGTCTCTCAAGTTGTTGTTGCCTGAGTCGCTGCAAGATGCGCTGTTGCTGCGTAAAGGTTTTGAGTTAGACCTAAAGAAAGGTGTTGACCGAATGGGAAGTGAGCTTGTTTGTGTTGAAGCTGCTCCTTGGGGATCCATGAGACTCATAGGTACTGTATCCATTATGCAACGCATTCTTCTTGGTCCCCTGTTTCTCATAATGATCAAGACATTGTGTAAAGATCATAATGATCAAGACATTGTGTAAAGATCACAATGAAAAGACTTGTGTAAAATAATTTACCTGGAGCCTAAGACGTTTAGCTCGTATGAAACGTGAGCAACGGGGTAACTTCCTGAAGGAACTCTAGGTGAAACTTTCATGATGTTAGAAGAGCGGCTCTTAATCATCTTTGATGATCTGTTCTGTGGCATTAGATTACCTTCGAAGACAGTGAACTTTGTTCCAATGAAGTTCGATCTTGCAAAAACATCAAGAGAGTTTAGAAAACCTGAACAGCTAAAGAAGAAAGATGGAAACATGCATACTTAGCCATGATCTAACATATTCACCACTAGCTCTTCATGTGTGTGTGCACTACTAAGGTGAGCATACTCTTGGTAATAATGTAAACAAGGAGATATTGTTATATGGATACCTCACTCTACCAAGATAAGCATTGCTTCTCCTTGACATATCGTCTGAGCGCAAAGAGATGATGTAATCAGTGCAAGTTGCACGCTTCAGCTTACAAGCAGCAAGGAGAAACTTCCCATTATCCGTCAAAGCTGCGAGAAAACAAATTTAACTATTAACTACAGAGCAAATATTCTTTCTGTTAGTAGAAATTTTAAAGACAGAAGAAGAAGAAGACTTTACAGTTGGTCAACCCGAGATAGAGATGATAGGATTGTGTATTCCGGTTACGTTTTATAAAGCATTGAACTAGAGAACCCCTTGGACCAGGCTGCATAAACAATTCATAAGCACCAAATCCATCAGCATCTCTTTTTCATTAACAACAACATAAATTGAATAACAAAACCAATCTTATGACTCAAAACATGTCGCAATGTTCAATATCATTGCTCTATAGCAACCAAAAAAGTGTGTTTATCTACCTATTAATCATCAAAAGGTACTAAACAGCCTTTGAAGCTTCAAACGTAAAACGTCAAATATGATCAATTCCTAGCACAACAAGCATCACAAAAAGCAGCTGAATTTCATATGTTATGGGTATAAGGTTTAACACCCACTTTCACTTCAATGGAACGGATCAGTTAAAAAGGGTAACCTTTTCTTTCCACATATAGATAAAGGAACAAACTTTATGTTTCTAATTCCATTAGATATACTCAACATAAACATACACATAGACATAAACAGAGAACAGAACCTGCTTGAGAGAAATTTGGAAAATCAATTTCATATGTTATGGGTATAAGGTTTAACACCTATTTTCACTTTAATGGAATGCATCAATTAAAAAGGGTGAACTTTTTCTTTCTACAAATAGATAAAGGAGCAAACTTTATGTTTCTAATTCCATTACATATAACTCAGAATAGACATAATACACACATAAACATAGAACAGTCAGAACCTGTTTGAGAGAGATTGGGAAAGTCAATTTAGAGGAGAGTTCAGGAACAGCTACGATCTCCTTCACGAGCATCCTCCACACACGGCAGACACCGGCGCAAGCCACCACGCTTCGCCGCGACGGCCAGTCTCCATCATCCGCCGACTCAACTCTAATCAAGATCTCTCTCAGCAGCTCGTCAGGAAGCTCCGACCATCGAAAAGGGTCAGAACCAGGAGCGGTCGAGGCTGCTTCGTGGACCACACGGTGCGGTCTGGACCGCATTTCCTGGATCAAACTCCGGAACGTCATGAGAGATCTAAAGGGGTGGGTTTTAAGAGATGTTTATTGATCATGGAAACATGATGTGAGTTTTGAAGGGAGGTCTACGGGGGAATCATTTTGAGAGAAAAGTTTGAGGTGAAGAAGTTAGGACAGAGAGAGGTGGTGGTGGTGGTGTTGTTGTTGAGGACGCGAAGAAGATTCGGACAATAATGGAGGTGTTGTCTCTCTTCTCTCTGACGCTTTACCGCTTCTTTTTATTATTTTTCACTGACTTTTTCTTGGGAAGATGATGATAGGATAAGGTCCTAAAGGATGATAAACCGGTCTGACCAAAAATGGCTAAACCGGGAGTCTTTGGTAAGAATATGAAGCGGGTCTGACCAAAAAATGTTAAACCGGGAGATTTTGGTAAGAATAATGAAACCAATCCATAAATCTATCGCCTAGTTTTTATCTTATGCCTTGATTGACAAAATATTAGCATAAATATTATTTTACTTATTATCTTATATTTAAAATTTAAATAATATTTGAGAATATGGTAATATAAGTGGTGAAAAACTAAATTATAAGATGATCTGCAAATCGTGTATTTTGTGAAATATGTGCAATTTTGATAAAAGTAACAATCTAAAATTGTGTTTAGTTGATAATATGTGCGATTTTGATAAAATTAATGATCTAAAATTGTGTTTAGTCGATAAAATTAAATAGTAACTAATGATGTCAGTGTGGTTTTTAAAAATTACCGTGAAAACCGTCCCCATTTGTCCTCATTCACAACCTTAATATATTTTCTTCCGGTCAACTATTTTACAACTATACAGAATTTGTCAAATATAATAAAAAATATAAAAATATACAAAGCGTGTATGGGTTTCTATGATATTTCACTATTTGTTTTATAGTATATAAGTTTTGAGCATGATCTGATCATGTTGACGTTAATGGCTACTATCCGACATACGAAATACTAAAAATTAAAAATATATGATATTCTACTGTTTTTTTTATCTATATACATATGTGTAATGTGTTCCAATGAAAAATATACTTTTGGCCGACCATAATTTGCAAGCCATCAATGTGTCTAACACTATCATCATTCCTTACTTCTTCTTTATACTGTCTTCGTACGAAACAAAACACATCAATAAATAAGAATCCAAGTAGATTAAACTATAGATTCATCTCTTTTTCATCGTAGATATAGATTCCATGTTCTATTATGGTTTTCTAATAATACTTTTAAACTGTATCTATGATGATGATGATGATGTAAATTTATCTGGCTGTCAGCACAAAATATTTGTTATATAATATGCATGTGTGGCATCTTAGAGAAAGGGAACAATATACTTGTAGATCGGAGGCACAAAGGTATAAGACCACGAGGCATTCAAGTTTCCAAATGAACATGTGTTGGCCCACTGTCCAGTAACATTCTTGATCAACCAGTTAAGCATCACATTCATCTTAGACAACACCTATATCGACTTCTATATCATATCATGTATAAATATCTCAGTGTAAAGTAACATGAAAGCAAGATTCATATGTAACTGGAGTTGTATCATAATGGTTTGGGCTAGTGTTGTCGGCATGCTATGACGTGGGTCCAAATCCGATAGTACAGGTGTTTGAGTTATAGAAGATATATAAAAACAAGATGTATAGATTTTTTTTTTTGGCCAGTCTTAAAAAGTTGCAATGAAAAAAAAATGTAGAGATATTATGTTAGAACAAATGAAAAGATTGCTTACAAATGTGAATGCAACTGACCTTTATGCAAAACGTTTGGAGAATTTTATACTTAACATTTGAATATTAGGAATGAAAAATATAAAAACAGGTGTGAGACAATGCATCGTGGGAGAAATGAATACAGCTTTTTGTTTGCCAGTTATTATGTTTCATTTCTATAAGAAACTGATCATATAGTAAGACTAGTATTATGGTCTAGTCAATTAACTATTTTTAAGACGTATATAGTTTTTAAGAAGTCCGTATGATAGTTAATGACTTAATGTAGACTTAGTCTTCTACGGAAATGTAATATATACAAAAAATATTTTTCATACTTGTTCCTATTTAGAAAAACCATTGTCATGTAAAAGTCATTGAACTTTCAGCCTTGACATAATTTGTCTCTCCGATTTTAATTAGGAATTTAGAATTCAGGAATAATTTAAGATAAACTTTAAAAAGTTTTTTGTAACTAAATTAGATTTTAAAGAAAAAATGATAAAATTAGATTTTATTAAATGGTGTAAATATACATTTATACTTCTTATGTTAACTAATCTAACCTTAAAATTTAGAATTATGAGTGAAGTTTAAAATTAAAGAAAAAAAATTCAAAATAAAAAGATATATTTTAGTCATTTTTCTTTAAGATTTATTTTGTGATAAAAACTTTAAAAATGTATATTTGAGAAATTTAATTTTAGAATATTCAAAAATTATAAAAATATATGGTTTAGTAACAATATTAGAGAGTTGATTCTTTTGTGGCTCGGGTCAAGACCTTTTTTGTTGTTACAAAACTATTATTTTGTTTAAGTTAACTACACATTTGGAAAAAATATAAACTTAAAACCCAAACTTTTACAGATTATAAAAAAATGATTTATAAAGATACGAGTTACACTTTTTTCAAAAAGAAAAAAGGTACGAGTTACACATATTTCTAGTTAAATGTAGAATATTTCCATGATGGAAAATAAATTAAAACATAATCACTAAATGACCCCAAAATGGGAACATCAGAATTGGCCTTTGCTCTCCCGTAAATGCAAATAACAGAGAGAAAAACAAAAACAAAACACCTAGACAACGAGTACCACTAACTTATTATTCAAATAACAAAAGGTATTTCCTTGCAATGATGACTAGTCAGTGCTTTTTACATCCAAGATTTTAGTCAAGATCCAATACTCAGTCCAGAGACAAAGAAGTACATAAAGAAAAAGAAGATAAAGTGAGCTAATGTATGATATGATAATTCATACTACAGTAGAAAATCTTATATTAGTACTCTCTTAATTTTGCTCACTAGAGAGATTTATCATAATCTTACAAAATCATTTTTTATTAATCAGGTGATTGAATCAGAAAATAACAAGTTACTAACTCATATCTAGGGTAAACTGCTACAAAAATTCAAAAAAACATAAACAATATATGGTGTGAAAAAAGAATTCAAACACTATATTTTTCACTTTGTTCCTAAAAAAGAGAATAATCCTATAAGGTATTATTTTCACTTAGGTCATCATAATAATAGTACTATAAGATTCCATAAGGGGTCATAAAAAGAGAATTAAAGGGTGTTAAGCGTGTTCCTCTCTGTTGTTTTGATATATCTTTACACGACAACATCATAACCAATGAGAGTAATTCCACCTTTAAAGAATCACGACCGTCCTTTTTAGAATAGTTTCTTAATACGGAGAGATTAGACGGTGGAGATTATAAGCTAGTACATGAGTTTTGAAAGGCGTTGACATTCTCTTTCTCTCCACTTGGCTTCCTCACAATCTATAAATATATACTTCATCTTTGGTGGTCTCTTCGTCTTCGTCTCTTTGCTATCTCTAACATCTCTCTCTCTCTCTCTCTCTACCTCTCTAGAACCTAAGCGAATCATTTGATCATCGGACAGCTTTGCCAGGTATGTTTTTGATGCTTGTTTAATTCATTTTTTTTATTCTTCGTGTGAATACATCTTTAAGCTGTTAAGTGTGAACATAAAGCTTTTGTGATAAAGAGAGATGAACAGTCAACTTCTAGATTTTATGTTTTTTTTTGTTTGTTTCTAAATCTATTAATCGGCTCTAGAATCTTCCAAGGTTTTTGAGATTCTTGGGATTCATACATTGAGATTTATTTTCTTGTGGATTTGTGGCACATTTTTTTTTTGTAATACTTGTGTAACTAATACTTCAATAAGTGACGTTTGAAGTCCACAAAAATCATGTTTCGTTTTTTTTTGTAGGAAAAAAAATATACTCTAAACGTTGATATTCTCGGACATGGCATTCGGACTACAAGACACCGTGTTGGCGAAGTCAGAGACTCTGTTGGGGTCAGATCATGCATCAGTCGTCTCCATGAACTTGTTCGTGGCTCTGCTTTGTACTTGCATCGTGCTCGGTCACTTACTTGAGGAGACTCGGTGGATGAACGAGTCAATCACCGCTCTTATCATTGTAAGCCTTCTTTCTTTATTTGTTTTCACACACAAGAACATTTTTTATTAGAACAATGCTTAAATTTACTTTTCTTAAATCTTGTAATCACTCAGGGTTCATGTACTGGCATTGTGATTTTGCTTATAAGTGGAGGAAAGAGCTCGAGGATCCTGGTGTTTAGTGAAGATCTCTTCTTCATTTATCTTCTTCCACCGATTATATTCAATGCAGGGTATTTTTAAAAAAAAATCATAAAAACAGGTTATGTTCAAGTGAATTAAGAGCACCTCCATCAAAGAACTTCTGATTCTCAAAATACATATATGTATATATTTACATTAATATTAATATTTAATTGTGAAGTTTAACTTTATCAGAAAACTCAATCCAAAATATCTATTCAAAATTTTTTTGAATTAAATTTCCCGTAAAGTTAAAAATTAAAAAATCAAATAATAATATAAATATATACATATACATATATGTGTTTTGAGAACTCCTGAGCTATAAACCCTCTAACATGTTTTATCTACAGGTTTCAGGTTAAGAAGAAGCAATTTTTCCGTAACTTCATGACCATTATGTTGTTTGGAGCTATTGGTACTCTCATTTCATTTGCTATCATATCCTTAGGTAAAAAAAAATATTCTAAATCAATTTCCATAGTTACAAGAATCAGTTTCATACATCTTGATAATATCTTCTCTTCTTGTTTTACTTTTCTTTGTCTAGGTGCAATGCATTTTTTCGAGAAAATGAATATCGGAGATCTCACCATTTCGGATTATCTAGGTAAATAAACCAAAACTTGCTTTTGCTTTCTTGTTCACTACTTAACACACCACTTAAATCTACTTTTATTTGTAGCCATTGGAGCTATATTCTCTGCTACCGATTCTGTTTGCACCTTGCAAGTAAGAGTTTTACTACAACTCTTACTACATTTGCTAGTGGTCCGTTAATACCTTTCCCCTCTCTTTGTTAAAAATCTAGGTGCTTAATAAAGACGAGACACCTCTCTTGTACAGTCTTGTCTTTGGAGAAGGTGTAGTAAATGATGCCACATCGGTCGTGCTCTTCAACGCGATACAAAGATTCGACCTCAAACACATCAATTCAACCATAGCTTTGCAGTTTGCTGGAAACTTCTTTTCTCTCTTCATCTTAAGCACAGCACTTGGTGTTGCAGTAAAAGCTTTCTTTCTTCTACTTTTAATTATTCCATTGCTTAAATTTTAATAAACCTGAAAAAGTCTTCACTCTCCTTTTCTTTTCAGGCTGGATTGCTCAGTGCTTACACTATCAAGAAGCTCTATTTTGGAAAGTATGTATATGTATAGTTATTGATAGATTAAATGAGATTAAAGCTCTTTATTTATATGTTTCTTTTAATCTCTTGTTGTAGAATCAAGCACTCTACTGATCGTGAAGTTGCACTTATGATGTTAATGGCATACTTGTCATATATGTTGGCAGAGGTACCAAAAAAAGAAACATTTTTGCTACATGTTTCCAAGACAAAAAATGAAAATTGCTTCATTTGCAGCTATTCCACTTAAGCTCTATATTGACTGTGTTCTTCTGTGGGATTGCTATGTCTCACTACACATGGCACAATGTTACAGATAAATCAAAGGTCACTACCAGGTAAGTTTTTTTTTCTCTAGTAATTACAAAAGAAAAGCTCTATTAATGTGGTGATTATGATTGACTAAAATGTATTATTATTATTTTTCTCGAGTGTAGACACACTTTTGCTGCATTGTCATTTCTAGCTGAGATCTTTATCTTTCTTTACGTTGGGATGGACGCTTTAGATATCGAAAAATGGGACGTTGTACGCAACAGGTGAGCTTTCTAAATATAGTATGACAGAACATCAATGGAAGAAGATGTGTTTTATTGTTTTAGTCTCATGAATCATGATCATGTTTTTTTAACAGTCCTGGCCAGTCTATTGGAGTGAGTGCGATACTTCTTGGTCTTATTCTTCTCGGTCGAGCCGCCTTTGTGTTCCCTCTTTCGTTCTTGTCCAACTTGACTAAGTCATCACCGGATGAGAAGATCGATTGGAAGAAACAA
Source organism: Moricandia moricandioides (assembly GCA_905132885.1). Lineage (NCBI taxonomy): Eukaryota > Viridiplantae > Streptophyta > Magnoliopsida > Brassicales > Brassicaceae > Moricandia > Moricandia moricandioides. The sequence continues at coordinate 189,258 of CAJHQQ010000087.1, forward strand.
GTAACCATTTGGTGGGCTGGTCTGATGCGTGGTGCTGTGTCCATGGCTCTTGCTTATAACCAGGTATGATCCCGTGACCTACCAGAAACAGAGATTAATCACGATTATTACTATCTAATCAATGGGTATTAGAATAGAGTCAACCGGTTTCACTAGACCAAAATGTATTCTGTTACAACTTTGTGCTCTTTCTATAAAGCTGTTACACACGGTTTACATTAGTCTAAACCATTTCTCAATACATGGTTTAGTGAAACCGGTTTACTCTATTCTAATAATGCACTAACCTCTTATTTGTTACATCATAGTTCACGACTTCAGGACACACTAAGCTTCTTGGAAACGCTATAATGATCACCAGCACCATCACTGTTGTTCTTTTCAGCACCGTGGTACGTTTTAAACGCTATTCCGTCCTGGCTTATATTTTCGTCCAATCCGGTTCAACCGAGCCAAAACATGATGGGAAACCTGAAACTTCATCAAACCAAATGGTGTTAAACTAAAATTCCGAACTGGAAACCGGTTTGGTTACCGTTAAATAACGGTTTAAGAGGAAGTATTTATATATATTTCTTCCATGTTTTTTTGCAGGTATTTGGATTGTTAACCAAACCGTTAGTGAAACACTTGCAGCCTCCATCAAAGAACCCCTCAACTCCTCTGTCTTCTTTCCACGAGCCGCTCCTCAATGGGGATGGCGATAACAGCCACATCGTAAACCATGAGTCGCTGCGCCGTACCGGGGACCAATCAGACTACATCATTGAACATCCAATCACTTGTAGAATGTTCTGGGACACTCCTTCCCGAGTCATTCATCATTACTGGAGAAGATTCGATGACGCGTTTATGCGTCGCATATTTGGCGGCCGTGGCGTTTCACCTGTAATTCCTGGTTCACCTATTGATACTAGTGTTCGGCAGCTGTGGACTGAAGACGTGGAAGACAAGGAACTAAACGCTGAGCCTTGATTGTGACCTCATGACTAAAGATCTTTTGACTTGTTGGCTCGCGTTTTTTTTGGACGCAAACGCAACGTGGACGGGGCTCTCTTTTTTTTTTTTGCAACTATTATATGGACACACTTTTTGATTTGATTTGGTCCCGGTATGATTTTGGTTTGTGGTGTGGTTTTTCTAGAACCGGTTCAATTTTTGTATGGTTTGAGTTTGTTTTTTTTTTTTTTTTTTTTTTGCGGGGGGGGGGGGGGGGGGGGGGGGTAATTAGCTGTTTTTTGTTGTAAAATTGTATTTCTCCATGTAAATAGGGACTGATCAATGTAGGTGTGACTTGTGATAGTGATCATTTACATACATAATGTAATTGGCTATGCTAAGCTCATTCCAATATCAGTGATAATATATATATACGTTGTTTTTTTTGTTTGATCTACCATTGCAACAAGTTAGGTGTATGTTTCATATGTTTGATGCTTTACCTCATCATATTGTATATTAATTGCGATGATGCATGTTTACGTACGCTGATGTTGATATGAGAGGCATACTTTGATGCATGTCTTGCGTTTGAGGTCAGATTTTCTGGTAGCGCTCTATGTGATTAATCTCTGGTGCATGGAGTGAGTCATGAACCTTTATCGGCTAGACGTGCGTTTCGTTGGTGTTGCTTGCAACGTTTTCACTTTTGCTATGTATGTTTCACTAGTTATTATTTCATGCATGAAACAATATAGAAAGAAATCTTGCAGACGAAGATCTATAAGTTAAGTACCGATAATATTGTAATAGCAAAATTGCCGTTCATAAGAAGCTTAAAGCGATGAACTGATGTTACAAAACTTTTACAAATGTCTTAAAATTTCTCTCTCTTTTTTTTGAAATAATTTTGTTGCTTTTTTGTTACGAATACTCTTCGCAGTTGTTTTCTTTGGATGGCTTCTTATCGATTTTGCAAGCTCCCAAGTTTTACTTTCTCTCACGGGATATCTATAATCAAGGGCGGCCCCATGGCAAGAGTAGGTGTGGCATGTGCCCACCCTAGTTTGTCATTTTTCATTAATAATTAGTGTTAAAATTTACTTCAACATCTTTAAATTAGACATCAATTATACAAAACATTTATATGTCCCATTTTCAAAATCATCTTGGTTCCGCCCATGTATATAATATACTCCTTCTTTTACAAAAATACTATATATCTATGTTTTAGAAAAAAAATTAATTTCAAAAAAATTAATTTTTTATATTTTCAATGTATTAGTTAATGATAAAACGTAAATTTCAAAATGTTTATTAAATTTTATTGGATAAAATTATGGAAAATAATAATGAACTACAAAAAAATAAGATATTGGTAACTAAAATTATATATATATATATTTTATTAATTGCGAAAACATATACTATTTTGTTGAACAAATATCTTATTTGTATGTTTATCAGTGAACTTCATAATTGTGTTACCACTAACGACAAGCCTTGTCTTGTGGCATGTGCATCTGTCAAGCATTAATCCGTAAACACATGTTGTAAACAGAAATAAATGTCGTTTATAGTATTGCTTTCCAATTATTAGGGGCAAACAAGGAGCCAATATCCGTATTATTTTTTATCAAAAAAAATATCCGTATTATTTTGTACTATGTGTTATTCGATCCCTTTTGATCTGTCCGCTAAACTTCTTGTTTCGTATCTGATACACAGTCACCGGAAATCTTTACATTTTAAATCAGATATCTAACTTCAATCTGAATTAATAAACTAATTTTTAATATAGTTATAATAGATTATTACAAAATTATAAAATTGTTTACCTTTTATAAATTTAATAATTAAATAATTAATTTAATAATAAAATACTATAAAACTTTCATAAATATAATAGTTATAAAAATTGCATGTATAACTTTTAAAAACATGTATATATATAACAAATTATAATCCATATTCATTGTTATTTAAAGAAAATATTTTTTATTTTATTTTAAATTTATTTGAGACTTGTTTTTTTATTAACCTAAACTATCTCAAGTGTATAGAGAAGTTCATACTAATCCGTAAAAGGAGATATAGCCTGTGAATTTATCCTTTTTTGAGTATAAATAAAAGTTCATATTTATATTTATGTAGATGTTAAAAAAAATGTTATTTAACTTCGTGCAACTTAAAATATGTTAGTGTCTCAAGCCCAACTTTCCGCAAGGTCCAAACAATTTGTTGGATACTTTTCTGTTGACGATAACTAATCATGAAAGAATTCACATTTCCCTTTTCTTATTGGCTGTAAGAAAAAAAAACAAATAAATTAAATGTGTATGCTTTGTTTTTTCCCGCGTCTCACAAGACAACCACCTATTTGAAGCCTCCCCATACCCATTTTTTGTTTTAGTATAAAAACATGGAGAAAAGCCGCAGAGTCTATTGTCCATCCGACCTCGTTTTAATGGCTTCAGCTAGTGCTCGTGTCACCATTGGGTCTCACCAACCCTCCTCATGTCCTCTCCAACACACGACCGTCACCAACCTCCGTCTTCCGGCTGCCGATTTCACTCTCCGCTTCAAATCGAATTTCTTATTCGCCGGACTCTCTTCCCTGCAAACCAGGAGTGTACCGGCTCCAGTTGTCTTGTCCAATGGACGGCGACGTCGAAGCATGGAACCATCCAATGCCTATGTTAGTGATCCTCTCCTTGGTTCTAATTTCATTCGGGTTCAAATAATATTTGTTGTTTGGTATTTCTTGCAAGGCCCGTCTTTAGGCGTGGAATTATTATCCGAGATCCGCTCCAAAAATAAAACATTCGCAGTGCCCGGATCCAAATCCGAATAATAAAATCTTGGATTCATCTAAACCGGATCCGGATATCTTAATTTTAAGATCTGAATATTGGATGATGATCCGTATTTTTAAAATAGATTAATTTTTTAATTTTAATAATTATATTTGATATGTTAATATTTATATATATAATAATATTTATATATATAATAAGTCTTGTAATATTATATTTTAATTTTATAATATTATATGTCATATAGATATATTCATAAATTTTATATAAATACTTAATTTATGTATTATTTTAAGAATTTTTTTTTTAAATGTATTTTTATGTTTTTAAATTATTTTTACGGATCCGGATCCAAATTCGGATACCCGCGTGAATCACAATACCTAAACGGATATCCGAAGTCCATATATCCAAAAGACACGAATCCATATATTAAAATCACGGATCCGGCGAATCCAAATCCGGATACTAAAAGGTTGCATTTTAAAAGGTTCATGTGGCACATATTTATTTATTAAGTGGTACAACTATTTTACTACATACCTAAGTTATTTTTTGAAAATATTAGATTGATTCGAACAAAAAAATCGTTTTAACATAATTAAGTTACTTTAAAATATTAAAGGTATCATTATCGGTTAAGAACATGTGAATAGTTTTTCAAGTCCAAAATATCTTAGTATTTTGCACATGAAATAATTTTATAATTAATTTTTAATTTATAAATATGTTAAGCCAATTATAGAAGGTCAAGTGTGATAAGAGTCTCTTTAAATTTTCTTTGTTGAAAAACGTCTGTCATTCTTTTAAGTTTCTTTTTCTAAACAATTTTGTACTCCCTTCGCCTTATTATATTTGACATTTTAGAAGCATGCATTTAGACTAAAAAATATTTATTTTTTTATCATTTTCTAAACAAAAACATCATTAATTGTTTACCTAACTATAATTCAATCAATAATAAAATAAAAATTATAATATTATTGGTTATCTAACATTATTACTAATAAATTTTACATAAAAAATTAAAAATTTCAAATAATTTAGAACAATTTTTTTCTCTCTAAAACGTTAAATAAAAAAAAACGGAGGGAGTATAATGTTTTACAACTGAGGTGAGAACATCTTGAGAAACCCATGAGTGATGATGATGCTCTTAGGTAGCTTTAAAATCAGTGGAAATGGAGATTGGAAGTCAAGAAATTACCAAAAATCCGAGCTTGATATGTGCTCCAGTGATAGCAGACTCAATAGACAAGATGGTGACTGAAACGTGCAAAGCCCATGAATTGGGTGCAGATTTGGTGGAAATTCGATTAGATAGTCTCAAGGATTTCAAACCTCTTGAGGATCTTAAAACTATCATCAAAAGATCTCCTCTTCCCACTCTATTCACCTACAGGTTTGTGTCTGACATAGAACTACTTGTATCCGCTTGTCTAGAGCTTATGTGTATTGAAGCCTCGGATTTTAGTAGTGTCTGACATGCAGAGTCGGCTAAGTATGGGGTGGAGCTCACTCAAAAATTTTATTTTTTTCTAATTGTTTTTCTTTCGTTAAGACATATACATTAGATTTAAATTTAAATAGTGTTATAAAATGTAACTCTAAAAAATATTATAATTAAATATAATTGTTAATTGGTTTTAGAAATAGTTTTAATAATAATTAAAATATTAAAAATCAATAATTAGAGGGCCTAATATATTTTTTTTGCCCAAAGGGTCCAGTGTTGAGCCGGCCCTGTTGACATGGAACTTTTTGGATCAAGTTATGGGCTAATTCTTGTGCTGCAGTATGAGTAATGTTGCTGTTTTATATAATTGTCTGCTCTTTAGACCAAAATGGGAAGGTGGTCAATATGAAGGTGATGATAATGAGCGGCTAGATGTGCTCCGTTTGGCCATGGAACTGGGAGCTGATTACATTGATGTTGAACTTGAGGTTATCATCCTAAAAAATATCTTAAATCTGAATATATTTTTTTGCTTTTCAGTAGTATTCACTGGTTTAGTTTCTCCTTATTTGTATTTATTATATGTTTAAGGTTGCAAGTGAGTTCATCAAATTGATTAAAGGAAAGAAGCCTGCAAGTTTCAGAGTGATTGTTTCATCACACAACTTTATGAGTACCCCTTCTCTTGAGGATCTTAATGACCTTGCTGTAAGAATACAGCAGGCTGGAGCTGACATAGTGAAAATTGTTACTACTGCTGTGGACATCACATATGTTGCTCGCATGTTCCATATAACTTCAAATGCTCAAGTAAGTTCTCTTGCCTTGCCTTGCGTGACAACAATTATGTAGAATCATCTTAAGTAATTAGCTCAACTGGAAATGACCATGACCATTGTGTCAGATGTCCCTGTTTCAAATGACGCTGAACGAAACTGATATTACATATTAGAGTTTCGGGTTTGGTATTCAAAAAAAATTATATAAAATCAAGCGTTTGCTGCTGATCTCTGAATATGATTCTAATGTTTGAACTTGTTCACTCAAATTTCAGGTTCCCATAATCGGACTTGTTATGGGCGAAAGAGGTCTAATGTCTCATATTCTTTGTTCGAAATTTGGTGGATATCTGACCTTTGGCACCTTGGGGTCTGGACCTTGTCAACCAACGATTAAGGAGCTTTTGGATATTTACAACTTTAGAAGAATTGGTCCTGACACTAAGGTTTATGGAGTTATTGGCCATCCTGTCAGTCACAGCAAATCACCTTTTGTGCACAATCAAGCTTTCAAATCAGTTGATTTTAATGGAGTATATGTCCACCTCTTAGTTGATGATGTTGCAAGCTTTCTCAAAGCATACTCATCCTATGATTTCGTTGGATTCAGGTAATTTATCTCGTTGACATGATAAGTTGTTTTTTTCTCCATTGTTATGTAATTTTTTTTTCTTGCCGTGCAGCTGTGGAATTCCTCGCAAAGAAGCTGCATTGAAATGTTGTGATGAGATTGATCCATTGGCAAAGGTCTGGTTTGCTAATCACTATGGGATTAGAATAAATCTCCATCCTGCTTCACCTTGAATGCTTGATTTATTATCTTTTTTTTTTTACAGTCTATAGGAGCTGTGAACACTATACTAAGGAGACAAAGCGATGGAAAGTTACTGGGTTACAACACGGATTGTATTAGTTCCATTTCTGCTATTGAGGATGGTCTTCGAAGTAAGTTCTATGTTTCACAGCATTAAACGGCCTTTGTTGGAGAAAGTTGGGTTTTAAACCACTCATGTGGCCTTTTCTCCTTTTTTCTTTTGTTAAGACTCAAGTCATCCGAGCAGTTTACCTTGTACAGCTGCGCCATTAGCTGGTAAAACAGTGGTGGTTATTGGTGCTGGTGGAGCAGGCAAGGCAGTTGCTTATGGTGCAAAAGTGAAGGGGGCCAAAGTTGTAATTGCTAATCGAACTTATGGTAAAAAATACATGTCCCTTTATGAACACTTTTTAATATTCTCAGAGGACCGGACTTGAAAATTTAGGAACCATAAACATTCCTCAAAAACTTTTGTAAATATTTTCCCCATAATTTAAGAGTCAGCCTGTGGAAAAATGTAAAAAAAAATTGCGGGTACCAATATTTTATCGAAATCCGGACTATGAGATATCAAACAAAGTCGCACATTGAAAATTTAGAAAAAAAATTATCTAGTATATAAAAAGAAATCAAACTCTAATTACTACGACGCTTTTTAAAAATGAATCTAAAAATAAATATATCTGGATTTACCTTTAAATCCAAATTGGATAATATCATACTAATTGAACAATAAAAAGTTAGGTATGGGTTCACACAATCCTAATAAGGCCCTAAATATTCTATTACTGGTATTACTGGTCATGATCGGGCTTTGACACCACTGTTCATCTGGTTTTGGTTGTCATGATAAGATTTTTTTTTGTTACTCATTTCCTGGAGTTGTGTGTTTTGAAAGAACGAGCACTAGAGCTCGCAGAAGCAATTGGAGGCAGAGCGTTATCTCTAGCTGATTTAGAGAACTTCCACCCAGAAGATGGCATGGTCCTGGCCAACACCACGTCTTCAGGTATGCAACCAAATGTTGATGAGACTCCCATTTCGAAGGTTAGCTCTCCCTCTCTTTGTCATTTGGCTTTCTATGCAGCAACGAAGGAGCCGTTAAACCGGTCTTATAATCTTACCACAGAATGCATTGAAGCGCTATGCGTTAGTCTTTGATGCGGTGTATACTCCAAAAAACACGCGACTGTTACGGGAAGCAGAAGAATGTGGAGCCATAACAGTGTCGGGGTTAGTGATGTTTGTGAGGCAGGCTTACGAGCAGTTTGAGATTTTCACCGGTTTACCCGGTAAGTGTTGTTGACTCATACCAAAATACAACCCATGTCTCTCTGGCTAATATGAAAGCTTTGTTGTGCAGCTCCAAAGGAACTCTACTGGCAAATCATGTCAAAGTACTGACACCTCTCGCTTTGTGTGTGAATGTGTATCTTATTCTTCTTCAATAAACTTTAGATTGTTCTCTGTGTACTTATATATAAACGATGAAGCTTTTTAAGTTGATTAAGGCTGTAACTAGTTCCTCATTTTAGGAATGTATGTAATAAATGGAATGGAATAGTGATAATTTGAAGAATTAAAGGAATGATATATGTATTTGTTTTTTTTTACATTATTTGAGTCGGACCTTGCTCGTCTCTGATCCTAGTACTTTGTCTGAATTTTCCAGATTTTGATTGCTCTTGTCTTTGGCTGTCTCTCTGTTGTTTAACGTTGTTTATTAAAAACTGACACTGTAATTTCAATTCTAATTAAAATTGAAGGGCTGGTCTTGCAATAAATTAGAATACGTCATCTTTTGAACTAAAACAAAAAAAAAAACATAACCAGAAAAAAAGATTAGATTGTTTTTTTTTAGTTCTAACCGTTTCCTCTCCGCCGATCGGCTGCTATTCCCCGGTGAGCTCTCTTTAAAATCTCTCTGTATTCTTTGTTCGTCGACTCGTAGATCGGTTTCAATTCTGAGAGTTCCTACTCTGTTTCGTCTCTGTTTCAGAGAGAACTTCGCCGTTTATTTTGGATTTATTTCTCTTATGCATTTAATCGCATCTATCGTAAAGACATGGGCTAGGGTTTTGGTTTTCGAAATTTCTAGTTTTTTTTTTTTGGTCTTAAATCCTCAAATGTCACAAACAGAACGAATACGTTTTCCCAAAGTTTACTTTTTTCTTCCATTACGCTCCAAAGGTTATACCTTTTTAGCGTAAGAGTATGTCTTTCGCTAGTTCTTTTTACCTTACCAAGTTATATAGGGGTTTAGAGTTTGTAGCACACTCATCTAACTGACAAAAGCGTTATCTTTCTGTAAACAGGAGGATCCAATCCAAGCAGAGGTGGATATTGGACCAAAGGGCATTTTTTTTATGATACTTGTGTTGAATTGGTAATGAATATCAACAGAGATGAGGCTCTTAGAGCCAAAGGTTTAGCAGAGGGATTAATGCAAAAGTCTGATTTCACCGCTGCTCGTAAGCTTGTCATCAAGGCTCACAATATGGATTCCAGCCTTGAGAACATTTCTCACATGACAATGGTTTGTGATGTGCACTGCGCTGCTGCGACAGAGAAGATGTTTGGGAATGAGATGGATTGGTACGGGATACTTCAGGTTGATATGAATGCTAATGATATCATTATTAAGAAACAGTACAGAAAGCTTGCTCTTCTTCTCCACCCTGATAAAAACAAGCTCCCTGGTGCTGAGTCTGCTTTTAAACTCATTGGTGAAGCTCAGAGGATACTTTTGGATAAAGATAAACGGATGCTTCATGATGTTAAACGCAGAACTTCGACAAGGCCTGCACCAGCACCGTCTTATAGACCCCAACAGGTGCCGAGTTATCGCACACAGCAGGCAAGCGTTAATATGAGGAATGTCTTCAACGAGTTTAGACCTCAACAGAAAGCTCAAGCCCAGCCACCCATTTTTGCTCACCGGCCAACCTTTTGGACCTCTTGCCCCTTCTGCGGGAGCAGGTATGAGTACGGAAGGGAGCATATCAAGAGAGAAATGACTTGCCAGTCTTGCAAAAAACAGTTCATTGCTTTTGAAGTCTCTTTCCCGAGTGTACCAACGGCAAAAAGCTCTTTTCAGACTGCTTATTCTTTCCCACAACAAGCCCATAAGGCTTGCCCTGAACCTCACAAGCGTCCCTATGATCCTGCCACTGTTTCCTCTGGAAAGGCTACAACTTCTACTGCAGAAAACAAGAACGGGAATAGGAAGAGAAAGGATATAGATGAATGTAGTGAAAGCTCTGACAGTGAAAGTAGTAGCGACTCAGAAGATGATACTATGGCAGCAGGGAATATGGGGTCCAATGAAGGACAGGAGCCTCGGAGGTCAGTACGTAGCAAGCGTCAGGTTTCTTATAATGAGAGTTTGAGCGATGATGATGGAGACTTAGCCAACGACATTGGGGAAGGGTCTGGGAAAAATATAGATACTGAAAAGGAAGAAGAGCCAAAAGAGGAAAAGCATACACATGAGGATCATCACCAGTCTACTGAAACCTTAAACCCAAAGGAGAAGATACAAGAAGACCAGGAGGAAAGCTTAGATGATTCAGAGGACGAGTCAAGTTTAGGAGGTGAAGCAGCAGAACCAAATGTTATCAACTGTGACGATCCTGAATTTTCTGACTTTGATAAGTTGAGGGAGAAAAGCTGTTTTGATGTTGGCCAGGTATGGGCTTGTTATGATGAAGGAGAGGGAATGCCTAGATTTTATGCTGTCATAAGAAAAGTTACAAAGCCAATATTTTCGGTAAAGTACGTATGGTTAGAGGCAGATGAAGATGAAGAGGATGAAACACGAAACTTGCCTGTGTCTGTTGGTAGGTACGTACTTGGGGATGAGGCTAAGACAAATAGCTGTGACTTATTCTCTCATTTGGTCCGAAGCAAAACAAGAAGGAATGCTCGGAAATTCACGGTATTCCCGGAGAAAGGAGAAACGTGGGCTCTATTCAAGAACTGGAACATGGACCTGTCCTCCTCCGACTCAGATTCTCTTCGTGAGTATGAGTTTGTTGAGATCCTCTCTGATCATGCAGAGGGAGCCATGATATCTGTGGGGTTCTTGTTTAAAGTGGAAGGCTTTAAATATGTTTACAGTCCAATGCCAAAGGATGAAGCAGACACTTTTGAGATTCTGCCTCATGAGTTCTTTAGATTCTCACATAGGGTTCCGTCGTTTAGATTGAAGGGAACAGAAGGGAGAGGTGTATCTGAAGGCTGGTATGAGCTTGATCCAGCTGCTTTGCCAGGTCCTGGCTCTTCTCCAAATGTATCAGAAGAAGAAGCAGCAGCTCAAGATCAAGACCATAAATCTCCAGCTTCAGGATCTGCTTGTTGATATTAGCTCAACGAGAGACTGGTTGTGTCCATGACTTGCTCAACCACTATTGGGCGTACATGTTTACTGACAAAGAAAAAACCGCAGCTCCCCAGGGACCTTTTGTTAAGCTCGATACATCTTTGTTGTTTGTAGCTAGCCCTTGAGTTTTCTGTTTCTTAGTTACTCAGACTTGTAGATTAATTAACATATGCTTCAAACAACATTGTTACTGCAGTATGAGACTGATATCCATTTTCACATGTAAAGTTAGCATTAGTTTCATTTTCTGATGTTATCAAAGATGTAACGATCCTCTAATGTTCTTAGTGGACATAAACATGAGGGCATTTGGTCTAGTGGTATGATTCTCGCTTTGGGTGCGAGAGGTCCCGAGTTCGATTGTCGGAATGCCCCTTTTTATTTTCTCCTAATGGTCACCAAATGTTGACAAAGTGAATGTTTTAATGAAGCCAGTATGAACACCTACCTTTGTATCTTTAGAAAACAGCAAAGCATTGTAGAACCATAAGCATTTTCTTTTATTCAGAAGAGAAGTAACAGATCTCAATACATAAAACTCTTTAAGCCTGATACAAGAGTTTCTCTTTTACAACTTCTACAGTGGGCACAAAAAGAGGAACTTTGAGTAAACATATATTTACATTTACATGTCACTGCTGGATCAGATGAACACCTTCTTCTTTTTTTCTAGAATACAAGCACACAAAGAACAGAGAAACCGAAGGAAAAGAGATTTCACTTTTCATACTGGACTTGCGTTTTCTGCAACACGTATACGCCAAGCGAAATAATGAAGGTACAATGAGTTTAGGCACACTGCTACCCCAAAACCAAGAATCCCTGCAAATAGTATAGAATAGATCGCAGGTAGTCTCACCTGAAACACAGAGATTCAGAAACATTATTTCCATTTCTACCAGTAATCAAATGCGGGAAAACCAACTTAAGTGAGAGTATTGCTTACTGTAGAATATAATAGATGAACGAACATGGCTACAAGCGCAAACTCAAGTGCTGCGTATGTCCATATATATTCTCTGATAGCTGCAGAGTCAGATTGTATTAGCAGAAGGAAAGAGAGAGAGAGACTTTGGAGGTCTATGAGGCAGGGTGGTTGTGTTTACCTAGGACAATGGCAAAAACCGATGCTAAGAGGCCTAACGTTAATGAAAATGGCCCTGCTATGTATATAGCTTGCGTGTTGAGATCCTGAATCTACAAAAACAACCTTGTCAGTATCTTTTTTTGCAGCAAAGTATCAACCGAGACAGATCATTTGTATCGGTGCCTACCAGTAATTGCTCGAGGAAGAAGAAGTAACAGACTGTGCTGATTAGAACTAGCACCACAAACTCTTGCCAAGCACTGCAAACAATCCATTCAGTTCTCAGGTGTGTTATTTCCAAGCATGGTGAAAAAGAGAAGAATTTAGAAGTTACCTAGCGGTTTGTGACTGCATATTCTGTTGACTGCCATCACGGCTGTTGTTTGGTTGATTAGTTGTAGGCACGCGAAGCAATATAACTGGTAGGTTCTGGACTTCTTGTCTACAGACGTCACAGGTTCTTGTCCCCTTTGTACTAAACCACTTAATGGCACACGCTTCATGAACAAGTCTGAGATCACCTTTGCAGCTGCACTCCATTTTTAGAGTATTGCCTTCTTCGCACACGTCTAGACAGATCCTGCATACCGCTTCTTCTTCTGGAATTTCTTCTTCGGTTTCTTCCGTGGGAACTGGAGAGATTTGATCTGTCATAGAACAAAAAAATGAAACCAAGATCATAATTAGTATGTTACATATAGCACGTGAATGCACTAATAAGCTCTACAGCTCTTTCATCTCTCTCAAAAAAAATTGTTGAATCAACCATACGAATCTATGTCTCATACTATTATTGTGCAGACCTTAAGTTATCTTACAACTCTGTATCTGTTTTGTTCAATGAAAATTTAAAGTAGATCATAAAAGAAGTTCTACTCAAGAAAGTCAGTATAAAATGGTTACGTGACTGCCTAACCTCAACATACAGATTTATAACACTTCGGAAGTTAACATCTGTTTTAAACATGTACCTGCGCTTGTTTCAGACGCAACACGAGCTTTGTGGTTGTCAAAAGAAATGGATCGGACAATCACTTTGTTTCTTCCAGGCATGGACAAGGACCTTGGAACTGCTGGATGAGCAGAATCTTTCTGCAACAAAATACAATCTTCAGTTTCTCTTTATTTTGGGCAAGAACAGAAAATCCTTTAGTAAATATATCTATTTACAAGATAACTGTAAGATAGCAAACACCCACCTTCGGTGGTTCACCGGACACAGCAACTGAGACCTGAGCAGATACCACAGGAGACAACTTTGCGGTCTGTCTAGATGGAAGCGACAAGCATCTTTTCCAGTAAGGCGAAGTTGTTGAACCAGCAGCATTGGCCTTTTTAGCTGTTTCCATGAGACCGGGAGATAGTAGAGAGCTTCTCTCGCTTTCAGGATGAGCTACAACTTTCTTTTTCAAGCTGAGATTACGCAATATTCCTCTTGGTGAGGAGGTAGTGCCACTTTTGAATGAACTTGTGGACTTCAGTGAACCCTTTGAGTTACGGCCACCAACAAAAGGAATTGGTCTAGGGGGTATTTGAATTGAAAGATCCAAGTGGGTTCCGCTATGTTGAGAGCTTGGGACATCTTCTTTAGATTTCTCTTTCACCTGATGATCACCCTATATAAGTAATGCATGTCAAAGTTCAGGCCTTTCTCATGAGATTACAACATTTCACTCACATAAAGAGATGTTCAATTCAAATTAATGATAATGGTAGTCATTCAGATCTCTAGATCATTGATACTAGGAACTAATAAAAACACATAAACTTGGTTTCCTTTACTAGACTCTTTAAAAAGATACTAACTTTGTAATAGCACACATATGCAAACAAGACCTCAGGCTCAAAGAAACAATCTTCTCCAAACCCAAACTCTAAGACAAGAGTCTAACATGTCAACAGATTTCTAGCTTCTTATATTTATAAAACAATCCCAAGTAGCTCAGTTTTGTATGATATTTTAAAACAGAGACATAAACAAAAAAAAAAGAGATTCTATGGCTACTAAGTGAATTAGATAGATCCAGAGGAAATGTCAATGCCAATATAAACCCTAAAACTTTTACATGAAAAATCAAACCGTAAGAGGAAACAAAGCTAACAAGAAAGCTCTTTCCTTTAAATAAACCTATCAAGAGAGATTATTACATACATGCTCTGAGGAATTCAAAGCTCTCAGATTTACCTTATAATTTACAAACCCAGAATGATAAAAAGCTTTATTAGGTTTTAAAGCAAGGAAGAGACAAAGATGTGATTTTTTTTTTTTGTGTTTGGAGATATGCACCTGAGAAGGAGGAGGAGAAGAAGAATCACCCACGGTTATAGCGATCTCGTGTTGTTCAGCTGCCGAATCTTCTTGCTTCATCATCATCGGACCAAATATTAAATCGATTATTTATATATCAATATGAACTCAGAGCTGGGAGAGAGAGGAGAAAGAGAGGTAAGCTATTTAATGAAATAATTCGAGCGGTTTTTTATATACATTGAATGAAATGAATGAATCAACAACTGACATTATACGGAATCGTTTTAACTTTTTCTGTTCACTTATGTTGCCACTGACACTCCTTTACCCACTTTTTTTTTGTCAATTATTTATTACAACTTTTCTTTAATTTCCTATTAATCCAATTTAGTAATGATTCGTAATGATAAATAAGTATTATTCTCTATGTTCAGTTCCACTAAAAGATGTTATAGAAAAAAATTCGTTTTGTTAATTATATTCCCTGTTTTTTTCTAGTTAAAACACACAAAGATTTAAAAATATTTTTAAATACAGAAATAAAATATAATTAAACCAATTTATATGATTTGATTGGTTATATTATATTCAATAAAAATAAAAATAAAATTACATAAAGATATGAAACTACTTATATTGTGAAACAAATATATTTCTTCTAAACAACTTATAATATGAAACATATAGAATATATTCTATGTTTTTTATACAAATAAGAAAATTAATTAGATTATTATTAGTTAAGAGTTATTAAAATTGATAATTATAAAATAATATATTTATAGTAATTATTCAATGTGTTTTTAATATATGTGAAAATATTAAAAATTTATCATGGAAGTAGTATAGGAAAACAGCTAATAATATTCTTGTGTTGATTTTGAGGAAGATGACGAGGAAATTTCAACGCTACGAATTATGAGATTCGAGCCTCATGTTCTTGTCGATAATGTCGTTTTTCCAGGATGAAAATTTAAATCATTCTCTTTCCCTTCTTACGCGTTGGAGATTTTATAATTATGTGATTTTGAATATTAAGTAGATTGTTTGAAAAGTTTAACCAAGGAAAAGTTAGGTTTGAAAGTAAATACTAAAAAGCTACTTTTGAAATAAATTAAAAAAAAAACTAATCTTTGAATATAGGTTGATGAACTTTATAAGTGGCCTTATCTATACATATACTTTTAAATAATCAAATACTATAAATATTCCAAAAATCAAAAGTCACGATGATCTATAAATATTCCAAATATCACAACTTAAAAAGTACAAATCCTCTAAGTATTAATACCACATGCTATAATTATAAACTAGAAAATAGTATACTATAGTTTGGTGGGCTGTGTAGATAATTATATTTATGATTTGAATTTGTTATAGTGAAGAACACTAAAAACAGTTCTTACAAGTTACCAATCACGTATTCAATTATCAAATTATCGATCATTATGATTGTATTGAAGGTCATCATGCCATTCAAGTAGAACCCCACAAGCTGCTTCTAGGAAAATCACTCATGTCGGTTTCTTCTGCAACATGAAACCAGACAAGTGTGTGTTTAATGTCTATTGACCCACAACAGACCAATGTTTACGTAAACTACACACTGTAATTATTGTATCGTTTGTGTTCAAACACGTTTTTTGTTGAAAACAAGGATATGTTTAATATAGTGTTTGTAGTTTATAGATGTAATCTATTTGGTTGCAATCAATGATCGATCATGATGTTTTTGTTGTTGTTGTTAGAATAAATTTGAGGTCAATGATGACAAATTCAGCCTAGTAGTCCAAATTTATATAGAATAACATGTCACGTTCACAAAAACATTTCACTTTCACTGCTAATCAATCTGTTTATAGATCATGATGATAAGTCAATTGAGTTATGAGGGGTAAACCAAGTTGTAAACAACCTCTAGTGAGAGAGAATCAAACAAAACATAGTCAAGATTGAGACATAAAAACAAGAGAACTGATACATATCTTTTTGGTTAGTTATTCAAATTTTACTGGCCAATACTAGTGGACAGTTAAACTCTAGTATCAAACTATTATTAATTACTAAACAAAAGATAATGGTAAGGATTCTCCATACAACGTCCAACCTTGGTGTTTGGCTATGATGATTAAGCGTTTAGTTACCTTACACTCAAATTAAAGTGTCAGAAAGTAAATTAGTCAAATCGTTTGAATGATCAAAGTCATAGGAGGGGAACATCGTGTCCTACTCCTATTCTCTATCACAATCAGTTACCAAACACAAAAGAAGAGAGTAGAGACTGGTCAAATCGTCATATGCTTAAAAGATACTACTACTATTATATAACCACCGACCAAAGAGAAGTGTGTTCATTTTAATCATAGTTCGATTTGAAGTCAAGATGGTCGATTAGGATCAATCCCGATTATATATATCTGAATAGCCGTTTATGATTTGTCTTCTTTAAAAGATTTGTAGAAAAGGACTCAAAGATGTCCAATTGTTAGGCATTTGTTGGTTCATCATTTAGGCAGCCAAAAGAGTCAGGCCCTGTTCGTTTGTACATTTGGAAGCTTCATCCAGATGATCCATCTGGATGTCTTATCTAGATGGATCATCTCGGTGTTGTTCGTTTCTACATTTGGAAGATGTATCTAGATGAAACATCCAAATGCAGTTGTGTTCGTTTGTTCTTTTTTTTTTAACTTGCATTTGCATCTGGATGCATTTGATGACAAAATGACTAATTTAGACATATCTTTTAATTTAACCATATCTTACTCTTAACTCATATTTATTATTTTTATATTATTTTTATTAATTTTAATATCTTATCTAAATTTATTTTAATGAAAATAAGACAATGAAATTATAAACAATGACTATACTTTTACAAATTTGATTAAAATATTTAAATTAAAGTCCAAAATTTTTTGATGATAAATTTTATCATAAATTCCGATAATAATTTCTCATAACTTAAATAAACTCAAACAATATATTTTCACAAATTTTAAAATACACTAAAATCTAACAATAGTTTAACGATAAATAAAATAAAGTTGCATTAGAAATTCAATCTTCAATCGATGATATGAAGAAACTCCACCTAAGACCGACCACTATCTTCAATCGATGATGTCATTGTTTCTCTTCAAAGGTTTCCGCAACTATCTTCACAGTAAACTGTAAACATAAGAGTGATAAGCTATTATCTAATGTCCATATAAAGTAATAAGCTATATCAAACTTGCAGACACAGTTCATGCTCAATCAGCTCAAGGATCTCTAGAGTAAGGTAACAACAAAACTGAATAATGAAGCAAATGACAAACATATATGTATACACTAATTAATTATTGCCATCAACTTGATGAAAAATAAATATCATCACATTAGGACAAATGAAAATAAACTTCGGATGAAGCAACTCCACTAGCTTATATGAGCAACTCCACTAGCTTATATAAGAAACAGAAGAATAATTTAATAATGAACCACTCTAGATAACCAACTTAGTTCAGTGTATGAACATCTTCCTCGATATTATATGAGCTAAATTCGCAGAAGAACAAAATAAAAAGCTAATTAAAGCTTGTAAGAACTAATGTCGACATTGCTATAAACCCTTTAGACATGCTATTCATTATTCTTAAACTTATCTTATACTTAACTAAAACTACTTACTTTAAACGCAACTAATCAATCACTGAAGCTAAAACTAATCAATCACTGGAGCTAAAAGCATTAGCAAGAACAAACTATTTTAAAGACACCTAAGTCCATAACATAATTTAATGAAGAAATGAAGGACGTATGTAAAACCATTAGCAAGAAAAAAACAAAGTACAGTATGTGAAACAAACATATCACCGCCAAAGTACAGTATGCGCAGACCAAAGAGTTCATCAATGATTTTCACAAACTCACAAACTCTAAGGCTAAGGGTATAAACTATATGTTCTTATTATTCACAACAATTAAGGCATCAAAACTTCATACTTCAAGAAACCCATCAGTATCAGCCATTAACAAAAGTTCATAGATTGATGAATCTATCAAAGAATAGAAACAGAGACAAAACCCAATATGAAAACAGATTCCAGAAACTCTTATTGATTCCAAATACTAAACCCATAACATAACTTAGAGAATATAGATCCAGGAAACTCTTACTTGAGAGATATCAACACATAAAACCCACAACATATAGATCCAAGAGACTCTTACATGAGTGTGTGAGAGAGAGAGAGAGATTGCTGGATATACAGAGGTCACCGGAGAGAGAGCGCGCCTGCGAGAGAGAGGTCGCCGGAGAGAGAGGTCGCCGGAGAGAGAGAAGGCCTGAGAGAGAGAGGTTCCGGGAAAGAGAGAGAGCTTGAGAGAGGAAGGTAACAGGAGAGAGAGATCCTGAGAGAGAGCTTGTGGAGAGAGAGCCGCCGGAGAGAGTGTAGCCGGAGAGAGAGATCGTCGGAGGTTGCTGGAGAGAGAGACCTTCAGAGAGAGAGAGCCGTCAACGTTAGATGGAGACTGAAGCTTTTAGTTTTAGGGTTATGTGTAGCAGGGTTATTTTCGTCATTGACCATTTTTGACTGTATCAGCTACAGTTGGATGTATGGTGAAGACTCAGCCAACTTTTTTAAAAAAAATTCAGCTGAGTTTTCGAAACTCACCCAGGTGATCCATCTGGATGTATCAATAAAGTCCACAAAACGAACAACAATATTCATCTTCACCCAGATGGATCAGTCAACTGCACAAACGAAAAGCACCTCAGTGAATTAGGAAAGACATATAAAACTCATAAAGTTTGTTTGTTGGGTTAAGAAAGTATCAACTCAAATTCTTGCTATAGCTTGCCCTTGGGATTAGTTAATGGAACGAGTGCATTATTCTATGTCTAACTAGAAGTTTAAACCCACACTCATAGTTGCTACAAGTTTGCTACTTCGATCTTTG
Organism: Moricandia moricandioides; assembly: GCA_905132885.1. Classification (NCBI taxonomy): domain Eukaryota; kingdom Viridiplantae; phylum Streptophyta; class Magnoliopsida; order Brassicales; family Brassicaceae; genus Moricandia; species Moricandia moricandioides. Next base: position 208,722 of record CAJHQQ010000087.1, read on the forward strand.
CTGTGAGCTAGGCCGTCTCAACCTAATTAATCTGGATCAAACTGAGGATCAAAATATAACCGTTTTTTGCAGTTAACACCAATAGCACAAGGTCAAAAATGAATAAGGAACTGATATTAGTACCATTCTCAAAGAGTAACAGTTCTACACATTACAACTCTTGAAGAAGTGTAGAGGAAACATTAGTTGATCCCTACAATTAGGTCTACTAAAAGATCAAAGATACTTTTTAAACCAAAGATAGCTCTTCTACTCCACTTGGATACTTGTTCATCACCACTCACAAGCTTGATTACAAGCTCAATCTGCAATTCAATACACAACAACAACAACAACAACGACAACAAAAAAAAAGTCAAATACCAAAGAGACCAAAATCTACCAAAAACAAACATAAATTAGATAGAAAAAGATAGAAAACCTTTGGATTTTGAAGTTGGCCTGCAAAACATGGCATGATAATTCTTTTGCCAAACCTTCCTCTCCGTTTTTACTTGATACTCCACAAGTTCTCCCGCCGGAGACTCTCTAGCCATGAAAGTGATGTACAACTTGTATCCGTTGATTCTCGTCAGATTAGCCCGTACAATCGATTCACGTGTCACACTTGTTTCCTAACCAAAAAAAAAAAAAAAGAGTGATAAAATACAGGAAAATTGTGTCACATGATTAAACGTTTGAGATTATAGTATTAACAAACCTTGATGTTGTTGTATTTTTCAAGAGCCGAATCTACCAGGTTTTGCATATGCTCACGGCCTGTAAGCTCAGTAGCGTAGAAACGTCCATCAAGATCAACTTGAGAGAAGAAAATACTTTTCCCAGGGTAGGTTTCTCCATCCACGTAGAAACCCTACACACAATGATAACCTCAGGATCCATAAATGTTGTATGTGATTAATTTTCATAAAAATTGTATTAATAGAAACAAATCTGAAGTATAACCTTGCTAGGGCACATCTTTGGTCTATAAAGACGCATTAGTTCAATTTCCTCTTCGGTGGGAGACATCCTAATTGGGGGTTGGTACTCGGATTCATCATCATCATCAAAGCTATCTACGTCCCATTCTTGGTCGCTTCCCCTGCTAGATGCATTACTATCGGTTGAAGAATCCGTGGATATACAATCCTCGTACCTAGGCACGTGTATAACTGAAGGTTTACATGCACACACACACACAAACAAAAAAAAATTTAGATTAAACAATGTTTCATGAAGATGTCGAGAACTGATAACAGCTAGTAACTATATACCTTTTGGTTTAGGAGTTGGCCTGCAGAAGAGTGCGTGGCCTCGTTTTTGCCAGCGCATCTGTTCTGTTTTAGCTTGATATTCAACAAGATCTCCACCTGGAGTCTCTGTGGCCATGAAGGTGATGTAGGATTTGAGTGAAGAGGAGACACTGCAGACAACAGCCCTCACAATATATGCACATGCAAGAGACAACCCCTGTTGACAAGAAAGAGCAAATGCAGTAAGCATTGTATCTATTACAAGAAAGATTGTTTCAGTTAAGCTACAAACGTTGATGTTGTTGTATTTGTGCAGGGCCACATCAACGTTGTTTTGCATGTAGGCTCGCCCTGTGAGACCACTCGTAAAAGGTTCATCAAGATTAATAGGATAGAGGTCTCGGTAGGCTACTGTCCCTGGATAGTTTTCTATATCGATATTGAAACCCTAAAGAACCAAGAAAAAATATATTTATAATTAGTTTGTAGATTGAAGTTAATAAGAGAGACACAAGAAGGTATACATTGCTCTCGTACATCTGAATCCTGTATCTACGCATTTTTTGAGCTTCCTCATCGTTTGGTTCGATCTTGTTAATGGGTTTGAATTCGTGTCCTTCGTCAAAGCTGTCCACGTCCCATTCTTGGTACCCCTCACGGCTGGACACGTCGCCGTCTCCGTCTATGTCCTCCCCATCCCGGCCCTCTCCGCCGCTCCCTCCGTCACCAACTTCATCGATTTCATCCGCCTTGCGCTTCCTATGATCCGTGAACTGTTGATTCTCCATCATGGGATCATCTTCCCCGCCGTTATCCATGTTTTACCCTAGATCGAACCCTATCACTTTATAGTTTTTTTTTATTGTCAATCTATGTTATGGGTTGTTACTCCTCTCCTCCACTTACTTTATTGTAATGAAATAAAATAACCGTTTCAAATTAACACTTATTTTTTATATGACTCTTTTTTTAACGTATTTAATTATTATTCTAAAACAGGTCGTGTTATGTGATGGAAGATCCGAAAATGTTTCTGTGAATAACGTAACCTACACGTAAGAGACTGACAATGATCAAATTTATAGACCTAAATGAAATAGAGAGTCTATTGATAGAAAAAAAAAGAACTAACTGATTCAAGAACACAAGAGACGGTCTCATCAAAGGAACAAAGAATTCATCGAAACAAGAAATGACAAAACAAAGTTCGATCAAGCAATACATAGTCAAGATTAAGACATAACAATAAGATAACTGATTCACATCTTTGTTATTCAATTTTTACTGGCCAATACTACTATACACAGAGCAGTGCGAACAATAACAGCATACATAAGCTTTCAAAAATAGATATGCCCTGATTCATAAAAATATCTGTTAAAAACCAGTCACTCAAAATCATTAATTAAAGTAATTTGTAAGAAAAAATGAGATGAGGCTAGACTACTTTGTTAATATGAAATCTTGAATTTGAAAACATTTTGAAGAGAAGAAGAGGGTAAGTCGGTGATGTTGTTTTGTTATCCTAATTTTTGTAAAATAAACAAAATATTTTTGATATTTATAGTAAATTTTAATTTTAATAGTGAATTAGTAAATGTTTTTTTGTTATGACTCATATCTTGCTTACTAATCTTATTATAAAGTTTTTTAATTAATCACATATAAATATATGGTATTTACTTTGTTAACACAAATATTTCATTGAGAAAATAGACTCCAAAAGATCTCAGAATATCATAACTTATCGCTAATAAGACCCTATAAGTTTAAAAAAAAACAGAGCAAAAAATATACATATTATACAAGTTACATATAATATGCTATTAGATAAGTTTTGGGACAATGATGTCTTAAGCCAATATTTTTTTTTGTTGAATGGAGGCACAACTCTGACTATACAGTTAAACTTTAATATCAAACCATTATCCTTATAGCAAGATATAATAGTAATTAAGGATTCCACACACATCATCTAGCCTTTGATGTTTAATATATATGGTGATCACCATACACTCAATAAAAGAAAATCACCACAAGTTGGGTTTCACCAAAAAACTACAATAATTTAATTTTCTTTTGGTATTTTTGTTATTCACAATGTTAAAAAGTCTAATATCAAACAAGTTAAACTTTGGTGAAATTTGTTTGAATTTTTTTAGCTTTTAGTTTAACTAGACACTGAAACATGGATTGTTAGTTAATAAATCGTTGATAATATATACATATATTTATGTTTTCAAGTTTACGATATGGTTAAATCTATAAATAGCTACAAATTAGGATGTAGTTCGTTATAATTAAAATAACCATAAACAAGATTTCATAATTGTGGTTATTTGTCACAAATATCATTATACTATGTTGTCAAAAGGAAACCACAAATAATAAAGAAAAATTTTGGACTGTGTCTACAAACTCAAAGTTACAAAATTATTTGTCAAATAAACACAAAATTCTGTCAATAGTTCGTTTTTGTAATGTACAATGTATGCACGATTGGTCGGAAGTTGTATAACATCCTAAAAGATCGGATGTTAATTTATGCCTTAATAGGATGAATGATAAAACAACCAGAAGGTAAAATAGTTGATACAATAGCTTTAGTTACTGTAGAATGATAAATTTTTTTTCAAATTAACTTTTTTTAAGATTGTAAAGATTTGCTGGGCTATAGCTTTTGCTAGATTGATGGAAGCAACACATAGTATATTGGTTGCGAGTATCCAATGTAATATCCACATTCCATGTAATCACATTTTTAGCATTAGAATTTATTAGATTATTTACTACTTTTTAAAAAATGATTTTAAATTTGAAGTTTGTTTTTCTTTCTTTTTTTTTATTTAAACACATAGTATGTTTCCTTTCAAACGTTCATTAAATCAAAACCATGGAACTATGCAAACCATGTGATTTTATTGCCTTTATCTTAATTTTAGTGTAACACGTGTTCAAGGTTAAATTGTTACAAGTATACATGAATGTTTCATCTATTCTATTAAAATAGAAGTTATGACTCATTTCATGTGTGATTTTTTGGACTATCACTAAGAAATTTTACTAATATATTTTATTAAACTAATAATAAAATCTTTGTAACTACTTTAATCATAATATTTTTGATATCTTTTTATTTTAAACATAAATATATATTAAAAATTCTACAAATCTGTTGAAAAAGATTTTAGCAAGATACTTACATTAAAAAAAATGTAAATATCACTAATTTTGAATTACTAATGAAATATAATTATACATTAAGTATAAAAAAATTATATCATTTTCATCTATCTTACAATCATAATCTATCATATTAAAAGAAAATTATTATATTGAAGTAAATTTAATAAAACTATATTAAATTGAGAAATTAATCTATTTTATTTTTATAAATAAAAAATATGAATGTTAAAAACATAGAATACATTGGCAGAACGAGTTAAAATGAGTAACTATATAATACATGTATAAAATTAACATATTAAACTTTATATATACAAACATATATTATCTAAATAAACATAAAAAAATTCTAAGTGGTAATTCAACTTTAAAACCTGGATCATGATTTAGTATAAATTCAATATAAAATAATTTTTAAGTATGATTTTTCATGCATATTTTAATTTATTTAATAATCAAATGTAAATCCAATAAGATAAATATGTAATAAAAATGATTGAAACAATTGATATTAACAAATAAACTTTAAAATTATTGTGTTTATAATATTTATATAAATATTTAAATATATGACTAACATTATTAATGATGTAAAATATAGATCTATATAAAAATGAAAATAAAATCTGCGCGGTTGCGCGGATCAAATCTAATTTTATTGTTATTTTAGACCAAAGAAATGATATTTAAATTAAAACAAGTCAGTAAATGTAATAATAGCTCTATGGATGGATAGCTTAACCTACACGTAAACACACAGAAAATAATCACATTTGTGGACCTAATTGACATAGAGATTCCAATGATAGAAAAAAATCCAACTGATTCAAGAACAAGAGATAGTCTTATCAACGAACACACAACTCATCAGAAACAAGAAAATGAACAAAACAGAGATGGATCAATTTAAAAAGAACTTCATGTTACATTGCAATAAATAATTAAACTCTTTAACAAGCTTTACAGCTACGCCTGCAATTTCCAGGGAGCTCTGGAGTTCCCACCATATACTCTGGGTTCTTTGCGCATTCTCCAAGCACTGCCCATCTTTCACAGCTCTCATTTACATCCGCACAGCTACCATCATGTGTCACAATCTTATCGAACGAGTCCACGTGGATCCACTTAGTAGCTGACCATTTCTCTCCTTCAATCACAGGACAACCTCCATGAAGGCTCAAGGTATCTGGGGTTGCGTCTTCGTGGAGGTTGAAGAACAACAGTGCATCTCCTTTCTTTGGTTTCACTAAATAACGTCACACAGAGAATCAAAACATGTTTTAGAACATTCTTAGAGATAACAAGTTGTATAGTAGCTCACCAGCAATTCCTTTCTTTGCACAATCAGAAAGGTCGTCTTTGTTTACAGAAAGCTTGAGGCGAGAATACTCCTGCGCACAAAACATTCATCAGAGAGAACCAATACAAAAGTAAGTGATGTGTTTAGTATGAATACAAACCACTGCATCAGGGAAAACAGTTTCTCCACCCTTTGTGACATTGGAAAGATACATGAGAACCGTTGCTATACGGTGTCCACCACGGGCGATGTTGACTTTGTCGTGAAAGTAGTCAAAGTGAGCGTCATACTTCTGACCGTGCTCATATCTCAAAATCTGAAGGTCTTCTCCATTTTCTGTAACTCAGAGAGAGTGTAAAGGACTTAGAAACAATACTAATATCATCTGAAACGCTCTTCCTAGAGACTCGAGAAGAGTTGAGGTTCATGTAACAGATTGATCACTAATTAAACCATTCAGAACGTCTTTGTTACCTTTTGGAAGGAAAGTCCATGTAGAGAGCTTGTCCTCTATACCGGAAACAATAGGATCCTGTGATTAAGCAGAAGATAGTAATCATTACAAAAGAAAAAACACTCAAGTACCAACCATAACCATGACTGATCATCATAGATATGCAGAAGCAATTTTGTTGACTAACAACTAGCTCTGAAACCTTTTAGTAGCATTGACATATCAATACAGTTTTGGATCAATCTAACAAGATTAGAAAGTTTTGACTTTTCAGATCCATTATTATCAGGATCAACATCAGAGATTTTGCATTATATCAGGACCAAAGACCAATGCCTATTGGAGAAAGACAGTGAGATCAAAGAAGAAACATGTCCACCTTTCCTTTGGAGATAAACGTGCCGGAGCTTGTCCTAACATCACTGACTTGACTCTCTCCATTGTCGTTATCAGCAACCGCAGATCTCTGCAGATTCTCTTTCGCCTTTTCCCCGGAAAATCAGAAACTGAAATTAGCACATTCAAATTAAGCTGAGACTTTGAAGAATGAGCACTTACAAGGGAGATCAAATGATCACATTCCAGGTCCGTTAGAAAACCTTCATACACAAATGCCCTGAATATTAAAAAAAAACGATTTTTTATCCGATTCATAAGTTCAATTAGCTCAAAGTTTCCAAATTTAGTTGAGGATAGAGGAAAAGCAAACCTGGGTTTCGAAGAAACTTGTTTGACTTTAGAAGGGTTGATGATAGAACTTGGAGAACTAATCAGAGAAGTCGAAGACTGAAGCAGGACGAGGAAGACGGCGACGAACAGCAACATCAATCCGCGGCGAGACATCGACATTAGCTCTTGGGTTCAGAAGGAAGAAACGTAGAGAGATCGAAAACTGGGAATGGATTTTACTTTTTTTTTTCCAGAAAAGTAATAAAGAGTTTTATTTTCTCTTCACGGAAAAAATGTCAACGGTCGTGAAAAGTTGATGCTCTCTCTACCTAAAGAGATGGCGGCGACATGCGCACGTCGTTTTGCAATCATGTTCTTCCAAGGAACAATATTCATAAAAAAATAATTATTTCTTTCCCGCGATAAAGCCCATTAGAAACACAGAGTCGAGGCTTTAATAGATTAAAGCCCAATAGATATAAAGCCCATTATTGCAAATAAAGTCCAATAGTAAATCTTGTTAGGTTAAATTTGAAGCCTGATTTGACATAAGAAGCCCAATAGGAGATCTCGTTTGGTTAAATTTGAAACCGCTAAGCGACGTCGTATATCTAAAACATAAATCATCCTCGCCGGGAAGTCACGACGGAGGAACTCAATTTTGTCTGGTTTTCGACTTTAGCCGGCGAGGAATGGTATAGAAGCAGCTAGAAAATATCAAGGAAGCTTTATAGAGATGGCGTTTAAGCCTTTCGGTAAAGATGTAGGACCAGCTATGAGCTCCAAGCCGTCGCCGTTTACAACGTTCGGCGTTTCTGATCCAACTCAATCCACCAGGTGTGTGTTCTTCGATTCCGTGCTGTATGTATGTACGTAGCTATGCCACTATCGCTGAGGTTTCTAGATTGATTTCACTGCTATGGATCTATTATGCTCTAGAAAACTCTCAGGTTTCAATTGAAGTGTTTAGGATCATGCGAAAATTGAGAAGTATCTTTGAATTGTATATGAATTTGTGTTCTAAGATCACTTAGGCAGCTCTTAGCTTCGGGTTGTGAAGCTCAGTTGCTTATTTGCGAATGTTATCTGTATGGTTTATTTTGCTTGTTTTTTTTGGTCTTAGGTTTTACTCTTTTCCTTGTATTCTAACGCTGTGAATTGGCGTTTTACTTGCAGCGAGTCTCTGATTCAACCATCGGCGTTGTCTCAGGACAATTCAGGCAATGCAAGACAATCTTTTGGACCAGGTGGAATTCAAAGGTTAGATAAGACGTAGCAATAAGTTCCTGTTTCTTTATATTTGAGAATGTTACGTTGTTTGTAAGCCATGAGCTTTTTTTTTGTAAATTCTTTAATACATATCGGAACTTTTGCTTGTAGTGGTCCTCCAATTCAGCGAGCACCGTCTCCTTCAGCTTCTCAAAACCCTTCACCCTTTGTAGGGCAACCTTACCGACCACGTGGGCTACATAGGTTAGATATTCTTAAATGTATGGGTTGATCTTTCAGAGTTTACGTCCATGTTGATGGTGTTAAGGTGGTTACTTGCTTAATTATGTTTTCGATGTACTCTCCGTTTAGATTCTAGCCTAAACTATTATGATTTTGGCTTGCAGTAGTCCTCCAATGTATCGTACACAGCCTTCTTTAGCTTTCCAAAATTCCTCACCCTCCTCAGGACAACTTTGCCAACCTGGTGGAATTCATAGGTTAGGGTTTCTTACTCTTATGGCTTTTTTTTTCCCTCCTTATATGAGTCGGGAAAGTTCTGATCTGGAACAGATGGTGATGGGATTAACCAAGTTATATACTTTCTTGGTAAAAGTTCTACTGGGATATATTGAATGGAACAGTTATATGCTATGTTTTCAGGAGCCCAGGACCTGTCAGTGGAATACAATGGGGTTCAGACTCTTTTCCACGCCCAAGCCCCTCTGTGAGACCTTACCAATTTCCTGGAGTTCAGAGGTAAAAATCTATATGTGATACTTTTCGACTTAGAAGACTGGCGTATTCCAAAGCTTGGCCGCAGTGTTGATCACACAATTCAAATGCTTTCAGTTTTCTGCAATAGAAAATATAGCAGTAGGAAGAGAGAGTAGGGTTTGGCGGAGTTCGATTGGTTTATCTGCCCATCTGAATGTCTAATAGATAAGGGCTTATGTGGCAGGGGCTTTGAAATTCCAACCAGATCATGTCACGGGATTTGTCTTATAGACTTTATGAACAAGCTGTTGGATTGTTCTTGATGAGTTCCTTGAATTTCACCTGCCTCAACTTTCCTCGCAGGCCTACTTTAAATCCTCAGTTAAGGCATGATGAATCAAGGGATTTCCTGAAGGATTACAATGAACATAGCCTGGCCACGTCTCCAGCTAGTACATCACACATTCTTTCCAGAAGTGGAACTGATGTTGTTGAGATTGGTCGATCACAAGATTCAAAACGGAAAAGGTTCTTTATGCCATCTCCTTTAAATGAAGGCCATTATGCCATCAGGCTCTTTCTTCAATAAACATTCTGTCTGTTCTGTAGCACTATCATGTCCTTGGCTTTCTTAACATTTGTGAGAGTTTGTACACCTTCTTTGTTGTGCGTTATGAAGGTTCTTTCACTTTCAAAACTTTATGTGTGGTTATGGTGTTAGAAAATGAATTTTCATACGCATGGCGGTGATGTTTAGTGATATCATGATTTTTGGATGTAACTAATTTCAATCTAAAATCCTCACTTTTAATTGCAGTCGTTCAGATCTTCCTGATCGAAATTTAGGGCTTTCACGAAGAAATCATTCGCCAGGATCAGGTTCGAGGATCAATCCAAATCGGTTCCATCAGGAACAAAGCCCAAGCTCTCCATTCCCTTATGCACATGAAGCAGCTGAAATTCAGGAAGCTACAAAAAGAAACTCTTCGGCTTTAGCACATTCTCAAAAACCTCTCCATGACAACCCTGTATTTCCTCAACATGACTCTCGAAGGTAGACAGCATGATAACTCACTATATGTTGTAAGCTTATTATTACTTTTAAGTCATATCTGTACTTATGAACGGCAGGGGATTTACGGTATAGTAAAGACTTGCAATCCTAATAAACTTTATATTTAGCAAGTCGGAGTATGAGCGTACTTACCATATGTTTAAATGGATGCGTGAAAAAAATTATACTGCTAGCCTGTGATCTCTTGCAGCTTTTTCTTTAGTGCTCTTGCAACAAATCTGGTTTCTCTTTCTGGCTGAATGTGCCTTAAACTTGCTCTTAGTTAAGCATGCTGTTTTTATGATAGGTCATCAACATCTCCGCCTGCGTCAGGCACAAAGTCATTTATGCTTTCAAGAAGCTCAGATTCCCAATTTTCTGGGCAAGCCTCCTCTGTTAATAATTTTAATAATGCGGTGAAAACAAGTGGTTCACCTGCAACAAAAAGGACGAGATCTCCACCTTTATATCCAGTGGAAGATGATATCCAGGGGAACTCTTTTCCCTCTGTAAGCTGTACTGAAGGGTAAATTAAGCCACACAGTACTGACTCTTTGTATTAATATGTGAACCAGTTCTTAAGTTTTCTGAACTTTGTTCATTTTCTGCAGAGAAGAGCAAGCCAGGGTAAAGAGACTGGCCCGCTTCAAGGGTGAACTGGACCCTGTTCCAGCCCGACCTGTTGATACTCAACTTGCTAGATCAGCTGTAATTAAAACTGTGAAGCCTCTGGACAACAAACATACATTCAATTCACAGGAATCAAATAGGGATACCCTCAAGGGAGATGCTTTGTCTGATTTTGAAAGCTCGGAGCAGCCTTCTCTTATCGTTGGATTATGCCCTGACATGTGTCCTGGTAAGCATAAGCTTGAGACATGGTTATAAAACGACAACTGAGTGTATAGTCTTTGGTTTATTTAATCTGATTAGAAAAGAAATGAGTTGCGAACAATTGATGTCTAGTTCGAGTGAGTGATGTGAATGTAGAACAAATATATTGAGGATTTTTTTTTTCATCTTCCCAGAGTCAGAACGGGGAGAGCGTGAAAGGAAGGGTGACTTGGACCATTATGAGCGTGTAGATGGAGATAGGAATCAGACGAGCAAATCCCTTGCTGTGAAGAAAGTAAGTTTACCTTTTTCAAATCAATTAACGTCAGATTCTTTCTTAATATTACATATGATAGACCGCCCATTCACTGTGTTATAAATCTGCCTTTGAATAGTATACCAGGACGGCGGAGAGAGAAGCCATTTTGATACGACCCATGCCAATCCTGCAGAATACTATGGAATATTTGCTGAGTTTGCTGGACCGCCCTTACAATGAAGACTTTCTTGGCATGTATAATTTCTTATGGGATAGGATGAGAGCTATTCGAATGGATCTAAGAATGCAACATATATTCAACCAAGAAGCTATTACTTTGCTGGAGCAAATGGTCTGTGTTTTCTAATCTTATATAAAGCCCATTAAACACGATGGTAAGCGACATTCTGCTTTGAATGTGTGTTTCTTACTATTTTTCCTTGTTACAGATAAGACTTCACATCATTGCAATGCATGAGCTATGTGAATATACTAAAGGAGAGGGCTTTTCGGAGGGGTTTGATGCACACCTGAATATTGAGCAGATGAACAAGACATCTGTTGAGTTGTTTCAAATGTATGATGATCACAGGAAGAGAGGAATAACTATTCCTACAGAAAAAGAGTTCCGTGGCTATTATGCTCTTCTCAAACTCGACAAGCACCCTGGCTATAAGGTTAGTACTTTTGGATGAAATTTGCGGTCAAAAATTTTGTGCTAAATTCTTATCCTGCTAGGTTGAACCGTCTGAGCTTTCTCTTGATCTTGCCAACATGACTCCAGAAATAAGGCAAACTTCAGAAGTTCTCTTTGCCCGCAGTGTAGCCAGGTAGTTACGTTAACTTGTTGTTTGGTGTTCGTTTGTTAATGTGGTCTAAGTACTGAAACTAGTTGTGCAATTACAGAGCTTGTAGAACTGGCAACTTCATCGCCTTCTTTCGCCTCGCCCGAAAAGCAAGTTATCTTCAAGCATGTCTAATGCATGCTCATTTTTCGAAGGTAAGCGCTTAATTGTGGTGTAGTTCTTACCATGTTAGTGTATGGTTAATTCACCGAGATCTAAGCTTTTATTTGTTTCATCAGCTAAGAACTCAGGCACTTGCTTCTCTGCATGCGGGTCTCCAAAATAATCAGGGTATCCCAGTTTCAGATACGTCAAAGTGGATAGGGATGGAGGTAATCTTCCATCGATTTACTTCTTGGTGTATCCCTGTCGTGGTATATCACATAGAAATTGCGAGATGTCTTACATTTTTTCTTCCGGTGATGGAATACAGGAAGAAGACATAGAAGCCCTGTTGGAGTACCATGGATTTTCGATAAAAGTGTTTGAAGAGCCATACATGGTAAAGGATGACCTATTTCTCCATGCTGATAAGGACTATAAAACAAAATGCTCAAAACTTGTTCACATGAAAAAGTCAAGAACCATTGTGGAAGATGTTTCTGCTCCCTCGATAGAAGAAGATGTTCGTGCTCCCTCTCCGTTGTCATCCTTGCCGACAGAAGCAGATAAAGGATATCAACAGGAAAGGACGCCTGCTCAAAGTCTTAAGAAACAAACATCACTGCGTATAGTTGATAAAGAAATAATCGATTCCAAGACTTCCCTCTTACTGGAGGAGGACAAGCCAGTGAGGACATCTGTTATGAATCCAGTGCGGCCATCTGATGTAAAACCAGCAGTGGAACAAGAGAAACTAAATGACCGTACCCCGGCTGGTGAATTTCATTCTCCCCCGAAGTTCTTTTCTCCTTTTGGTTCTCCTGGTTTTCTTCAAGCTGAATCCTCGAATTTGAAGAAACAACCTAATAGCGGCCACACTAGTGTATCTCCTGCGGAAATTAAATTCCCATTTGCAGAGCATATGCAAACAAATCTTGTGTCTGGACCTATTTTGCAACAAAATCCATTTGCAATGCAAACGAATCTTGTGCCTGAACCTGCTCTGCAACAAAATCCGAAGTCTATGCCTATGGAGAGTGTGCCTATAACCACCATTTTAGAGTCCCCGCCGAGTGTAGAAAACATATCTCCTTTGGAAGAATCAGTACCTGATGCTGCGATGGCTGTTACCTTGGAAGATGGTTTCCATGACATTGAACAGGAAGACGATGATGGAAATGGGGACATCACAAATCAGTATGACGAGGAAGTGGCGAAGGCAAAGCTCAAGTTGATCATAAGGTCTACCAGCTCATGCAAGTTGATAATTGGTTTAGGTTACTTTTTTAACTTTTCTTTTCTAAAATCTTCACAGATTATGGAAGCGGTGGTCTTCACGTCAAAGTGAATTGCGGGAGCGTCGACAGTTAGCTGCAGCTGCTGCACTGAATTCTCTAACCCTGGGCACTCCTATCAGACTCGGCAAAACGGATGTAAGTTTCAGTTTTCTTCCACATAACATGTGCTGATCATTGGTCTTTTTATCAAGGACGCAATAAAAGTCTTTAAGGCATTTACTATTGACGTTGGTAGTCTAAATTTCGGTTCTCGCTTCATACACAGCAATCGAGGGCGTGTGGTGAGTTTGACATTGATCAAGCGATGAAGAGGAGATTTGAAGAACGGGAAAAATCATGGTCAAGGCTGAACATTTCAGATGTGGTAGCTGATATATTAGTCGAAAGGAATCCAGACTCAAAATGCATATGGTGGAAGGTCATCTTATGTACTCAGATTAAATCAGTTAACACATCAAGTCAAGATACACATTCAGCACCCAGTCGATGGTTATCATCAAAGCTTATCCCTGACACAGAACATAGTATCTCGGATGATAATCTGGTGTTTTCAGCTCCGGGTGTGTCGGTATGGAATAAATGGGTTGCAAGTGGGTCTAATTCTGATTTCAGATGCTTGCTCTCAGTAGCTAGAGATGTGGAAGCTGATAATGACCTTTTTGAAAGAACACGTGGTGCAAGTGCAGTTCTTTTCCTTGCATCTAAAGGCCTACCTATGAATCTCCAGAGAGAACATCTTAACCGCATTCTTGAGTCAGTACCTAATGGTTCACTCCTTCCCCTTCTAGTTCTAATCAGCTCAAGCAATGGAGAAAGCGTGAATCCTGATACAAACCTTGTCTCTGAACTAGGCCTCCATGATATTGACAAATCAAAGATAGCAAGCTTCACCATCGTTTCTATTGCTAATAAGTCCCAGAAGGGACACGAAGTTCATTTTTTCAGCGATTCGCGGCTAAGGGACGGGCTTAAATGGCTTGCGGGCAATTCACCTCTGCAACCAAACATTCATCATGTTAAACCGAGGGAACTTGTTCTGACGCATTTTAGTTCTTCATTGGAGTTGCTTAAGCAGAGGCCAGATCAGGAAGTTGGTCCTAACATCTGCATATCAGCCTTCAACGATGCACTGGAAACATCGAAAAGAAACATCACTTCTGCTGCTGAAGCAAATCCGATCTGCTGGCCTGGCCCTGAGACAATGTTGCTCGACAGTACTAGAAAAGAACATTTAATGGTGAAACGGTATCTACCCAACCTGGACTGGAGCAGTGCAGAGAACATCGAACAACTCAACTCCATGCTCGATAACTGTAAGCTTCCATATTTTGAAGATGATTTGACATGGTTAACCCTAGGATGTGCTTCTGGCGCTGAGATAGAGAACTATACGCAACGGCTCGAGGGATGTTTAGTTGAGTATTTGACACAGACTAACAATCTTATGGGAGACTCATTAGCCAGCAAAGAAGCAGGAGTGATGCTACAAAGAAACACTAGACTCGAACTTCATAACTCAAGCTACTACCATATCATCCCGCGATGGATCGGGATCTTCCAGAGGATCTTCAACTGGCGGATAATGGGTGTGATAGATTCATCGTCTTCCTCAGCTTACGTACTGAATTCCGATCTCACCATGTCAGCTTCAAGCTATGCTGATAAGTTCTTGTCTGAAGATTCATCATACCAATCTTCCCGTCCCAATCTTCCATTGCTTCACGAAATGGTCCAAATCAGCTGCAGCCCCTTAAATTCCTCTCCTCCACGTAATCACAAATCCCAGAGAGGTGAACTAGAATCGGTTCAGACAGAAAGGCTTATCGATGATCATATAGACATAGATGAGTCGATGTTGGAGAAGAGTAGAGAAGCTTCAACAAGGATTGATATGATGATAACTGAGGATGATGAGTTAGCTGATAAAGGAAAAGAAACAGCGGAGAAGAAGACGGTGGAGGATATAGAGAATGAGAAATTAGATGAATTGTTAGAGAAATGTAACTTGGTTCAGAACAGCATAGCTGAGAAGCTCTGCATCTACTTTTGACTTTTTACACCCCTTTTTCGTTAAATGTTAATGTTGTTACTTTAACTTGATATATATGATGAATCTGTGACATAGAGAGAGTACAGAAGAAACAACCATCATCATCATCATTCATTACACAGGTATTTTTATCTGTACAATGATAATAGTGATATCTGTCCTATTCTCATGCTCTAACCAAAGTTTGTTTGATCCCGCTGCAGCTTCAGCACATCCATCTCACGGATCAGCGTATCTCCCCACCTGCAACACACACAACACATTGTCTCAGTCACATACATCTGAGAACTTCAAAAGAGTTTGTGTTTTAATTCTTGTATATTGCCATATCAACAACAGCTTGGCTTGGAAGAAACTCGAAGATCCCACCCATCGCTTGCAACAACAAAGAACAAATGGTTCGGTGAAAGATGAACTATCGACACTTCAGGTTCTGCATAACACCAATGCTCTCTGCTGTACAATCTCCAACACTTCTCGTGAACGCAGTTCCCGGATACATCCCGTTCTGTACCCAAAGTCTCAGCGGATCACCTCCTTCGATCTCTTCGCTATCCCATGTTTGTATATTATGATCTTTCACTCCAACTTGATCAACATTCAGCACTCTAGCTCCACAAGCTTTCACCTTCTCGCATTCATCTTCTCTACAAGGCGTTTGATCATAAGACAAATCCTCTGCCAGAACCCTGTTCCTGTCTTTAACAGCGAGCACTGCTCTCGAGTCTTTTACAATGGCAACGTCAAGAACCGTAATGGCAGTAGTTCCACTCATCGAATCATCTATTTCACTACCGTGTAGCTCTTCATTCACACTCAAGAAAGCAGACTTGTAAGCTTTGTCTGGATCCTCAAGCAGAGTCGGGTCTTCAGACAACATCTCCACAACCCTCTCGTTGACGAAGTTCGAGCACTGCGTACCGAATACGCCGAAGAGATGAACGTTTGGGTTGCCTTGAAGCTCTGTTTTGATGCAGTGTCTTGGTTTAGCTTATCAGGTGAGTCTGCATAGTAGCCTCGTTGAGATAGAACAGAGTAAACCATTACGAAACCGGGAGAAGGAACCTGGATTGCTCCGAGAAGGACGTCGTTTTTTTCGTTTAGACTCCTTGGCGTCGTCCCCATGTCGTCGAGAGTCTGCTGATGATGATGATGACGATGGATATCGGCTACAACATTTGCATTTAACACAAGCCCATCGATGATTACGCAAAGAAAAAACACTTTTCTCGTTTCATTTTCTTTCTATAACGGGTCGGGTATCTCAAAATATTTTCCTGACCCGGTAAGCTTTCACGAAAATATCGTTTTCGTTAATAAATGGCTTAATGGATTTGAAGTCTCTATTGGGCCCTTCTTACACATAGGTTTACTTTTTCCTAAGTCTTATACAGTAATTTTGCTAATTTTGGCTAAATGGGCTTGATGATAAACAGGATAATGATACTAAGCATTGAACACTTGGTAAGTGGAGGACCCACAAGAGTTGAACTGAATCACATATACCCATATCCTTATCTCCTTTGCGTGACAGATACGTTTCTTTGGTTTGGTAACTTTTTCATTTGTTTCTATATATAGACAATATTATTACTAAAACAAGGAAGTTATCTTTCTTCAGCCAGTAGCACATGCACGCGCGGAAAAACATATTCTATAGCCTCCCATCACCCGAATTGTTTACGTTATCTTTTTATGTCTTAGCATTTCAAGCACTTTATACCATCATTAACCTCAATTTTTTAAGTGACGTTTTTAGTTTCAGGTAAAAGTTGGTTCCTAAATAAAAATTCTAATAATTAGTTTTTAGCAAAAAAATATTAAAAAAAAAATAGAAATCTCAATTACAAAACTTAGGGTAATCATGCTCTTAGTATTCGGAAGGTTTTCGACATATTTGCTTAATACATATAATATGAGAATGACATGGGACTATATATCAGTGGCGTGCGTGAAGATTAGAGTAACATAGACATTTTTATCAATTCTTGAATATGTGGAGTGAATATCACACGCTTTCTTAAGATGGTGTGACGTTATCAAAAGATAGTTACCAACTTAAATAAAGAGATGTGAAACATCTATAGCTCTATTTGAGAGATATGGATTTACATAAAAACATTTGTTTCTTTCTTCTCGAACTATATAAAAACCATATACTTTACATTTTTAGACCAAAGTTGTTATTCTAATTTAGAGCTTTCTAAAAAAAACAGCCGGCACAATCAACTAAAAGAAACAACAGCAAAGCAAATTTGATCAGCACAATCTAAAAACTCTTTCCAATTTAATAAGACAACAAGCTTCTCTTCTTCTCTATTTTATAGGAATTGGATTTTTTTTGAGACAAAAGATTGTGAGGGAAACAGTCCGAACTTCAATCTCTTCCTCACATTCCCACTGCTAATAAAACAAGCCTCTCCTCAAATCCTTTATTCTAGCCCCTCCCTACCAATGGCTCTATTAACTTTTCATCTTTTTAAATTGTAATAAACCTTTTTAGAAAACCAAAATAAAAATAAAAGACTTTACCTGAGAATTAGGTTCAGGATGGCCTCAAGGAGCCGCTCATACACACAACTCCTAGGCCTCCTGTCCTTTAACCTCCTCTTGTTCACAACCTCCACAACCGCGGTTCGAGTTGGAGTCATTCTCCATAAACCTTCTGCTCCAACCCTTCCTGTATTCAGAGAAGCCCCAGCTTTTAGAAACGGTGATCAATGTGAGGCTGATAAGATTCATATAGCCATGACTCTAGACACAAACTACCTCCGTGGAACAATGGCTGCTGTCTTGTCTCTCCTACAACATTCAACTTGTCCTGAAAACCTCTCTTTTCATTTCCTCTCCCTTCCTCATTTCGAGAACGAACTCTTCTCCAGCATCAAATCAACCTTCCCTTACCTAAACTTCAAGATTTATACGTTCGATCCAAACCTAGTCCGCAGCAAAATCTCCAAGTCCATCAGGCAAGCCCTAGACCAGCCTCTAAACTACGCAAGAATCTACCTCGCGGATATCATTCCCACCAGCGTCGACCGGATCATATACCTAGACTCGGACCTTGTCGTGGTCGACGACATAGAGAAGCTATGGCATGTAGAGATGGAAGGTAAAGTCGTGGCAGCTCCCGAGTACTGCCACGCCAACTTCACCTACTATTTCACCAAAGCATTTTGGTCGGACCCGGAACTAGTCAAAGTCCTAGAAGGGAAACGCCCGTGTTATTTCAACACGGGCGTGATGGTCGTGGACGTTGGTAAATGGAGGAGAGGGATGTATACACAAAAGGTAGAAGAGTGGATGACGGTTCAGAAGCAGAAGAGGATATACCATTTGGGATCATTGCCTCCGTTCTTGCTGATATTCGCCGGAGATATAAAAGCCGTTGATCACCGGTGGAACCAGCATGGTCTAGGAGGGGATAACTTTGAAGGGAAATGTAGAACGTTGCATCCAGGTCCGATAAGTCTTCTTCATTGGAGTGGGAAAGGGAAGCCATGGTTGAGATTAGATTCAAGAAAGCCTTGTATTGTTGATCATCTTTGGGCTCCTTATGATTTGTACCGTTCATCAAGACATTCATTAGAAGAGTAGAGGTAACAAAAACATAAGAAGATGGTACATATATATATATACTAGGAGTCGAGATGGACAAGATCCAGGCAGGGTGCGATCGATCGAAGAGAGTGAAAAAGAATCAAGTGTAGCCAAAAAAAAAAGAGAGAAACTAAAAGAGGATTAATTTTGTAACACATACTCTTAATGCAAAAAAAAGACATGCATTGAGTTTGGTAGTGAGATGGTATCATCATGCATCTGTCATTTTTTTTTGTTCTCATTGGTTTCATGTTTTTTTTTTAATTTGTTTCTCCCTCTCTTTGGTTGGACGTGTAATATGTATATAGGGTAGGTATTACTGCAAAAAAAGTGGAGGATTAAATTCATTTTTTCTTGATTCAGAAGTCTAGTATGTGATTTAGAAACCGTTAAGGGGACTTATTCATATATATATATATAATCTGCCTCTCCTTCTCAAACCCTAGTTGAGGGAAAATAAAACCTTAAATTTTATAAAGTTTAGTTTGGTTTACCCCGGTTTAGTAGTATTCGAATGTTAAACCAAGATTTTGAAATGGGTGTAGTTTATGGCGGCAACTTTGTACGAAAAGCTTCCACCGCCGATGAAAAAAGAGATTCCGGTGAGTGGTTTCATCTTCCGGGGTTCCTTCTTTTTATTCTTTCCCCTTTGTTTTCAAAAGTAAAGATAACTAATGATGTTTAATTTTTATAGATAATGATGTTTTTATATATAAATTTTTTTTTTTCTTAATTTGTGTACACAAATCTAAAATAATATTTAAAATGAAACAGAAAGAGTATCACTATTACTAAGTTTTCTTTTTTCAGTTGACACTAATCAGTTGAGCTTCATGAGACAATGTTACAAGCACAAACATTGCTCTGCTCTTTGGATGTGGTTTTCTTCATTAATAGATATGCAAGTTTTCAGTTCTCAACACCACCATAAGAGTTAGGCGATACAAGGCTCTGTACGTACGTAATGGCCTCGAACTTGTTACTAAGTTTCACCCCGTGAATCGGCAGTTTCATCCACTCATTGGTCTCGAAATTGTACAACACCATCTCATCATCAAGTTGCAGAAGAACCTCCTCACTGTTGTTGTTAGTGGACCACAAGGGTTTCATCGACCTGAAGAACAAGCCGATCCGGATCTTGCTCCACGAACTCGCTACACCATACTCATTCATCACCCAAACCTCATCGTGCTTCCTGTAGCAACGATTCATCACACAGAGACGCCCGTTGAGATTCCCGACCACCAACTCTCTGAAACCATGAGGACAATACTCGGCGACATCAGGCAATGGCATCTCTCGAAACTCCTCTGTTTTAATATCAAACGCTAACACCACTCTCTTCTCCTTACCACCTTCATGAAGACTAAACACCCAGTGGCACGCACCGTTGAGATTCACACCTGAGTGCAACGCATACCAGTATTCATAACTCAAATCACGGATCCATCTCCAAGAGTTTGCCTTCAATGAGTAGACGCTAGCGCTGACAAGATCAGCACCAGCATCAGCAACAAGCTTCACTACTTTGTAATCATTGGTTATATCATCAAAGCCAAATCCATAAGTTTGGAACCCTTCCGATCTAAGAGGTACACTCACCGGTAACCTCTTGGATTCTCCGGTGGTTGGATTATACAATAACATAACGTCCATAACTGGAGAGATACACACTAAACCGTTGCAAGATCCGACGATGTCAACACAGTTTATCTGATTCGATTCAAGCGGATAATTGAGCTTATCAGCTATCAAACCGAGGGAAGCAAAGCTTACTGCGTAGATGCTACGAAAATAATACAGGAGGAATCTCCGGTGAACGGAATCGTTTCGGACGGTTAGATCTAGGTGACGCTTTGCGAACCGTTGATCCGATGATAGAGAGCGAAACAGCTTTGATACGCGCCTGAATATCCCGATTGATTTCGCTGGAAGTCGGATGAGAATTTCTCCGATGATATCTGGAGGAAGTTCGTAAGGTTCCGGTGAGGCTTCCTCCTTTGTATCTTCTCTCCGCCTTTCACTCGTCCTCATCTCCGTCACCGAGGAGGCTGTGTAGAGTTTGAATTTTTAAAAGTTTTAGATAGACTTTTAAAGTGATGTGGACTCTCCAATGTATATTCTGATTTATAATTCTTTTTTTTATCATTTTCTAGATTTATATTTTTTTTTTCTTTGTTAAAGACAAAGCAAGGATTTTTGACCAAAAAAAAAAGCAATGATGATACATATATATTTATTTATACTAATAAAATAAATATTATAGTAATAGTTTAACTATGTTATAACTTTATGGATTAATTTTTTAAAAATTTTATGTAATAATTAAATAAGAAGATATTATATTAAAAATATAAAATTTAGTTACTTAGATTTTTAGACATATAATTGGATTTGTTTACATAGTTATTTTGTTCATTAGATTTCATTGCTGCATATCTTATAGATACTTATAAATGACATTTTAAAAGTTATATCTTATAAATAAAAAAGCAATGAGTGAAAGAAATCATAAAATTAAATGAAATTAAAAAAAGAGAGGTGGGTTTTTTGAAATAAAAGGAAAAATCAACGGTAAAAAAAAACAATCTCAGTAAAAATAATCTTGACCAATAATCATGCTTAACATTTCTTATTACCTTGTTAAAATTATGCATACATCTAACGAGGTGTGCGATTAACTATGGGAGGTAAAATCCGTCATATTGAGATCAATGGTTACAATCGCAAGTTTAACATTTTGTAATAGTTATCAGCTGGAAATGTTGATATTGAATTATCTGTTTATAGTAAAACTGTAAAAAGTAGTGTATTTCCAATAGCCTCTCTTCTTATAGGTTTTCAACTTGTTTATATAGGTGATCACTGGTGGAATTTTGGTTAGATTCAAGTCATGACTGATCCTTAGATTTCAGGGATCTAAGTCGATTTCTTAAAATTTTAACTAAAAATATATTTTTTTTCGAATTTAAAAGCCTAATTTTTTTTTTTTTTGAGATCTGTGTATATATAAATATTTTTTTTTAAAAATAAGAGTTTAAGACCAATATTTTATCCGGTTTAACTTAAAACCAGTCCTCATTCAAGTATATCACAATATGAAGAGATTTTTACTTGTTTAGAATAAATTGGCTTTACTTGCATAGTTAAATTAAATTGGTTTTTAATTTGTGCCTAACAATCATCTTCACGTGTTTAGAATAAAATTGGTTTTACTTACATAGTTAAAATAATTAGTTTGTAATTATATATATAAAGCTTACAATACACTATTAGATGGTTGGATTCTATGGATGATGTATTCATTCTATAAAATTCGAGTTACTTATGGTTGTGGTAAATCATATATGTTTGGTTTGATACAGATATAAAGTAAAATCTACATTAAATCATCTATGAAATATTGTCATGAAAAATACAAAGATTTTGATTATTATACATGTTTAAAAAAAGAGAGAAAGTGCTTGTTTTTATATATAGAGCATAATTTAACGGTGTCCTGTTAAACTATATCAACGCAATTAAAAATTTATTACTATTATGTAAATATAATCAAATACATTATTTAAATATGCTTTCGAAAACTAGTAAATCTTGAACATATGCCCGTGAATATTACAACTCCTTAGCTACGGGAACTGGCTTTAAAGTTAGAACAGGTCAGTTATATAGATCGAGAACCGATGGTACGGTTTCATCAAGAAGGTTTTTCTGCTAAAAGGAAGGCTTTCAAAGCAATTCAAGAACCGGATGCCCTGCGTTTATCCGAGTGCATAGACGAGATACTGGGAAGTGGATTCTTGATCAGATTCAGAAAGAGCATAACCACGAGCTTGGTGGTCTTATGGAGGTGTTACAGATTAAAAGCTGCTTTTAGTAGTTATCAAGCCTCCTTACGTATAGATGAAGCCATGCTTATGATGTAAATCCTAACTCTTTTGTTGACTCTTGTCACCACAAAAGGTGGCTGTGGAGGTGACAGATGATGATTTGGCTGGTGGGTTTAACAACTTGCGTCTTCTCTCGTTGCTTTTGTTTAGGTTATTTCCATAAGTTTTTGAAAGATTCAAACATTTATGGAGATAGTGAGATAGTACAAACAAAGGATGTAATGTATTATATTTATCATTGCTAAGTTCTTTTCAGTTGTCACTAATCATTTTAGCTTCAGGAGACAATGTTTCAAGCACAAACAATGCTCTGCTCTTTAGATATGGTTTTCTTCACTAATAGTTAATACTAACATAGAAAAAAAAGAGAGTTAATACTAACATATATGCAACCTTTTCTTTTTGATGTTAATTGTACGTTATGTTAAATAACATAACTTGAATCATGATGGAGCTACCTGCAGGGTATTTATTATAAGTTACAACCAAAATGTTTTCTTCAGTTCTCAACATTATCAGGTTCGTTGAAGTTGAGATCAAGATCAGTTTCAGAAGCTGATGAAGCATCTTTTAAAAATTATATTTCGATAAAGTATATTTGGTATCGAATTATGCATAAATACAATCGTAGGAAAAACAACAGTATGGTCATTCCAATTTTTATTAATTTTTACGGTTGAATCAATATATTGATCTATAAGTCTAATATGGGATAAGATCAATGTAATATAATAAAAAAGATGAATGTTAGTGATGCGACTAAGATTTAAAGCTTGCAAAAAGATTAAAAGAGTTGATGCTGTAGTGATAAAAAAACCTCTATTGTTGTCTTCAGGTCATTTTCATTATGTTACTCGTTGTTTTTTGTTATCATATTTATTGTATATGTATTTGTATTATCTTTCAAAAGTTTAATTAATATATTTAAGTTGATATAAAAAAAGTTCCCCTCTTTGGAAGACGAGAAGGACCCACAAAACATCATACTCAATGGATTAATATCTAACTTTGGTTAAATAGTATATTTTAGTAATGGAGATGCAATACATCGTATAAATGAACTATTCATATCAATGAAAACATGTACAATAGTGTCCAAAATCTCCTTCGCTACCGTCTGCATCCCTACAACTGCAACGAGTATAGTAGTCGTTTCCTTCCTCTTTGAGAATTTCGTAGAAGCATTGCTTGGCAGCTGTGGCTGGATCTTCATGACAATAATTCTTGGTAAAGTGGAAAACAATTTGAGGGGCACGTTCTTTTGCCTCCACTATTTTATATATCAAACAACAAACGATTAATTAGCTGGTGGATAAGAAAATTGATAATTCCATAACAATACAAGTTTGTATAAAACGTATTCCATAACAATGTTTTTAATTACGTTGAGTCACCAATCGTATATATATATTTATTTATTTACCTTCTGTGTTATGCAGCACGAAGAACATGAGAACACAAGAAACCACAAACAAAGTAGTAGATTTCATGATACAAAATTTAATAAATGACTTTTATGTTTCTTTTTTGTGAATTGTTTTGTTTATCTCGTACTGAATATTTTATCATCACCATTGTTTGTATGTATATATATATGGAGACACACAAAGATATTCTGTATCCTTAGTCATTAAAAGACAACAAAAATTTATTTGACCAGATTAATTGCATAACTAGGAGTCAAAACAAAAATATTTTATACTATTCTTATTCATTAAAAACAATAGAATTATATTTGACCAAATTAATTATGCAATTTTTTTTATTTAATGTCTGGTTAATTATGCTATTACAACGATAACGATAAGAAATTTTATATAGATAATTTTACAGCCGATAGTTATACCACCTATGAGAATATAGGTCTCACTGCGCCATTCTAAGCCGCTTTGTAAGATTCATGTTCGATGGTACGCTCTGCACTATGCTGAATATTTTTTATAATCATTTTTTTGTTGTAATCAGCATAATTTACATTTTTGGAATTTGAACTTTAACCTTTATGTGTAAAATCATTAATGACTATGCAATTAAGAGTAAAAAACAAAAAAATTTATTAGTATAATAATCTAATTAGGATAAACATGTTTAGGTAATAAATTATATTT
Source organism: Moricandia moricandioides (assembly GCA_905132885.1). NCBI lineage: Eukaryota > Viridiplantae > Streptophyta > Magnoliopsida > Brassicales > Brassicaceae > Moricandia > Moricandia moricandioides. Next base: position 233,532 of record CAJHQQ010000087.1, read on the forward strand.
GACATTTTCAAAGTAAACAAGATATATATATATATATGTGATACTTTTAAAAGTTTAGTATTATATATTTATTTTTAAAAATTCAAAATTTAACATATATGAAAGTTTAAATGTTTATTATATGGGTAATATAATTGTATAAATTATTTAAAAAAATATTTAAACAAAAATATACAAAATGTTAGCAAAATTTTTATTATTGAAAATTATTAATTGCTATATATATATGTATATTTTTTTTAATTACAGTGGTCAATTCCGTAACTTTTATTTAAGAAAGAAAGAAGAATAACTTTTTAGATTAATAAGAAATTTTATGATTAGTTTAATGAAAACTATAGTTTATATTTAGATGCTTCAATTTACCTTTTTAAAGATTCTCAAAAGTCATTATATGTTATACTTCAAATGTTGTAATGTTTTTATATAAGGATACTAAGATTTTAAGAATCCAGAACCAATAACTATAAAATCTTAAAAATGTAAAAGTTCATTTACCAATTTCGTTAATTTCGGGGTTTTGGGTTTGATCTCGGTTTTTTAAACCGATTCAATCCTAATTTACCGGTTAGTTAAACCGTGCATTACTGTATGTATGAAGTTTATGGAAAATGGATTAAATTTTGATACTTTCATTTCTTAGTGTCTGATTATGTAATTTCCAGAAACTTTTTATCTCTTCTTCCTTGGGCGCACAAGCAACAGAGGAAGATAGTCAAATCACCCAAAAAAAAACAAAAATCTGAAATCCTAAGTTGGTAAGCTATGTCGTGCTTAGCTGCGTGCTGTGCGTCGGCGACGTGTGGGTTGTGCTCGTCGGTGGCTTCCGGGATCTCGAGGAAATCGGCGAGGATCGCTTATTGTGGTCTCTTCGGTGCCTCCCTTGTCGTCTCTTGGATTCTCCGCGAGACCGGTGCTCCGCTTCTCGAGAAATTCCCTTGTACGCTCTCTGATCCCTTTAATTCTCCGTCTGGGTTTGTAGAAAGTAGACTCCTTTTAGCTTAAGAGAGATTCGATGATTGGGATTGAAACATCAATTTCGAAATTAGGGTTTCTCTGTTTTGGTCAGTTCTGTTCTAAAGTTCGTTTCTTTCTAGCTGCAACAGATTGACAAGGAATCATCGTCTAATGATGTGAATCTCTGTTTTTTTTGGGTATCAGGGATAAACACTTCAGATTCATATACTAAAGAATGGTATCAGCAGCAAGCTGTTCTTCGTGTGAGCTTTGGGAATTTCCTCTTCTTTGCCATTTACGCTTTGATCATGATTGGTGTGAAAGACCAGAACGATAGGCGTGACTCGTGGCATCACGGTGGATGGCCGGTGAAGATGATCGTCTGGTTTCTCCTTATTGTACTCATGTTTTTTGTTCCAAATGTTATCGTCTCAGTCTATGGTAAGTTATCTTTTTGCTTTGCATACTTTCTTACACATGCTACTACTATATCATCAGATTTTAGTTTATGAGCTTGAGAATTGACAATATATTATGCTTGGATATAGCTTTGAATACCAAAAAAAGAAGTTCATGACATTCTCCCATTTATTGTTTATATCTGCTGAGAGATTGAGAAGTAAAGCTGTATAGTTTTCATCGTAAAAACAATTACTTGATTTGTTTTTCTTTATGTATAAGCAAATTCTGCGGTTAATTTCAATGCTTACATTTTTTCAGGAATTTTGTCAAAATTTGGTGCTGGAGCATTTCTGTTGGTTCAAGTGGTCTTGTTGTTAGATGCTACACATAACTGGAATGATTCTTGGGTCGAGAAGGATGAAAGGAAGTGGTATGCTCAACACATTTTCAATGCATATGCCTGTGTTTTATGCCATTACCCTTTATTTCCCCCATTTGGAAGTTTGATCAAGGATAATTTTCTAACATGATAGTTTCTTTATACAGGTACATCGCTCTGCTTATCATATCTGTCGTGTGTTACATTGCCACATACGCCTTCTCAGGAGTCCTGTTCATGTGGTTCAACCCGTCTGGTCATGATTGTGGACTCAATGTTTTCTTCATAGTCATGACTATGATCCTTGCCTTTGTCTTTGCCATTGTTGCCTTACATCCTGCGGTGAATGGCAGCCTTTTACCGGCATCGGTTATATCGGTTTACTGTGCTTATGTCTGTTACACGGGTCTCTCTAGCGAACCACACGACTACGTGTGCAATGGACTTAACAGATCTAAGGCAGTGACCGCTAGTACTCTAACACTCGGAATGCTCACTACAGTTCTCTCAGTTCTCTACTCCGCCCTCCGAGCTGGCTCTTCCACCACATTCCTCTCACCACCGTCCTCTCCCAGATCAGGTACTTGCTCAAACTTTTAAGGGCATTATTAGTCTTTTGTCGGTTTTGTGAACAGGAAGTCTGAAGTAGACTTAAACGTTGTGTGCAGTTGGGAAGGAGGCATTGTTAGAAGACCCTGAGGATGGGAAGAAGAACGGTGAAGCCGAGGCACGGCCTGTGAGTTACTCATACTCTTTCTTCCATATAATCTTTGCGCTGGCGAGCATGTACGCGGCAATGCTTCTCTCGGGATGGACTGACTCGTCAGAGAGTGCGTCTCTGATCGATGTGGGATGGACCTCGGTTTGGGTTAAGATTTGCACCGGTTGGGTCACGGCTGCACTCTACATCTGGACACTCATCGCCCCGCTCATCCTTCCAGATCGTGAGTTCTACTAAATTGTCAGTAGAAGGCAACACTTATATTGTCCAGTGAATGTTAGTAAGTAAATGTTATGTATTAGCCACTAATAAGTGGGTATGGTCTTGTAATGGTAATGTATGTAGCTCTTATCATACTATATACTTGTAATTAAAACATGAACTAAAAAACTTGAATGTTTGTAGTGAACTGGTGTGTTCTGTTTATGATTGTTCTTGATGTTGGTAGTGTTTCTTGGAACCTTTGTCTTATGTAGTGAACTATTATGTTCTGTTTATGAGAACCAACCCAAGCTCTTGATCATCACTTAAGTTGCAAGAAACTTTTCCTTCAGAGAAGCGGTTCTGGTTACAGAATCTTATGGGGGCCAAAGAAACAAAGATACAAAACAAACAAACATTTCACTCTACTTACTGGACAACACGTACAGAACAATCACTAATCCTTTTACAAATGACAAATTCACAAATCTCGACTCTTCTTGGCTCCAACATCATCAGTCTCTCTCCCTCAGATAAGTGTAGCATCTGCTTCACTCGTCTCCCATTCACGTCACAACATCATCAGTCTCTCTCCCTCAGATTAGTGTAGCCTCTGCTTCACTCGTCTCCCATTCACGTCACAACCATCAGGATAAAACTCCTTCCGATTCCCAGATGATGCTAAAGAATGCACACTCAGCCTAGCCACATACTCCAGAAGCTCACTTAGTAAGCCCGGGCAGCTTTCCTTCAGATAATCAAACCCATCCGTTTCCATCACAGCTAAAAAAAGTACAAATAAAGGGGCGTTTCAGATTGAGTTGATCAAAGTGTTTCAAACAAAAAAGGATTGATCCTTTTTTTTATCATACCTTTCAGGTTTTCTGGAAAAGCTATGAATTCAAGGCATGCAGCTTTCAGCTGAAGACAATGATGCTGCTCTGCCAAAGCCAAGGTGGTTGCAACCGTGTTTATGCTGATTCCTTCACAGAGTTTTGACTCGCAGATTGTTCTAAGCCGCTCAAGAGCATAACGGTCTGCAGCCGCAAGCAGATGCTGAGCCACAATAGTTGATGCCCATTTCAAGTCTGTACCCATCAAGTCATCCATATCAGGCAATTCGTCCCAGTAGATAAAATGGAGGAACATCTGCAAACAACAGACGACATAACAAAAGGAAAAGAGATTTTGTATCAGCATCCGCAAACTTAAACTCGCACATAGACTAAGGAACAATGCAAAGCGGAATAAGATTCGTACTAAGTAATGTACAATAGCAACATATGGAACTTCTTTTTAACATTGCAGCAATGAATAAGAAACATACATTGATGCAATCAAAAGAGAAGCGGAAAGATTAAACCTTATCCCGGGTGAGTTATATTTGAGAACAAGAGCAGCGCCCCAGGAGAAGGTCCCGGGTTGTACACTCGCAAACAGAATATCCTGTATCACATCACAATCACTCACCCGAGAAAAGGCAAGGAACCAAGAAAGCTATCTCTTCCTAAAATGAAATAGTTACAACAACTGGAACTAAAACTGGTAAAATTCTATAAGACATTCCAAGGAACAGACAGAACTAAACCAGAGAGATAGGTAAATAGGAGGACCTTGAAAATGGGGGCTTCCATGTCTTCTATGTTAATGCGTTTGGTATCCTTGTTTTTCAACGGGCCAAAAAGCTGTGCCCTGAACACAGGAGAACGAGCTGCAAGAACCACTTTATGAGCACAAAAAGTTTCTCCATCAACATGGAAAGTAACATCAGCTCCTTTCCCACTTTCCAAAAGCTTTCCAAACTGATAACCCAAGTCAGAAACCGGGACCGGGATATTATAACTCCTCGGTCCCTCCGTGCTTGACTTCACCACACCAACACAACACCGAACCAAGAGACAATTATCCTTGAGATAGTCAGATGACTCAAGCAGCGTCCTCTTGAAAAACCGTTTGTATCCCCTGAATCAAGCAAATCACCAATCAACAATGAAGGAACATAAACACATATCAAGATACAATGTAATAGACTTTACTCACCACATACTTCCTCGGTACTTAAGAGTATAAGGACCACTTTCGAGTGTTCTACCGAAATGGCTATGAACCTTATGTCTTTCATTACCGCTCTGATCAACGAGTGTCAGCTCAAACAAAGCCCTAACATCAGCTCCTTCGCTAGCGAGGGCTATAAACAGAGACACGTACGCAGAATTATCCTCAGGACTCTTCCCATCTGGGTAGAAGTAGATCGCCCACGAGTACCCACCAACCATGAACGTATCAGAGGCAACGTATTTGCCTATCCCCATCCCTTTGGCGAGAGAGTAGCCGCTGATTTTGAATTCGTGTGAGCCATTGATGGTCTCCGTGCGAGAAGTCGACTCCGTCAGAGACGATTTCGAAGATCCAGGAACCTCCTCGCAAACCCTAATCGCATCCATCAAGTAAAGACGAGATCCAAAATATCAACGACTTTTGTTACAAAAAGTTGAACCTTTCGTCGATCTTCTTGGTCGGAATAAGTATCCCTGCGAGACCCAAGTCTTCGAATTCCCGAAGAAGACGGAGATGATAGGCGAGATCAGAGATCAAGGTCTTGAATTAAATGGAAAAAGGAGAGAACTTTGGCAGCGAAGACGATGAAACAAATGGTGGGTCGGAGCTGAATCGTGGCGGAACGTGACGGCGACAACGTTTGGGGGCTAAAACGAGAGGAAGAGAGAAATGCGAAAGAGGAAGACTTTGATAAATCGTGTTTAACTTTACAACACCCAATCTGGTAGGTTATTAGAAGATATATAAACCAAACTCGAAACAGAAAAAAAAAAAAAACTTTAAAAATAATTATAAAGAAGAAACCATTGAACTGAACAAGTAAAAACCCTAAAGATTATATTGAGGTAAGAGAAGCATCGAGAAGATCGATCCATAAAGTCTTCACCTTTAACCCTCAAATGTTTCACCGGCTCTGTTCCTCTCTCTCTCGCTCCTCCATCATCTTCCCCAAATCCATAAAGTCTCCTCCTTTTCCTCTTCCTCTCTCCCTCCGTCGCGCTCCGACTCTCTCTTTCTCCTCCTTCAAAATGTCCGACACCAATCCACCACCAATCCCGTCTCCCACCAAACCCGAAACCCTCCGCTCTCTCGAATTCCAGCTCGGCTCCCCCTTCACCGCCGACCCCATCATCCCTCCCCCTAATCAAATCATCATCGTTATCAGCGGCCCCAGCGGAGTCGGCAAAGACGCGGTGATCAACAAGCTCCGAGAAGTTCGCCAAGGTCTTCACTTCGTCGTCACCGCCACCAGCCGTCCGATGCGTCCCGGCGAAGTCGACGGTAAAGACTACTTCTTTGTGACCAGAGACAAGTTCTTGTCAATGGTGGAGAACGAGGAGCTTTTGGAATACGCGTTGGTCTACGGAGAGTACAAAGGCATTCCCAAGAAGCAGATTCAGGAGTTTATGTCCAAAGGGGAAGATATTGTGCTTAGAGTTGATATCCAAGGAGCTCAGACGTTGAGGAGGATACTTGGTAACTCTGCTGTCTTTGTATTCATTGTGGCGGAGAGTGAGCTTGCGATGGTTGAGAGGTTGGTTGATAGGAGGACAGAGAGTCAAGAGGAGTTGCTTGTTAGAGTTGCCACGGCGAGAGAAGAGGTTAGGCATTTGAAGAGCTTTGATTACGTTGTGGTTAATGCGAAAGGGAGGCTTGATGATGCGGTGAAACGCGTGGAGTCTATTATTGATGCTGAGAAATCTAAAGTTCACCAAAGGGTTGTTAGGATTTGAGGGTGTGTTGGTCTCTTCCATTGGTGTGCAGGTAGATACCTTTTACTTTGCTTTGAATCAGTTGTGGAATATGCTTTAGAATGGTCGATGCAGTATCATGTTTTGTTACTACTTGGAGTGGAGAGTTATTATTACAGTACAAAGCCTACATATGAATGATTTAAGTGTAGTTTGATTAGGTTGTGATTTGTTTTCTTGCGGTTCTTGTTGTAATGTTTCACAGCTTATTTGACTTGTCTGAATATTCAGTATTGTCCAAAATGGTTTGAATCTATGAAATCATTGGAAGTATCTTGTTAAGTGCATATCTTAGGAACTATACTGTCGGAATTGCGATGAGATTACACATGTTTTTTTGTACTGCTTAACGTTTTTCATGATGGTTTATTGCAGATTATCCAATGCCTTCTGATGCCGGTTTCATCACATAACAAACAGTTTTGGTATTCTGTATGTGCATTTCATTCTAAGGCAAATGAAAATTGTGGTGAATCCTCTGCTGTGTTTACAAGGAATGTTGTTTTGATTAAACAAGCATATCTTTTTACACTTTACGTGGATAGATTATGTTATGATCATCCTCACAATTTGATTAATCATGTTGCTTAAATGTTCTGGAGCAATGTAAAGCTCAATACTATCAATTAGTACTCCCTCCGTTTTTTTTTAATTGACGTTTTAGGAGAAATTTTTTGTTCCAAATTATTTGATGTTTTCAATTTTCTATGTAAAATTTATTAGTAATTAATGTTAGATGACCAATGATATTATAGCTTCTATTTTACTATTGGTTGAATTGTGGTTAGATAAACAATTAATGATGTTTTTGTTTAGAAAATGATAAAAAATTAAATGTTTTTTAATTTGTGTGCATAATCCTAGAACGTCAAATATAAAAAAACGGAGGGAGTATAACTTTACAAGATGGCTGAGTTCCAAGAATATGGGGATGTGTTTATTTGTACTTGATATATCTTCAAGGCTCAAAAGAGTATTTAGCAATTAAAGATGGCAAGGATGATGACCCAATTTAAAAGCCTTTGAGCTTGACACAGCCAGAGTTGTGCTGGAATCTAGACTTGCCAAAAGAGTATTTAGCAATTAATAATTTGGTTGCGTTTAGTTTATAACCACAATATAATTAAGGATTGGTTTGAATGTGACAGAAGGCAACACTAAAGGGCTTAGCGGCGGCTTTGATAAGAGATGAGTCAAAGCAACATACTCTTATAGTTAGTGAATTTTATTTTTTTTAATAGAAGAAACTAAGGAATCTCGTCTTCTTCATGTAACTAAAAACAATATATGATTGGATAACACAAAGCTTAGAAACATTTTCTCATCAATTTATCAAAAGAATGTGACAGAAAATAAAATAACAATGTTAAGTTACACTTTCTTGTACACTTCCTTTTCAATTGTTTTTGCCTCATTAGTAACTTCATCACCACTCTTTTGCCTTTTTTTCGTCATAGTCTCTCTTACACACAAACAAACATGTGCAATATATATATATATACTCCTGACTTTTTCTCATTTGTATCCATTATCAACGACTCCTAAACTAAAAAGGTATATAATATATAAACAATCAAACAGGTAAGAGTATCCTCCCAAGGTCTAATGGATTCCGAGAAACTTGGAGAGGATGATCGGAGCATCCATTTGCAGGTTTTATATTTTATTAATATTACCTGAAACTTTTGTTCTTCAAACTTTTTTCTTATTTCGTTTTTCATTTTCTAGTAACCTCACTCTGATCAGCGTCTAACACATTTTAAAAAAGTGATGCTCATGTAGATTTTTATGACGTTAAAATCATTTAGATGTGATCTTTGTACATTTGAGAGAACATAGTTTAAAGAAAACATTAATAATTAACGTAACAGAAAAGTTTTAAAACCTAAACACTGTAAATAAACCAGGTACTGGAACTCCAAAAGTTGGAGGAGGCGCGAGGCTCAAGCGACACCGTTTTGGATTTTAGAAACAGCGTCGAGAAAGGAGACAGCGGCGAAACCGCAGACGTAACGCCTTCTTCTTCCGCGATTGCGTTTAACAGATCATCATCCCCGGCGCCGGAGCAAAAGCTGACACTATTAGCTCTCCGCCTTGCGATCATCGAGAAAATCGCTACTTGCCTGGGAACATTAGGTTTCATCTGGGCCACGGTGGTTCTTCTCGGCGGATTCGCCATCACCCTCGAGATATCAGATTTCTGGTTCATCACTATCATCCTCCTCATCGAAGGCACTCGAATCTTCAGCAGAAGCCACGAGCTCGAGTGGCAGCATCAAGCCACGTGGACTGTTGCAGGCGTCGGAATCAGTAGCTTCCGTGCGTTACAAGCTAGCTCTGTTTCGCTTCTCAGGAATTTCAAACGAATCAGGTTTGTTGCTTAACCGACTTCTATTTACCGTGTTTTTACATAACCGGACACAGATCAAGTGGATAGAAATTGTGTTTGTTTGTTATTTATTTGTTATAAAAATAATTTTTATTTTTTAAATCATTATAGTTATTACAAATATTTTTTTAATTTTTGTATTATATTCAAATTTTGAATTTTTCATGATAATAAATATTTTATTTTTGAATTTAAAACAAAGTAATTCTTTCAAATAGCATTTTTAATTTTTGTCACAAAAATTGGCTTAAAAAAACAAAATAATCTTTATTAATTTTAATTTTAAATTTTAATTTTTTTAATTTTAAACTTCACCTTCAAAAACTTCACCCATAATTTTAACTATAAATCTAAATTCGTTAAACCAATGGGTATAATTATATATTCATACCCTTTAACAAAACTTATTTTAGTTATTTTTCTTTTAAAAAGATATTTTTGGGACAAAAATTTTTTCAAGACTATCTTAGTACAATTTTCTTTAAAATATTCACTTTTTATTTGGCTTATATTTAAATTTTATTTTACATTTTTTTACTGAAAATTTTAATAACTAAACATAATTATACTTATAAAATTTACCAAAAGATAACTAACAAAACATTTTCTTTTTACTTGAAATTAATTGAATTCGGTTGAATTCAATTGAACTTTTTCAAACAATATTTATTCATGATCTAAAGTTTTTTCCGGTTCGGTTATCGATTTTAGAAACATCGGTGAAAATTGTTCTTTTCTCTGCAGTGGAGGAGTCTTGAAGCCAATCCTCGAAAGCAGATTGAGTCAAGAAACCCCTCGGACATGGAAAAACTCAGATGTTCCTCTGCTTCCCTACGCGAAATGGCTCTACATCTCAAGCTACGTGAGCCGTCTTCTCTACTGGCTCCAGCTCCTCTCAGCCACAGCCTGCGTGGTTCTGTCTTCATACAAGCTCGTCAGACACAACTACGGAGAGGTTCATGACGGAGAGCTTGATAAAAGGAACAGAAAAGCCGCTCTAAGCATCTTCTACTCGCTGGCCCTAGCCGAGGCTTTGCTGTTTCTTGCGGAGAAAGCTTACTGGGAGTGGCAGGTCAGTGTGTGTAGCTTGCTTGAAAATGTGGCTAAAGAATGTGGCTTTGGTGTAAATGGGATGGTCTCTATCAAGAGATTCTTCTATGACGCTTACTCAAAGTCTGTGAATGGGAGCATCTTTGATGGTGTGAAGATGGATATGGTCAGCTTTGCTATGGAACTGTTGGGCTCTAGCTGCTCTGATGAACAGCTCATTGGTGCAAGAATTCTCAGGCAGTTTGCGTTGAATGAACGGTTTGCAGAGGACACGCTTGAGAAGATAGGAATCAACTTGCCTGTCATTGAAAGGTTTGACCTGAATCATGTTAATGTTGCATGTATTGTGTTACATACTTAAAATTAGGCATGAACATAGTTATGTGAAACCAAAAGAACCAAACCAGAAAAGAAGGTCATGTTCGGATTTGGATATCCGAGCGGATTTTATATCTCTAAAACCGAATCTGAACTGAGAATTGAAAACCAAAATAATTGAACCGTATCTTTAGAACCGAAAAATCAGAAAACCAAAATAAACCGAACCGAGCCAATATCTGAAATGCCAAGCCTACTTAAAGCCATGTTCATATTGTTAAGTTTGAGTTTCCTTGTCCAGGTTGGTGGAGATGCTGAACTGGAAAGACATGCAAGAAGAAGAGATTAGGAGATCAGCAGCTGAGATACTATCAAAGCTCGCTGGCAAGAAACAGAACTCTCTAAGAGTAGCTGGAATCTCTGGTGCCATGGAGTCGATTTCATCACTCTTACAGAACACAAGATCTTTAGGTGAAGCTCCTGATGAGATTGGAGAGAAGAAAACCTTCTACGACAATCATCTACAGTATGATTTCTGCAGGTTCAACAATCTAGGACTCTTGATTCTAAAGAAACTATCCAGAGATCATGACAACTGTGGGAAAATCGGTAACACGAGAGGACTTCTTCCAAAGATTATTGACTTCATGCACACGGATGCAACACTCTTGAAAGATGAGAACGCAGAGATGGTTCTGTCACGAGTCTTGACAGTGAAACGGTCCCTGCAGCTAGTGAAAATGTTGGTAAGCATGAGTGGGAACACTGGGAGATGTCTTAGGCGAGAGATCTCGGAGATCGTTTTCACAGTCAGTAACTTGAGAGATGTACTGCGTCATGGAGTGAGATACCCTAAACTGCAGAAGCTTGGGATTGAGATCTTGAGTTTCCTTGCACTTGAGACAGAAGCAAGAGAAAGAATTGGTGTGACTGGAGGCGTGTTGAAAGAGCTGTTCAACATTTTCTTGCAAAGCAAGACACGTGGGGATGTGAATGAGTGCCGGGTTAGAGTCGCTGCAGGGGAAGCTATAGCTATGCTTGCTTTGGAGAGTAGAAGCAATTGTGTCCACATTCTAAAGCTTGGAGTCTTGGAAAGACTTGTGGAAGCACTTGAAGCTCCTTTGGTCCGTGCCAATGCAGCGAGAGTGTTGAGAAACTTGTGCATGTACTCTGGACATGAATGCTTTCTCGACTTGATGTTCATTAAAGCAGCAGCTCCCACGGTGAGTATGTTACCAAAGTGGATATAATATATTAGAGCAAATCTCATGAATAACATTTTTAAGTTTTTTTCATAAAAATAGAAGAAAAATTTTAAAATAACATTTAATTATTTTATTTCCCAACTCGAGGCTCTAATCTCATCTTCAAAATACTAAACGCTAAATTCTAATGATTAAACTTTAAATCCAAAAATATAAATATATTTATTGATTACTTTTTAATGAATGCTATTTTGAAGATTTTCTTTTTTGTATTTTATTTTTGAACAAGATTTTGATTTCCTACTATTATAAGACATTTCTAATATATTATGTCTAGCTAAAATCTCATAAAAAGGTTTTGTTTTCTTGCAGGTGTTGAAGTCAATAACATCAGGAGACAACAAGTTACAGGAAGTGATGCTTGGGTTAGCAACACAAGTGTTCAAGTTCATGAGCTCAGAAGAAGCACACGTTGCTCTGACGGATTCAGGTATCAAGAAGCAAGAACTGGCTAACTCGCTTGTTTTGATTCTGAGAAAGCATGACAAGCCAGCGATCAAAGTACCAAGAATCAGGAGGTTTGTGATTGAGCTGGCGATATGGATGATGGAAGATGATGTGGAGAATGTTCTGATGTTCAGAGATTTGGGTATGGAGAGAGAGCTGGAGAAGGTTCTTGAAACTACGGCTGAGCTTGAGAACTTTGATGTGTTCTCGGGCACGGTTGGTGTGAGCCGACATAGCAGAACGGTTCATTGGTTGGCTGAGTTTGCTTTACAATTGCTCGAGGAAGATCAACCATAAGTATCATATCTTCCTCTTAGGAAACTCTCTGGATCAATGACTGTAGCTATAATATTACATGTTTGTAAAAAAGAATGCGATAATTATGAAATTTATTTATTTATTTACTTTTGCATGAGTATTTTTTGAAATATTCGTGTATTATCCTATTTATTATTTCATTTGTAAATTAGTATACTGATATATTAACTTATTTATATTTTAATAACTTCATTGAGAATACATACTTTCAAATCACAAACAACCGTTTGGTTTTTATGCCAAAAAAAAAAAAAAATTGTCCACAGATGATACTAATTTCGAGCTTCAAATTGTAAGGATAATACACCATCTATATCTTTATATTTAAATGTAAATGTAAATAAAAGTCAACAAACTTGAAATCTTTTTTTTATTAAATGTTTTTTACTTAACATTTTCTCGTGTTTTTATTAGATTTTCAAAAATTCTAATAATTTGCAGAAATTACAAATTAGAAATTTAGAAAAAAAACGTATTAATTGTAAATCAAACCTGAATCTAGTAAGATGTAATAAAAATCTGATTCTATCAAAACGATTATCATGTAATGATATACTGAAAATCTAAACTAAAATACAAAAATCACAAAAAAAAAAGGAAACATGTTTTGTTTATATACAATTAGTCAAGAGCCGCTCTAAGGTACAAAGTCTACACTCTCTAAAACGCCCTAGCCACCTGAAGATCATCAAACCTTAAACAACAAGAACACGATATGACGTTGGTGAGAAAAAACAAATTCATGAATCTCAAGCTTTCTCTTCCACAAGCTCCTACTACTTCCATCCCCTCATGCTCCATCCCCATCGCAACAGCCTCCACAACAGTTACTTCCTCCACAAGCAACACCGTCTCTGCTTCTGATTTGGAGAGAATCAACGTTCTCGGCTTCGGAAGCAGTGCAACCGTCTACAAAGTTAGCCACAAGACAACCTCGGATATCTATGCGTTGAAGAAGGTCAAAGAAGACATGGATTCTACTTCCCGACACCAACTCCTACGCGAGATAGAGATCCTCCGCCTTGTTGACTCTCCATACGTTGTAAAATGCCACGACATCTACGAGAAACCTTCCGGAGAAGTATCTATTCTGATGGAATACATGGACCTAGGCACGCTAGAATCTCTACGTGGCAACGTGGTCGAAGAGGATCAGCTCGCTTTGATCGCACGTCAAGTTTTGAAAGGGTTAAGTTACTTGCATGGGCTCAAGATCGTTCATAGAGACATCAAGCCAGCGAATCTGCTACGTAACTCGAGAGAAGAGGTCAAGATCGCAGACTTTGGAGTGAGCAAGATCATGGTCAAGTCCTTAGACAAAAGCAACACGTTCACTGGCACGTGCGCCTACACATGAGCCCCGAGAGATTCGACAGTGAATCTGCTGATGTTTCAGAGGAAGACAAAGCAAACGTTTACGCGGGAGATATATGGAGTTTTGGTCTTACGATGCTGGAGATCTTGGTGGGTCACTTTCCTCTTGGAGAGAAACCAGATTGGGCCACGCTCATGTGCGCTGTGTGCTTTGGAGAACCACCGAAAGCTCCCGAGGAATGCTCTGGCGAGTTGAAGAGTTTTATTGATTGTTGTTTACGAAAGAAAGCTAGCGAGAGATGGACAGCTTCACAGCTTCTAAGCCACCCTTTTATTCTCCAGCAAGATTAGGGTTTAGAGATATATCTATGAAGTTGTTGTGTTTTATTTAAGAGCATTCAATAGATTCTTAGTGAATATCAGAGAGATCAAAAGATACACCTATGTTTTTGGTGTTACTCTTGTAAATAAGATGTATATTATTAGGGTTCCACATTGAAGATCTGCACTCGTTAAAGTCTAATTTGTATCTTTTAGGTTTCCTCAAAGCTTTATTTCAAAAACGTGATACCAAACGAAAGAGACAACAATGTCTTTTGTTGAATGAGTTTCCTGAATTCAGATAGTTTAATCCTATAACAAACTTAACACTAGTTACAGCCTGTGAATAAAAATTATTTCTCAGTTTTAGTTTATTCAATGACAATCTTATTCAATAGGACTGCCTTTTTCTGTATGGTTTCCAATATTACTATGTTTTGAATTTGTAACGTTACAACTATGTTAATTTCTCTTGCAATAACCCACATACTGAATGTTTTTAGAATATATGTGAAATTACTCTTGAGTGATAAGCTGGTCAGTGATTTTTTTTTTTTGTTCTCTTGGGGCTGTTAGCTCAAGACGCCATACAAGTCCGTTTATTCTTTACACATTGGGTTTAAATATGGCTATAATTTTTCTTACAGAGAATGATAAAATCTATGTAAACCAACCTAAAAGGTATCTTGAGAATTTTCATGAATCAATCTCAGAAAATAAAATCCCAGATAATATACACTATCATATCTAACATTGTTAGGTAATACTAGATCACCAACTGTTTCTTTTCAACCTTTCCGATAATTTTGACCTCTTTGCTTCAATCTTTGTAGCCAAAGTATCTTAATTAGATTTGTCATTAGATAATTACTGTTTTATTTTATCTTCCTTTTGGAAGTAATTGATTTACCAAATTTTCCTTTATTTATTTTATGATCCAATTTTAAAATCAAAACAAATCTACTTTTATTCCCCAAATAATTTTTTCATAGTATTATAGTATTAGTAACGTTCCTGCAGATAAATTGGAGCGGCGGTGCGGCCAATGACAAAACAAAACATAAGCATGTGACGCCAATCACCACCATACATCACAAATTAAATATTTCTGCGAAATGACAAAAACATCCTTAACACCACCACACCGACGCGACTTCTGAAAACGCTTTGTTGTCCACATGTCGCTGCCTCGCTGGTCCATTATCTAGCGCGTTCATCGGTTCTGGTCATGGTAATTCCATTGGAACAACAAGGATATAATCGTCCACACATAAAGATTGTCTTTTTTTCTCCACTCTCCATTAAAACTCTTTTTTGGCTGCACTTGTCATGTCCTAAACTTTCCTGGAGTTCAATTTTTTTAGCTGTCCAATTTTCAATTTTCCTTATTTATATTCCCCTTTTAATTTATTCTATGTGATGAGAATTTAACACTTTAAAATCCTCTTATCTTCTTCTGTCTTCCTGATACTGGGAGGAATTGCAGTTCTTGGTGAATCTAGGAATTAAAACTACATAACCTAGGAAAGTTTTGTTCTTTTCCTGGTCATCATCATCTTCTACGAGTTGGGAAGCGAAAGTAGCCATCATTGAAGCATTAAGAGTAAGTTTTTATGTTTTAGTTTAATCTTATTCTAAAGTATGGTTTTTTTTTTTGACTTTTAATGTTTTCTAGTTATAGAGAATCTAGAAGCGTAAGCTTTACTAAACCTTGGAACTAACCTTGTCGTCTAATTGATTTCTAGTTTGGTCGGGGTTTTTTTTTTTTGCTCAGATTTATCTTAACTTGAATTGTTTTGTTTTTGGTCGGATCTTTCAGATGCCGGAGAAAGGAGGAGCGATTCTATCTCCGGTTCAGAGCCAGTTATTGATTCTACGGCCAAGTCCTCTGCTTCGATGGCGTCTCGGTGCTCTTACAACACTTGTCTTCTTCCTCATGTTAGTTATCTGGAGCATTGACGGTTGCTCCATCCAAACCTTCGTTGAGCCGTGGAGATTCAATGCCTACTCCGTTAAAGTCAGTACTTCTCCGTCACCTTCGCCGTCACCGTCGCTGAAACCTCATCTTCTAGATTCCGACAAACCCCACCGACAAAACCTCACGACGGTTCCACGGAATCTGAATGTGAAGAAGACGAATCTCACTACAAACTCGACACGTGTCCAACTCCGGTGGATAACCGCCGAACCGGAGAAGAATTTCACGGCGAATCTCATGAGGAACTGGTTGGCTCCGGGAGGATCGCCGTGCAGGGAGGCAAAAACCGTCGAGATTTCCGTGCCCGGCGTCGACAGTGTTGATTCTTTAGAGCTAACCGCCGGCGAGATCCACGTGTTCAGATTCCAAGCACTAGACGAATCTAAAACCCCCGTCTGCATCGGCGGAGACTACTTCGAGACTGATTTATCCGGCGAGAATTGGAAATCGAGGCCACCGGTGAAAGACTTCGGCAACGGAACATACTCGATGTCTTTACAGGTACATCCCGAGTTCGCCGGAGAATTCAACCTCACCGTGTTTCTACTCTTCCGTCATTACCAAGGGCTTAAGTTCAGCACCGCACGTCTAGGCTTCGACCGGAAGCTTCGCAACGTCCGGTTACGTTTCGTTAAGAAGCCTGACGTTACTCTCCCGGAGCTCCGATCGTGTAAAAGATCCGACTTTACCAGAGACGCATGGTCAGGACGGTGGATAAGGCTTGGGAAGAACGACAACTGCCAGATCAGCAACGACGGTCGTTACCGCTGTCTCCCTGCGGATTTCCCTTGTCGGAAACCGTGGTGCGACGGAGCTGTAGGCTCTATAGAGAGCAATGGGTGGGTTTACTCTACACATTGCTCTTTCAAGCTCTTCTCCGGGGAGACGGCTTGGGGTTGCTTGAAGAACAAGTGGCTCTTCTTCTGGGGTGACTCGAATCACGTTGACTCGATTAGAAACATGTTGAACTTCGTTTTGGGTCATCCAGAGATCCCCGCTGTACCGAGGAGGTTTGACATGAAGTTCTCTAACCCGAAGAACTCATCGGAGACGGTGAGGATCACGAGTATCTTCAACGGTCATTGGAACGAGACACAGAACTATCAAGGCCTGGACTCGCTTAAAGACCAAGACTTTAGAGAGTTGCTGAAGAAGTACTTCTCGGAAGACCATGTTCCGGATGCTATGTTCGTGAACTCTGGTCTACACGATGGCATTCACTGGCATAGTATTAGAGCCTTTGAGAAAGGAGCTGAAACGGCAGCTACGTTCTGGAGAGAAGTTTTCGAGGGGGTCAAAAGCAGGGGACTGAAGCCGCCTGAAGTGATTTTCAGGAACACGATCGCCACAGGAGGTTACGCTAGATTGCTAGCGTTTAATCCGAGCAAAATGGAGGCGTTTAACGGTGTGTTTTTGGAGAAGATGAGGGATGCAGGGTTGGTCACAAGCGTGGTGGATAACTTTGATATGACGTATCCGTGGCATTATGATAACCGGTGTAATGACGGAGTTCATTACGGGAGAACACCGGCGAAAATGCGGTGGAGGGATGGGGAGATTGGACATCAGTACTTTGTGGATTTGATGCTTGTTCACGTGTTGCTTAATGCATTGTGTGTGAGATAGTAGTGATGATGGTTTTAGGAGTCACACGGATTCTTTATTTATGTGTAAACTTTTTTCATATTATTCTTTTGGAGTATAGATCAAATATTATTTGGAATAACTCAACTGAAGATTTGAGTTTCTATTGTATAATGTATGAATAGCGAGAGAGATTGGATCAATGAATGTTTGGTAACTCATTATTTTTTCTGATAATACAAAAATTAAAACTTTATCAGTGGAACTGGTCTTGAACATTGTACAACTTTAAACTGGCTTTTGCAGTTGGAAGTAGCTTGTCTCTACTTCATTACTATGTTCTTGTTTTTTTTATATATGAGTTGGACTTGGAAGTAAGCAACTTTTAGGAATCGACTAATTGAGGTTTACTTATGGTTACATATATGATGATAATCATCTACCTACATTGTCTCCACCTAAGCGCTTAGCTTGATATGGTCATTAGTCACAGCCAATGCTTGCATGAGTGAATGTTTGGAACAAATGCTCCTTCCTAGTATTGATCATCACGGAAACTATAGTGTCTGGTTTGTATAATATAAAGAAAAATGAGTGAAAACAAATCATTCTTTCTTACATATAATAATAATCTCCAGGGTTAAAGGCAATAATACTCTATACGAGAAAAGGGAAAAGGGAAAAGAATGAGCCGAAAAATCAGGGACTGGTCAAGAATAATAATGCAGGGGATGAATCATTTCAATTTGGGTCAGGTCAGATGAACAATCTTATTTCATTGTAAAGCCTATTATTAGAATAAAGACGAGATAATTAGAAACCAAAAGAGAGATTAAAGTTTCCTTGTTTAATAATGAAAGTTCAAGCAAAGTTTGTGTTATTGTATATAGAAAAAGATAGATATTGTTTTCTTTTGCATAAGGAGGAAGCGAGGTATATCAACTTATTAAAGAGAAACAACGAAGTATTTGTCGCCGTCCTTTGATTCTTGGCTGGCCACCCACACACATTCTCCTTCACCACATGAATATAATCGTTTTCCAAATCTTTGCGATAAGCATTTTTAGATTTTATGGCTTAATATGTGAAGCATCTTTTTCTGATAAATATAGCTGAAACTCATATATTAAAATTGTATTTTAACGTTTTCTGTTTATTCGATATTTTTGAGTCAAAATTATACTAATATGGGATATAAGACTTAATATGGTCTAAAACAAGAATGTAACATTTGACTATCCACTTTAATATGGTAGAGGCTGTTTTGATTATATAAAATTTATAACCAAACTGAAATATATGGGTTTTTCTGCTCAATTTGATTAAGCTTTTTTGTCGGTTCGGTTCAGTTTTAGATTAGATTAAAAAACAATAGCGTACATTTTATCATAATATTTCAAGAATTTAGATAAATTGCCTCGATTTGTCACATTAAACTTAGTCTTAGGTTCCATACTAGTTCCATTTGTTCAATTTAAATTTCTTGGTACCACTCAATTATTAACAAACAATAGTAAACGATATGTTATTTTTCTAATAATTCAAATATTAACGCAATGATGATATTCCTCTTGCACTTACTATTTGCCACACACATATACTCCTATATCACACCACAAAATCCAACATCACACTCTCGTAAACCAAAAAGAAGAAAGAGAGGAGAAAAAAAAATGGATACGATGAAAACAACAAAAGTGAAGTACACAAAAGAGATGATAGAGTCTATTAAAGACAAGCTCCCAAGGCTCAGCTTTCTCCTCCTCTTCCTCCGACAATGCTACGGCGGTTGTGGTGACCGGACACACTTACTCCCTTGCTCCATCACCACTGCCTCCACCCGCTTCTTGAACCTCTCTGATCGCCCCGTGGAGCTTCAGATTCGAGTCGGGTCGATCCTAAAACGTGTCCACACTCTCAAACCGGGACGTTCCAAAAAGCTCAGGCACAGTAACCTCCACGGAGCCTACGTTCCTGACCAGGAAGGACGTCGATGGTTGTACTACGACGACACATGTTTACCGTACGTATGGGTTCACGAGACGGGTACGGACTTGTCGAAGATGGTGAAGCAACAGTACGTGAGTCTTGATGATCTTAGGGATTGCTCGGAGATTAGGGTTTTTAAGTATTTACAGAGAGGTTGTGTCTCTGTTGAGAAGAGAGATAGAGCTTCTGCGTTGTGTTGAATGTGACATTTATCATTATTGGTTTACTTCATCTAAATAAGTTATGAGTACTAGATATAACTAAGTATATATGTATTTCATTGTGTGAAACATGATGCATGTATCCATCTATATGTAACTCCATCTCCAGTATTGACTCTTTGTTGATCTTGGACTTATTGGATTACACAATGTCATCACTAATTAGTTTCAAGTTAACATAACTTGGTTAATAGTTATAGACTTATAGTATAGTACAAGTGATACGGTTA
Organism: Moricandia moricandioides; assembly: GCA_905132885.1. Taxonomy (NCBI): domain Eukaryota; kingdom Viridiplantae; phylum Streptophyta; class Magnoliopsida; order Brassicales; family Brassicaceae; genus Moricandia; species Moricandia moricandioides. The sequence goes on from CAJHQQ010000087.1 coordinate 253,425, forward strand.
TATTCACAAGAATGGTCCATGAATAAGCTTTGAAGATTGAACTATGGTGAAAAAAAAATCACATAAATGATCTATGAATGGTTCGTAATCCAAATTTTCAGAAAGTTTTATTTAAATTCCTAAGTAGTGAAAACTATACCTGCAGGTGTCTTTGGTCTTGTTTCTTCTTGAAACACAAAATATTAAGAGAGATCTTATCTTTACACATTTCTCGATGATATCAATAATGCATTGTGTGTTTATTCTAAAAATAAAATAATGCATTGTGTTTTTTTTTTTGGGTTGGAGAAAGGCAACAAAACTCAGTGATGAGTAGGTGCTTTGATGGCAGGCAAAATAATGACCTTCCTCAGATCCTCTCCACTTTGGTAGAACACTAATAAATTAAATTCAATCGTGCCATGTTGTGTATTATAGGATGTCCAATATCTGATGCACTGGTTAAAACTCAACAAAGGATCAATGGAACTTGTATGAATGATATGACTGATGATGATTTGGAAAAACATGTCTTCATATAATCTCTGTACATATAGTTGTAGAGTTGACTTTTGAGGAGCATAAGCAGCGTAGTAAGTGTAAGATTAGGTAGGAAATTTATAAAGTCAAAGTTACGAAGAAAACTGCAAACCTAACCATTTACTCTTTCAAAGATCTTCATTGCTTTACTAGCAGTACTAATCAAAAGAAGAAAAAAAAAACATAGGAACTAAGAATGTCTATCACTCAATGGTAGACACCAGATCAGCTCCCACTGAAACATCTCTTTGTTTACAAACTTTTACTGTAGACAATATATTCCGACACAACTATATATACTATTGTTGCACATTTGATTCTCACCTCTGAGTCCTTCAAATACATTTTTTAATATGCCAGAGACGTATACATTATGAAAACACAGAGACTTCCTGATAACTTGGATAAGACAGAAGACTCATCTCAAAAGTTGTTGTTTCTCAAATTGAAAATTTAAATAATGATTATGTAATATATAAAGAGATGTGTAAATCTAATTAGTACGAAACATTTTGAAAAGAAAACCAAAAATAAATTTATGTCGAGTTGCTCTTAGATCTCTTAGGACATATGCTTTAAACAAATCCGACAATAATGTCATGTTACCACAACGAACCAACTAGTCAAAACAAATGTGTGAACATCTTCTTTCTTGAAGCATATACTAGAAAAGAATTAGTAAAGGTAGGAGAAGACAAAGAAGCAAGCAACTCAGTCAAGGAGACAAAGAATGATAAGGAAGGTGAAGGGGGAGCAGAGGTGCAATCGCTCAACGGTTTGATCCAGTAGATAACACAGAAGAAGGCTCCACAGATCAATCTAACTCACATACAACAACCTTTGAAGATTATCATGTCAGTGAATCTGAAATCGGAGATGAGGAGGTTCTCGAGACATAATATCGGTGTGAGACCTGAGGTCGCCAGCAATAACAACTTCCCATATCAGAACAAGTCCAGTTCAAAGAAGACACTCCTGCAGAAACAGAACAAACAGATAAAATATGTGTTCCACATTTCGACTCTTGAGCAATAAGAGCATATGGTATTTTGGTAACTAATCCTAATTTGAAGTGAATAGATATATAATAATTGCAGAAAATAAGGAATAAGAGCTTAAGTACATTACATCCAAGGGTACAGAGTAACACATTCATAGAAAATAGACTGGTGACATGTTGTACTCGTAACCATCATGGTTTAGAATAGTAACTGTACTATCAAGAAACCGAAGGTGAAAAGCACACCGGCCAGAACACATGTTTTATCCCCTCGGTTTGAAAAAAAAAAGACAAAAGTAAAAGAAAAAGTCAAAAAAGAATAACCAAATCTTCAAACACTTCAACTACACATCTGTCTGTCTTCCAAAATCTTCTTCTTCTTCAGTCCACTCTCTGCTTTTCTTTCTTGTGACTCTTTATCACCAATGGGAGTCTCCTTTAGTACCAACAGAAGACGACAGAACAACCGCCGTCTCCTCCTCCACCACCACCATCCTCCACCACCGCCTTACTATTACCTCGATCCTCCTCCTCCTCTGGCGCAGCCATTTCCACCGCATTATGACTACAACTACTCCACTTACTCCACTTACCACATCTCTCCACCTCTGCCACCACCACCGCAACAGATCAACTCTTGTTCCTACGGTCATCCTTACCATTACTACCCTCAGCATCCTCAGCATTTCACCACGGCACAACCCAATTGGTGGGGTCCAACGATGAGACCTGGATTTGTCTGTCCTATGACTCAAATGCAGCCTCTTCCACCTCCATACGTGGAGAACCAGAACGCCAAGAAGGTGAGGAACGATGTCAATGTGCATAGAGATACGGTGAGGCTCGAAGTTGACGAGTTAGCTCCTGGCCACCATCTAGTTTCCTTCGTCTTTGATGCCATTTTCTACGGCAGGTATTTATATATATTCACCTATCAGGCTTTGATCCATGACAATTGGCTTGAAATGTGATTGAATCTTTAGGTGCTAGGACGAAATTAGCAAGTTTTAGGCTCATGGAACTATTAAAAGGAAATAACTTTACACATGGGAACCATGTGTAATCACTCTTTCTCATAGAAAAGGTTCAAACTTTGCATGGTTTGTTTGATGGGTATGTGTATATTGGATCCCAAGGCTTGATCTAGACAATGTGTTGTGTAAGCCTTATACTTGACTTAAGATCAGAAACGTAGCTATATTATTGTATTCATCAATGTTCAATGCGTTTGTTGGACGTGCAATTATTGGTTAGGTAAGCGTCTGCCTAAACCGATTTTTAGAACAATGGTATTGATCCGTTTTAAGATTATATTGAGTATTCTCATTTCATTTTCAGTTTCACTATCACCTTCTTTGCAAAGGAGGAACCAAACTGCACGTTTATCCCTCAGTTTCCAGAGGTTTATCCACCGACAAGGTTCTCTTTTCAGAAAGGTCCTGGACAAAAGTTTCTACAGCCTTCAGGGACAGGAACTGACCTGAGCTTCTTCGCTCTTGAGGATTTGTCACAGCCCTTAGAAGAAGATGTGTACCCTCTTGTTATATCAGCTGAGACTGCAATTTCTCCTAATCCCGTCTCAGAGCAATCATCAGTTCATAAGCAAGTCACACAAGCGGTTCTTGAGAAAGATAGTGATGGATCTTTCAAAGTGAAAGTTGTGAAGCAGATTCTTTGGATTGAAGGAGTTCGATATGAACTCCGTGAGTTGTATGGATCGACCACTCAAGGTGCATCCTCGGGGTTAGAGGACAGTGGTTCGGGTAAAGAATGTGTTATCTGCATGACTGAAGCTAAGGACACAGCTGTGCTGCCTTGTAGACATTTGGTAAAACTTTTTATACAATCAAGTTTCAAGAGAAGTGCTTTGTTCTAACGTCTAGTGTTGTCTTATGTCCTGTCTTTGCAGTGCATGTGTAGTGACTGTGCTAAAGAATTGAGGCTTCAGTCCAACAAATGTCCCATTTGTCGACACCCTATCGAGGAGCTCTTAGAGATCAACGTGAACAGTAGTGATGAACAACACTTTACTTGAAGAGATCATTGTTGTGTAACTTTCATACCGCATATAGATTTGTTTGTGTGTATAGCTATTGTGCTAGAACAGCTTTCATGTATTATCTTTCTTCTCTTTGGATAATTCCACACACTCTCAACAGTCCACTCTTGTGTGTAACTGAAGAGTGTGTGTATGTTTCATGGTATAAACGGATATTTTGTAGAGTTAATTAGCTATAATTCTACATGGTTAATCTACAAGAGTTACTTAGCTATATATAGTTCTATATTTTCATTTGTTTGTTATCATTAACCCTTTTCTCGAAAAAGTCAGAGATTATTAGAGAACATAAAAAAAAAACTTTGATCTTTGCATAAACTCAAAAGAAGAGAGATTGAAACATAGCTGAAGTTGAAGAGGAAGAACCTTTGCTGCTTTTAGCCTATTAACTAGGGGTGGGCACTTTACCCGATACCCGAAGCCGCACCCGAACCCGATCCGAAAAACCCGAATCGAAATCCGAACCGAAGTAATAAAATACCCGAATGGGTATTGAATTAAGTGAGATTGGATATTCGAACCCGAACAGGTAATATCCGAATCCGAATGGATATCCGAAGATAACCGAACATATGTATACTTACCTTATATTTTTAGTTTACATCTCTCAAATTGTTTAAAATATCTATATATTGATGTTATACATACTTTAAAACTATATAATATACATATAATTACGAATAAAAATGATTTGATACTCACTTCAAATGTATACCAAGTTTTTTGTTTCATGCATTAACAAAATTTATAACTAAAATTTAAAAACAATAACCAAATTAGTGTCTTTTTATTTTTGAAATGTTATTTCCAAATCTATTAATTATTCAATCTATAAAAATAAAAAATCAGTTTAGTGAAATTTATATTTTTATATACAAGAAACTTGAGAAATAAAAATTTTATTTTATTTTCTTTGAAAATGTAAATATCCGAAAATCCGACCCGAAATAACCGAACCCGAACTAAAAATACCCGAACCCGACCCGAAGTACAAAAATACCCGAACGGGTTCTATACCTCTATACCGAAATACCCGAAAATCCAAAGTACCCGATCCGAACCCGAACGGGTATCCGAACGCCCACCCTTACTATTAACCTATAAATTTAAAACATCCATTGAAGAAAAGCTGCCGGAGGAAAAAGAATGTTTCCCACTAAGTTTATGCTTAAAATTAAAAAAAAAAAGATCTCCTTTAAATAAATAAAATAATAGTGTATTTCATTCTTTTGAGAGAATGTTCAAAACTTTTGAAATGAGAAAAGTCTTCATTTTGATTTGTTATATGTTGCCTCATGTTGGTATTCGCAAGTTAAATCTGAACTATGTATAGATAATAATAATTATATTTACTGACAGTCAAATTGGTTTTGATGTAAATTGTTTTTTTTAGAAAGCTCATGGCTTAGTTTTTAATCTATGGAAATTGTTTTATCTCCATATTAATAGACTAAAATGAATTGTTATCAACGGTGACGTCGATGAGAAATATTACCTTTTAAAGTCTCAAACGTACAATAATTCACTTTCCCAATATATGAGACTGAAAACGAATCCAAAGGAAAAGATTTGTAGCACGAGAAGAGAATCGGACAAATGCTTCAAAAGAATATAATGTCATTATGTGAATAAGAAGAAGAAAGAGCCATGTCATGTGCAGAGACACTCATGTGATCAACAGCTCTTTAAATTTAGGCAAAACTTCAAACGACAAAAACGAATTATTAAGCTCAACCATGCCAGTTTTTTTTAACCCAATGTTTTTGGAACTTTCCGAATGTGCATATTATGCGTCTTATAGTTTAATTTTTCCATCAATAATTGAAGCAAAACCATCATATCATACAAGGGTTTAGAGATGCTAATCTTAAAATTTTCTATTATTTGATCAGATTTAGTGGAAAACGTGATAGTAATAAAATTAAATAAATACAAGTACATTTCACCGAGAAAACCATTCCATTCTTTTTTTAACACAATGTTTTTGGAACTTTCCGAATGTGCATATTATGCTTCTTCTAGTTTAATTTTCCATCAATAATTGAAGAACCATCATATCAAACAAGGGTTAGAGATCCTAATCTTAAAATTTTCTGTTATTTGATCAGATTTAGTAAAACACATGATAGTAATAAAATTAAATAAATACAAGTATATTTTACCGAGAAAACCATTCCATTCTTTTTATTTCTAGGAAAAAAATCATTATATTAATCAGACGATCAACTTTATTTTAGGTCACTTTAAATGCTCATCTATATGAAAAAATGTGAATTCTTAAAGATAGTATATTATTTTAAGTCAAAAGGAAAGAAAAGATAGGCAAGAGAGTTGTGTTTCATGTTATGTTTAGGCTTTAACAACAACAAGGAGCAATGATAGTAGTAAATGCGTCGAAGAAAAGTATCAGAACATAAAAATTTATATGGTACCTAAAAAATAAATATTATGCAATTGAGATGTACAGTTTATAATAAGAGAACCCTATTGAGATCTGGCAGAAAACGTGATTATGTCTACTATAAAATATGAAATTCGAGGCCTTCATCATAACTCACACCCACTCTCTGTTTTCTATTCTTATATTTCATAATATAAGATGTTTTAGAAAATAATAATGTTTCATAATATAAGATATTTTTATATTTTTAAGGTATCTTTACTTTATTAAAAATTAGATGACTAAAATTCTATTGCATTATTTTATGATTTATTAACTCAGTTTATATTCACTTAACTAATAATATTATCTTTTAAAAAGTAAGTTTTTTTATTTTTTATGCTTTTGACAAAACATCTTATATTGTAAAACAGAAAAAGTATTATTTAACCAAATTTATTTCAATGTAGATCAATCCACCTATTAATTTTATCTAATGTTGTTTTCCATTAAAACTATAATATTTCTAGTGTATTCAGCTTATACTAATTGCCAAAATAATTGCAGATTTTTATTGTTGTTTGGTATAGTTTAACTAATTTTCTATCTTACCATTCGGTTTTTAGGTTTTGCAACCTATTTTGTAACCAATTTTATGATTTGAAAATTGCAAAAAATTTGAAAATATATCACATGGTTACTTCTTAAGATTTGAGCCTATAAATTCTCAATAAAAGCTTTAGGAAACATTATTGTTACACATCTAATTTTCTCTTTATCCATCTCGACTCAGAAATAATTAGCGAGTATTACATATAGTTTATAAATTTAATTTGACAAAAAAAAACACTGAAATTTCTATTATTTTAATATAAAAAATTGCGTGAAGTATTTTTTTTTGTCAAAGCTTAGGCTAACAAAATACATAAGATAATATACTATTATTGTTCACTCCTTTTTCTCTATTAAATTGAAGCAGGGACTTTGCTCCACTCTCTCTCTCTCTCTGACTCTGAAAAAGATGAAGTGGAGAAGTTAATGTTCACCAACTTGCTGTAAAGTCAGAAACTTTCTTCCTTCTTTCCAGTTCGTCTCCCGTTCTCCATCTTCTCTGTTTCTTTGTTGTTTTGAAGAAAGAAAGGTATCTTTCTCACATATCACATACATGAATATTTTTGTACATGTTGTTATGTGTTCTCTTGTTGTGTCCTTGAAAATGTGTTAAAATAACATTTATATTGTCCAGATTTTAGTTGGAAGTACAAGAGGAGTCTTCTCAGATCTGGTAATAAAGAGAGAGAAAGAGATTTGAGTTTCATCACTAGACTAATCTTTTTTTTTTGTTTCACCATACTGTTGAGAAAAAAAATGAGTAAAGAAGAGTTAATGAAGATCCAGGTTCGTTTAACTGATACTGAGAATCCTTCTGAATATTTTTTTTTCCAACAAAATAATATTTTCTTGAATCTGTTGAATTTTTATTTGTAGACTTGTGTTCTTAAAGTGAACATACACTGTGATGGATGTAAGCAGAAAGTCAAGAAAATATTGCAGAAAATCGAAGGTTAAAGAAAAAAATAATAATCAAACTCAAAAATCTCTTTTGACTTTCTTAAGATTTTGTCAAGATTGTTGACCAAAAGTCTTGAAACTCATATATGTGTTTTGTCTGAAACAAAAAAAAAAACGCAGGTGTTTTCACGACCAAGATTGATGCAGACCAAGGGAAAGTGACAGTCTCTGGGAGCGTAGATCCTTCAGTTCTCATCAAGAGGCTCGCAAAATCTGGTAAACATGCTGAAATATGGGGAGCTCCAAAGGGTAACAACAACAACAATCAGAATCAGTTGGCCAATCAGATGAAAGGGATGCAGATTGACAATGGAAAAGGTGTCGGTGGAAAGAACAATAAAGGTCCAAAGAACGGCGGTGGAGGTGGAGGAGGAGGAGGAGGAGGCGGTGGAGGTAACAGTAATGCGCCGAAGATGGGTCAGCAACTGAATCCACAACAGATTCAGCAGCAGATACAACAGATTCAGAAGATGAAAGGGTTTCAAGATCTAAAGCTTCCTCCTCCACAGTTGAAGGATTCTAAAGGCTCTGCTCCTCCGAACAAGAACCAGAACCAGAAAGGAGTGAAGTTTGATGATGCTCCTGAGGATGATGATGATGATGAGTTCACTGATGATGACGAATTTGATGATGAGTTTACTGATGATGATGATGAGTTTGATGATGACGAGTTTGGTGATCTCCCTCCTCCGTCTAATAAGATGAAGGGTAACATGATAATGCCTAACGCTCAACAAATGATGATGAACGCTCAAAAGAACGCTAATCTTGGCGGTAAAGGAGTCCCTGGCGGTGGAAACGGCGGCGGCGGCGGTGGTGGTAAAGGTGGTCCCGGCGGTGGTAAAGGTGGTCCTGGTGGCGGTGGGAACCAAAACCAGGGTGGAGGCAAGAACGGCGGTAAAAACGGTGGTGGTGGTGGTGGACATCCACAAGATGGTAAAAATGGTGGTGGAGGCGGTGGACCAAACGCCGTAAAGAAGGGTAACGGCGGAGGTGGTGGTGGTGGTGGTGTACCCATGGCTGGAGGAGTGCCAGCAGGTTTCCGGCCCATGGGAGGCGGAGGACCACAAAACATGATGGGTGGTCCAATGGGTTTAGGTGGTCCAATGGGAAATATTCCGGCAGTTCAAGGATTACCGGCAACCGGTCCAGGCGGTGTACCACCGGGTTATTTCCAAGGAGCCGGGCCAGATCCTATGCAAATGCAACAGCAGCAACAACAACAGTACTTAGCAGCGGTTATGAACCAGCAACGTGCTATGGGAAACGAACGGTTCCAACCAATGATGTACGCAAGGCCACCCCCAGCAGTTAACTACATGCCGCCACACCCGCACCAATATCCAAACCCGTATCCTTACCCGTATCCATATCCACCTCCTCATGGGAATGATCAATACTCTCATGTCTTTAGCGACGAGAACACATCAAGCTGCGATATTATGTGAGAAAATGGAAAAATAAATTTAAAAATAAAACTTTGTGTATCCTTTCTTTTCTTTCTTTTGTATTCGACGGATAAAATCCTAAGTTCTTTTTAGGTTGTTTGTGTGTTCCAAGTTTGTGATAATTTCACTAGTTTTTTTGTAGAATTATAGTATAAGATTTGGACGTTCGTAACCGTCTATAAATTAAGCTATATTAAAGTTGTTTTTCTCCATTCAGTAACCTTTTTATTTGCTGATTAATAAAATAACGAACATACGAAATTGCTATGCGCAGATTCGGTAGATACCAAATCATGATTAGATATGAATATTCATATCGTGTGGTATTATAGTATTTGTTAACATATTTTTTTATATTTGACAAAAATCATATAAAATAAGAAGATACGGAGTCATAATGGAATTGGAGTTGTGCCCCACGGACTATATAATAAAAGATCCTTTTCCTCCACTATCTATGGATCTTGCTTTAATTTCTTGTTGTTATTATTAGTTCTGAATTAAATTAAAGGAAAAAAGTAATATATTTTCTGCAGTCTTGGTTTAACTAAGGTTAGAAAAAGAAAAGTGATGAGAAAAAGTCAGCCTATTGTTTGCATTTATAATTCGAAAGTTAAAAAGGAAAACTCTTAAAAGGAAGAAAAATAAGGTAAATATAACGACATATAACTAATATTGTGAATAATAACAAGAACTGGGTCGTGATCACGTTACAATTGTCTACCTAGTACATAAAAACTGGTCATCAATCTCTATCACCATTTCACGTCCAACGTAATCGTTGGTACACTATTGGACGGTATGGTTTTTGGTTATCGATCACTATTGCGCAACCAAATCAATTACAATCATGACTTTAATCCACAAACTTGCTTTATCACTAATGCCCATACGATACGATGTAGAGTAGTGATTAGTCTTTGATCTCTAGAATGTCCAAGACTAAACATAAGAGATGAAGAGAGATACCATCATCATCATCATGTTGCATGGATCATGATGATGATTGATGATAATGGGGCCCGCCTAGTGAACAGTTGAAGGAGTTAAATGAAAGGCTATGTGGCAGCTAAGTGTAGCGTGAGTAGAGTAGTTCAGAAGTGCGTACGTCTTATCTTCTCTATGCTTCGTTTACATAATATACAAAACTTTTAGTGATGCAGATTTTTTTGGTTGGATTCGCCTTAGATTCTGCCTATTACGTTAACAATTTTCCTTTTTGCCTGACATACTTTTTCTCATAAGAAAAACGGTAAAAATACATACACGCAGGATGATATGTATAAGACATGATATACCTATACAAAAGCAATTTGAAGTACATATACTGGGAATATATGAAAAACTACCATATACCTATCTGATCCAACATATATTATATCTAATATATTCAGGATATTTTATGTGTAAATCTCTCAAATAGATATTTTAAAAAAATTTATCACAATTTTTTTTTTAAATGACTAAAATAAATTTTACAAAAACAACACATCTCCTCTATCCTACAATTTCGGGTTAAGAAAATGTGAAATTACTTTTTTCTTCTATAAGAACGGTGCGTTTCGGGATGTGAAGTGGGATAGAAGGAATTTCATAATGGAGTCATCAAAAATTCAATTTTTTCTTGGATACTCAAGTTCAAATAACTATCCATTGGTTGTTTGCTTACCTTAAATGCTCATAGAAATGATACAATTTTGAAAATGTGGTATTCATTAGTGAGTGTCTAGTATATAATGATATTTATAATTATAATAATTTTTTTGAATTTTAAAATTCACATCCAAAATCTCATCCCATAATTTTAAACCGTAAGTATACATTAGTTAATCCAAATGATATAAATGTTTATATTCTTTAATAAAATTTATTTTGATCATATTTCTTTTTAAAATCTATTGTAGTGACAAAAAAATTTTAGGTATATTTTAGTATATTTCTCTGTTTTTATTATTTTGACATTTATCTTTTCAAAGATAAGAAAATACATTAAAAAAATACATGGAGATGAAAATAAAATATTTACGTGACCAGATGTAATTTTTAAATTTGACTGTTTTCTTTTCTCACAAGGTTGTCTTTGATAATTCTTTAAAATACATTAAAAAAATACATGGAGATGAAAATAAAATATTTACGTGACCAGATGTAATTTTTAAATTTGACTGTTTTCTTTTCTCACAAGGTTGTCTTTGATAATTCTTTAAATAGTTTTGTATAGTATAGTAAAGAGTGTTGAGGGTATCCTATACTTTTTCTGCTCTCAGCATTGATTAGATCCCCCGGAATTGAGCTTTTAGAGTTGAAAAGTAATAAAAGTGAGCGACAAAGTGTGCGAGCAGCTCGAGATTCGACATTTGTTCATCTGTTGTTTGGTTACACTTCTAACTCTATCCTCCAGTCTCTCTGGTTACTTCTGTTTCCAGTCAAAACTCTGTACAAGTATTTGACAAAAACTACCCATCATTTTCTCCTTTTTCCTCTTTTGGGACCAATACTTTCGAATTTACCTTTTTTAATTATTTCCCCTTTTCCGAAAGAGATATCTAGGCCCTCCTCCTTTTTTTTTACCGACATCTCACTGAAATTATTTACCCGATAATATCAATTAATGTGTTGTCAACTCAGCATTGTCAGTGACTTGTTTACTCATCCTCATGTTTAAGCATGTAAACTCTGAATCTCAACCGTCCGAATAACACACTAAAAGTTTCAAATCAAACAATTATCAGAACCAGGCTCAACTAGAGTGTAGATATGAGCACCAGATTTATATTATCATAGCTGGTTAAAACCAAATGACACATTCGTCTTTGTTCCAGAATTTTTTAAAAATTACGAAAAATTAATAAAAATATTACAAGTTAAGTGTCACTTTGAAAAAAATATCTTCAACAAAAAATATATTAACATTTAGATTTACACTTTATTGATTATTGTTTTAGGTTTAGTGTTGAAAGGTTGGAGTTCTAAATTTAAATTATGATAAAACTAGACTAAATTATTTTTTCATCATAATTTAAAAGTATTTTTTAAATTATTATTTATTAAAGATAAAATTACAAAGTGGTATTAAACTTGAAGTAAAATTGATTTTTTTTTCAAAAATTACATAGACATCCTTCAAATTTGTAAAAAAAAATATTTAAATTTTTATTAAATTGTCTATAACCTCTAAAATCATAGGACCGACCATGTTTATTATTTTGTTTACCATTTTCAATCATTAGACAGCGTAATATACAAATTCCATTTCGTGATTGTATAAATTCATCACGTTGAGAAATTTTAAAAGAAAAGATGCGTTTGTGAATATCAATCACTATTTAAGGAATATAAAAAGTTATGTAGAAAAGATGCTTTACAAAAGTAAGTTACTGGTCCTAATTTGAAATCTTCCTGTCTCTTCTTTTGCTTGACATTCACTGTGTTTGTCAATATTCCTCGATTTATTCCCAAACTGATTTGATCAAAAAAAAAATCCCAAACTGATATTATATATATATATATATCCTTAGTTTTAGAAACTTGATTAACATCAAAGTTGATGAAAAATAAGATTGAATGGTTCATGTGAAGGAAGCATGAGAAAGCAAGCAAAGACCACTTTAATTATCCACAAAGGAACTGATGGTCTACTAATAATTAATATTAACCCTGATGTCAAATCAATAATTGAACCACACACCCTCTCTCACATAGTCACATGCATGTTATGATCTAATTAATTAATTAATTAATCCTGATTAACGTAATAGGAAATTAAATAACTAACAATATTCACTTTACTTTTTTCTTGAAGGCTTTACTGCCTAAGCTTAAAATACCTTGTTAACTGTTCACTTGATTATGCAAATTGCAATTGGACAACGACACTACAATTCAAGAAGAATCTACACCTATAAAAGCTCGTACACGTTTTAATATATATAGACACAAAGAACTTCAATGTACAAGCTAATTAGTAACGGCCGAAAAGTTAAGGGAGTGGGTGCTAATATCATTTTTCGTTTATCACTCAAGTTTTTTTGGTTCTAATCCACTCAAGTTTATACTCATTAGTATTAAAACGAAATCTGAGAGAGAAAAAAATTCACAGAAGGACACGAATGTGGTCACGAGCACAATAAAACATACATAAAAGGAGAGTTTGGAAAGAACATGAGTTTAATAATGAGAGGAAGTGAGATTTGTTGGGTCAATATTGATTGGTGTAAAGCATGTAATAATAGATGTTTAACAACTCAAACTGTGCCACATTTTGGGATAATGATCGTGTACATACATTATGCTCTTTCTGCATTCAAATAAGAGATACATTTTTATGTCCATGTGGTCAATTATTTTGTATCTGACTATTAATATGTATGATTGACTCAGTAATGCGTCCATGAATAAGTTGGCGCATGTATATCTACTATGTTTATGCGTCAATTATTACATATGCATTATATTAGTAATGCTAGCTAAGTAATGCCCTTTTGTAAAGAAAAAAAAAACTGAATTATGCCCTCTCATTTGCTTTTTTCCTTTTTATTTTATAATTTAACAACTATTATTGTATCAGTACTGACTGTTCTTTTAAATCAATACTTTTTTGGTTATTTTAAAAAGAGAAATCCTAGATAAGGATGTTCGAAGTGGATAGAACTAACTGAATTCTTTTGAATGAGAAAGAGATAAACATCATATACAATATTTTTCCATAGACTAATTACAGTACTAATCTATTTAGAATAATATAACACACAATGTAGTAATTAATGTTAACATTCTTTTGTATACTCCGAATTTATTTAGATATTAAAGGGGTTCACGTGCATTTACACGAAAGAAAGAGATCTCTATATTTAGTTTATAAATATTTAACATGTCATATCATACAATTGTGTATGTATGTTTTTCTTCTTACCCACGATTCAGCCAAGAAATGCATATTATATAGCTCAAGTACTATGACAGAGTAAAGAAGACGGATAAGAAGTGCATCTAACAAAGAGTTGGCTAAACGAGGAATAGAAATGAAAAGAGATCAAGGGAAAGTCTGACTAGTAAGAAATTTTTGAACACCACAATGTATAAGTCCAGGTTTACTTCTATACCAGCGTGTATCGTTTTAAAAACAAGATGATTATAAAATTATCCCAAGAATAAAATCTTCTAATTAATGATTAGACTCCAATACATGATGTGGAAGTATTGAACTAGTTATAACAAAATTTGTGATGATTTATTATGGAAAATTACAAATTCCATTTGAGTTCGGACACAACAACGTATAAAAAAAGTGATAAGGGTATAGAAGCTTATTCCTAGCAAAGTGTTAAGTATGCTCATGAGTACATTGGTTTTAATTGGTAGAGACGATGGCTTCAGGCACAAGGCTTTTCTGAACTTCAAGAGTTAGTTCCTCCAAGCTTAAGTGACACTCCAGTCCTATCTGCATATGCAAATTTAATTATTTTAGCCTAAATTTATATAAGAAAACAACACATTCAAACTAATGTTATATGATCCGTATATATATATTATGTAAATATTTACCTTGACAACGAAGAAGTACAAGACAGACTCCTCCATGCTGCTAATGTTGAGATGAAGAACCTGAAAAGAGAGTTTCTCCAAGACGGGATATGATCCTCACCAGCTGGCCCTCAATTCTCCTACAGACAACTCTCAGTACAACGTTAGAGCCTGAGATCTTGGCTTCAACGTTTGCATGAGGGGCGTTGCAACATGATCCTACTTCCTTGAAAGTGCTTGTGGTCATTACATTATCGATTTGACTAAACGGCAGTCTGGTGGTTGCGTTGGGTGCGGCAGCTAAGATGGATGGCTCGAGTGTTTGGTGATCATAAGGAAAAGTAGGCTGGTTTAGTGTTTTTCGACGTTTCTTGGACTCAAGAACTTGCACCAATTGTTGCATCTCTTTGATGAACTCTATCACTCCTCCGATTATTGAAGCTTGATCTCCCTAATACCAACCAATCATGGAAATTAGGTAGATCATATATATATGAATAGATTGGTGCACTCGAGTACATATTAATTATAATATATATAGTCTTATCATAGTCCATATATACAAGAGAATAAAATCAATGAGAATCTATATATATATAACATGGAAGGAACAACATAATACCCAAAATTAGTAAGTTCCAGGTATATATCCGTTATTAGAAATATTACCATGCATGATCCATTACGAATTTAAAACCTTTGATTTTCACACAATTTTTTTTTGGGTCTTGAAAAAGAAACTACTCGAGAAGGTTCAATTATCCAGATTATTTTAATAAATCTCAAACTAGACCATCTAAAATTACTTCAAGACATGAAATCCCCAATCATTAATAAAAAATAAGAAAAAAAAACAGAATCCCCAATCTGGATACAATTGAGTATATGAAGTGAAGAAGATTATAACATGAAAAGTTAATTACCCTTTTGATATAGAAACAAGGTGTCAAAGAACGTAGGGATTTAAGATGCTGGTTCATTTGCCTTCTTCGATTCCTCTCAACAGCGATATGAGACATGATCTTTGATTAATATTCAATTTTATCACTTATACGGTTCTTATCTATAAAGAATATCAGATGATCGCTTTCCAGGTTTGTCGACACATGCTTCAAAACAACGTGGTATTTATAAAGCCGCAACAAGGAGAGATTGTTAGGGTTTATAGTTTATTTTTTTCAAGGGTTCATAAATGCACTATGTCGCTGTCTCGTGACATTCTTTTGTCTCTTTACTAACTTCCTCTCTCTCTTTCTTATTACAATCAATATGTATAATTACAAAGTAGAGAAAGGTATGCATACGCAAAGATACGTCACGTTTGTGAAGTTGGATACATTTACATTCACCGCGTGAAATCTTTTATGATTTTTATATACTACTTGGTGATATCAAATACTTGTATAGATGATATATCATAATTATTATGAAATAATTGATCTCAGCCCTTCCATATATCCAGGATGCCCACACGTTAATCCAAAAAATAAAATAAAAAACTGATTCTAATTCGTCAAAGTCATAATAATTATAATTATAATTCTAATTACAAAAATTGAAATAATTATATTATTTAAATTAATGACCCAATCAAAAACTAATCAAAATATGACAAATAAACAAAAATATCTAAAATCATAGAAAACTTAACAAATCAGCAAATTCACTTTTCAAACAACAGTATAGATATATTATTTTCATTTAGAGGATATGGCTTTGCATCACCTTCTTTTACTTTTAGTTTCTACTTTCTACCCTTGTGCTTCATTTTAGTTCTTAATTACCGCGTTTCTCTTACCACAATTACAATTTCTGTTGAGATATATTATATGAATGTAAATAAGTTAAACTATTAATTTCTTTTTTTGTTGGTATGAATGTTCAGATCGTGTGTGATGTAACTTTTTATATGAAGTGATTTATCGTGAAAAAAATTGGCTTAGAATTACTTAATTTGATTACTTTATATCCATATATATGTGAATGGTTTTGCAGGATTTAATTAATACAAACAACAAATATAACTAGACTATGTTTAATTCCATCGTTCTCCATTGTGTTACCAATTGGAACTAGAGCTGGATTTGTAATTTTGAAGGCTATAAACATTTCTTTAAGAAGGTTAATAATTTTTTCCTGTAATTTGAATGTCTAGCCCTATATAAAAAAGACTTCTAACTATTTTGGAGAATGAAACTAATGTTTCATGCAGTTTTGCTAGATTCGGTTTTGGTTTAAACCCCATACTAATTTTTGGAGAGCGAAACTAATGTTTCACACGGTCCTAATGTTTGCACGCAGTAGACTCTACAAGAAAGAAAAAAATGATATAACATTTGTAGCAAACTTAAGTTGTCCAAGGTTTTTCATGAGTGTCAACTACCTCGACCGGCTCATTAAGATTCCTCCCAAAAACTGGTATTCTTATTTTTATTTTTGTTTTAAATGAAAGAGGTATTTCTAAATATTCGGCTCCGTTTACTAACTAGTTGATAATGCATTTTTGACAAGGTTTTAAGTTTTAACCTAACCAAATAGTTTGTTATAATGACATCTCTTTTCTCTATGCAACTTGCTATTGTTAAATAACAAAAGCGAAGATGTAAGGGAAACATAAAGACAAGTTCTATCCTAATTAAGCACCAAAATATGGAAGTTGTAAGGAAATGTTCGTGACATATGTTTTTTTTTTGCTTAAATCGTGACATATGTTTGTATGGTAGAATATGTATACGGCATGCAAAGGTGTATGCCCCCATTTAATTAAAAAATAAACTTTAGGAGTATAGTAATTTAACTCCAGCATCGCTATTTAATTTGTGCATGGTCTATCACGTTATATAATAACTTATCGACAATGCAAGCAATAAGAAAATACAGGGGAAAAGTATTCAAGATATTTTTTTAGAAAAAAACAAACAAACCTAGAGAATTTGATTATAAAAATTAAAACCAACAACTTAAGGTAAGTGTAAGACTGCTTATCTTATGAAATTCTGATTATTCTTTTTAATCCGATTTCTTTCTTAGGAAAACTCACATTGTTTATGTCAGTGATGCTTATATGTAACTATGTCATGACAATCCAGTGACATTTACCATGTAAAGCAACTATGGAAGGGTGCATTTCATCATCATTCTTGAAAAAATATTGATTGTAGTAAGAGAGAAAATGTCTTTTTCATTTATTTCAATAGGCAAATGGACATGGCAAATAGCTCACAAGAAAAATCATTCAAATCACGAAAACAATGAGTTTTTTTTTGGTCATCATCATGAGAGTTCTTCATAATCTCTTGAGAGTTCATGAGACTATCTTCTTATTATCAGCTGAAGAAGAAGCCTCATCATGTACTGCGTGTAACCAAAAACAAAGCACACATTGTATCAATACGAGTTAGATTACAAGGAAAAACTGCACCTTCTTGCAAAGAGATGCTGACATGACATTTCAACCTTCGTATCAGCTTTTTTTTTTAATACTCTTGAGAGACTAAATATTTCTCGATTTTCTGTAATCTTTCCACACATCTAACACGAAAACTAACTACAAACATATATACTGAGCTATGTTTTCGAACAGGAACGCTTTTTACCCACATCACAGAGAGAGAAGAGGATTCTCTGTAGAGACGCTAGGAGAAAGAAAGAAACAATCATACATATATATACCTTTGATGGATTTTTCAAACTGCTGAAGCTGAGAAATGAAACCAAAGTTAGGCAATGCTTGAGGTCGTCGACTCTTTACAAGCTCCATAGCTTTAGAGAAACCAATCCCATGCTTTCTCATCAGATAAGCCACCACTATAGTCACACTTCAAAACACACAAAAACAAATCAAATTACACATAACAGAGAGATTAATTCCCTCTTTAAGATGACAACAACTACTACAACAAGCTCGAGAAAACTATCTTAACTTGTCCACATCTTAAATACACTCCCCAGCCATACCAGAATCATCAGCTAAGCAAACACATCACACAACAAGACACACACATCCTTTGTGCAAAACAGTCTTAACTAGAAAGAAAGAAAGTCACCTCCTTGAAATCCCCATGAAGCAATGAACCAAAACACCACCACCAGATTGAATAGCTTGGTCGATGAAGCTATAACACTCATCGAAATACACACTCAAATCTGTCTCTGATCTGTCCACGACTAACCTCAAAAATCACAAACATACGAACAAAAAGGTTGGAACTTTATAGTCGAAAAACGAAACTTGGGCGAAGAAAAAGGAGGCACCTTCGATGACTTTATAGATAAAGTCATCAGGGTAAGGAGGGGACAAGGCAAGAGCTATGGTTAAGACATGAGTGACGTTGGAGCTTTTGAGCAATTCCTTGTTGTTCGCTTCAGCTACTGAACCTATGAACAGTCCTTGTTGGATTTGGCTTAGATCGTTGCCTCCTTCGAGTAGCTTCTGGGTATTGGCTCCTCCGACTCCGAAGAGATCAACCACTTTCTCCATCTTCTCGCTCCACTTTCACCAAATCCCCAGAGAATATATGAACAACTAGGCGAATAAAACGTAATAAAACTAAGTATGTAAAATAAACAACAAGCACCAGTGGTCTAGTGGTAGAATAGTACCCTGCCACGGTACAGACCCGGGTTCGATTCCCGGCTGGTGCATTTCTTTTTTTATGTTTAGTTTATTACTTGTTTTTGGGCTGTCGAATTTTTTATTTTAGTGCAGACAAATGGAATTTTCGTATGTATGTTTATTGGACCCAGATAAATATTTTAAGGCTGTCTAGGCGCCTGTGTATTATAATTATTATTAATTACTACTAGGCCCAAAGGGTTAAAAAAAATGGGATATAACAGTAGATGATGTATCCAATATCTCAATCAAATGCATATACCTCTCAGAATTCTAACATTGTAAAATAGTTGAAGTTTATTACAAATTTTCTTATGTTTATTATATTTCTAGAAGAAAGGTTTGATGTGGAATCATTTTTGTTTGATCTTCGTCTTAATCAAGAACTAGAACTAGAACTTGACCCGCGCTCCGGTGTTTGATTTAACTTGTATTCAACGTAAACTGATAAATCGCTGCTTTTATAAAAAAATCTTTTGTATATATTTTTATGTTTTGTAATTTACATATAGAGTATAATATTATATTATAATATAAATATTGATAAAAAATTATTTGTACATAATATTATATTAAAAATGTATAACTTGATGCAATTTGATGTAATTGTATTATTCATATATTAACTTTTTTTTTGTTAATTTATTTTGAAATGAAACAACATACTAAAATTTTTAATTATCAATATATAAATATCGATTTGGTTATATAAACTTTGGAATTGTAATTATTTAATTTAAATTTATTTTAAATGCAGTAGCAGAATCTGTAAATAAAAAAATATAAAAATAAAATATTTAATTTATTGTAAATGTAAAGGTTAAGTTTGTAAATAAAAGAAATTATTTTTAATACTGCTATCTATGTATCCAAACAATCCTCACTATCCATGTTTCCAAACAAAATCTTAAAGTACTTCTACTTTAATAAGATAGATTTGTTTCAGATTTGTTTCTTGGTTTACTTACAAAACACCAAACTGACGGAGGAAATATTGGCACAGAAGAAGTAGAAGTGAACAAACTATGTTTTTTTTTTACGGAAAATTAATAAATGTTTTAAGAGTAAAAAAAAATATTTAAACGTGAAAATAATTTGATAAGAAAAATGAATGACTTACAAAACACCAAACTTAAGACAAAGAAATATTGGTAAAAGATGAACACAAGAAAAGTGTTGAACACCTTCCTCTCCTTTCAAACTCCTTAACTAAAAGTATTTTTTTTACATCTTCTTTGCATTTTTCTCTCTATCTCTCTTTTTTTCTGTTCCATCAGATCATTCATAAAGCCAATCCAGCCACCTGGTGACTGTCCTAGATCGATCCTTGTTCTTCACCATTTTGAGGGAAAGACAATGAATGTTGAGGTACGGTCAAGAGTCTTTGACCAAGAAGCTGGCTCAACTCTATCTTCGTTGAGAGATGGTGATCCCTCGACACAAAGCGTCTTCCGATGTCTCCCTTATGAATTAGACCTCAATCCTCTACGCATTGTAAGCTTCAAACCATTCATAAGTATACATATATTACACGTTACATACACAAAAACTAAGCTTTGGATCTAAATTTCATATGTTCATTTATATTCTACACATTAATATATCACTTAGATGACCTAAAACATAAAACGTCATTAAATCTCATATTTTTGCTAAAACATAAAATTAAAATAATGTCATTGAATTGTTACAAATAAAATAAATGTTTAGAATATAGAAATGCTAATTTATCTGAAATAATGCGTAGGTAATAGCGGAACTGGTGGGGACATTCATTTTAATGTTCAGCGTGTGTGGTGTCATAAGCAGTACTCAGTTATCCGGCGGTCATGTCGGATTGCTAGAGTACGCCGCCACGGCTGGACTATCGGTGGTTGTCGTAGTTTACTCCATCGGACACATCTCCGGCGCCCATCTAAACCCTTCCATCACCATTGCTTTCGCTCTCTTTGGTGGATTCCCATGGTCTCAGGTACTATCCATATATCCTCTTACATTAGGCGTTTGACCTACTATTCTATTTCACATGCAAACGCAAACGCAGGAATCAGCAGCAGTTTCTAATAGTCAATACATTTAAATAAAGGACAAATTATTCAAATAGAATTTATAAAAGTTTTTATCACAAAAATAGATCTCAAAAAGAAATGACCAAAATAGATTTTTTTATTTTCAAAATTTTAACATTTTTTATTTTTTCTTTATTTTTTTTTCAATTTTAAATTTCATCTACAAAATTTCACCCCATAACTCTAAACCCACAATGGGTATAAACATATATTTACACCATTTAATAAAAGTTTATTTTAATCATTTTTTTTAAATTTGTTTTGGTGACAAATTTTTTTTTATACTTCTATTCTTGTTAGATAAAAGCCACGGATTCAATACTGATTAAATAGTATATACTAGCTCTTGAATAAGGTTGTTATCGTTAGGTTCCATTATATATAACGGCGCAAACGCTGGGGGCAACGGCCGCAACGTTAGCTGGGGTGTCAGTGTACGGAGTGAACGCTGACCTAATGATAACAAAACCTGCGTTAAGCTGCGTTTCTGCGTTTTTCGTTGAACTTGTTGCTACGAGCATCGTCGTGTTTCTAGCATCCGCGTTGCATTGCGGTCCTAATCAACATGTAAGTGACTAGATCGGAAGTCTAATGAGTTCAATGAGAGTCGTCTGAAGAAAAAGTATGCTTTCAAAATCCACATTATCCAATTAAAGATAATGTATGTTAATGTACAGTTGAGTAATTTGACGGGGTTAGTGATTGGAGCAGTCATATCCCTTGGAGTGCTTATTACCGGGTACCAACTTATATAATTCCATCACCAATAATAGGTTTTGTTGTTTGTCTTTGTCTTTGAGTTCGCTTGAAGACGTTACATTTTGCATTTTATTACGTGCGTTTATAAGACAAATTGTATGAAAATCATTTTATTAATAAGTTGAATATCTAAACGTTTTTTTTTTTTTTTGGAATACGGTATGGTTAGACCGATATCAGGAGGATCGATGAACCCAGCACGATCACTTGGACCGGCGGTGGTGGCATGGGATTTTGAGTACATATGGGTTTACATGACTGCTCCAGTGATTGGAGCCATCATCGGGGTTTTGACATACAGATCAATTAGCCTCAAAAGCAGGCCTTCTCCACATTCCCCTCCGGTCTCTTCCCTTTTACGCTAACCATTCAGCTCAAACGCTAGTAGTTTATCTAATTAAGTTAACCTTAATTACTCTACAAATAATCACTCTTACTCTACTTTAATGTAGCACATTATGTCTATATTGGACCTCGATTGAGACTACTGCTAAATTCTAAAGTTGCTTGGATATTCATATTTTACAAGAATCCATTTATATGAAAGCATTTTTCTATTCTAATTATATAAGAGTCTAATTTGTATTAAAATTAACATATATATGAAAACATAGAGCATCTAATTATTTCTCGCCCAAAACAATGAACTAAATAATCATGACAAGAAATCCATATCAAACCTCCAGTATTTTCACGGTTATAAGAACCTATTACAATACCCATACTATTTAAATCAAACGGTACCAAGAAACATAAACGATATTACCTTACGACCCAACGTAAAATCCACCTTCTTCTCCTTGTAGTTCCCAAACGCATTTCTTGAAGCTTTCCCGATCACATTCGCTCTCATTGTCTTCTCTTCAACTTCTCCACAACCGTGATAAGTATTCAGCCGAGATGACGCAGCAAGTCTCGACATCCAAAGAAACAAGGAGAACCTCACATTCAAGCGATTCTCGTCAATGGCAAAGAACGATAACTGATTCTAAGGAATTTCGAGGACGTACTAGCGGAATGTGCCGGATTTAGTGCACATACGAAGCTAATTTTGTATTAGTTTGACTTTGGATTTTTTTTTCAAAATCTACTTGTAACCAGATCTAAAAATCTCCGTTTTTACGGGATGTGATTTATAATATATATATATATATAGATTGGAGTATTTTTTGTTTCTACGTGCACGTGAGTTATTGCACATTACGTTAAATGGTTCATATTTTGATGACTGAGCGAGTGAATAGTCCATATGTTTTAGGTTGCTAGATTGTATTTAATTCTATTTCAGAACCAAATTCAGAACAAAAGTAATATTTCATTAATAGGATGTGTCAGAGTCTGATCGTATAACTTTAAACCATGTTTTTTAGGTAGACTATAACTTATTTTCAGCTAAATATATACAAATTTCGATGGTGATTTCGAGAAATGGTTCAATCATAAGAAGCAATTATTTAGATATGAGACTAAATAACCTGAGAATTGTACGTAGTACGTGGTTGAGAACATTAATGTTATAGGTGAAAATATTGATAGATCAGAAATGAATTATATAAATAATCCTCATATTGTAAAAGTGGACATATTGGAAAATGAGAACAGAGAATACTAAAAAAAATGCATGCAATCTTACAGTATGGAAAATAACTGTTAACGTAGAAACATGCAACTCATTGCCCATCGTTGCAAGATATATCTCAGACTCAAAGGAAGCAGAAACGCTGGGAGAAACGGAGACTCTTCAAATGTTATTTATCCATTTTTAAGTGAAAATTGAGTATCAATCTCCTAAGTTAATGAGATCCGTCCTCTACTCTGTACACTACTTTTGGATTTTGAGAAAATCAACACAAAAAAGTAAA
Source organism: Moricandia moricandioides (assembly GCA_905132885.1). Lineage (NCBI taxonomy): Eukaryota > Viridiplantae > Streptophyta > Magnoliopsida > Brassicales > Brassicaceae > Moricandia > Moricandia moricandioides. Next base: position 277,231 of record CAJHQQ010000087.1, read on the forward strand.
GGAAGAAAACTTTAGATCATTGCTTAAGAAAAGTATTGACGATGCTTTTTTGCATCTTTTATTATTAACATCAGAATCAAATGTATTATTGAGCTTCACTAATACGCAATACCTTCTCCTTTTCTTCTCTCTGCTTCTAAGATCCCTATGAAAAATTACATGTGATGTGTTACAAAACCTTAAGACAAATGGCTTGGACAGTTTCAGAGTTTTAAGCTTCTTCAAATTAATATTTTATTTGCTAGAATATATTATTATTAGAAAGACTCCATCTCATCTGGGGAATCAACCACTTATGAATTATCAAAATTACATATTGGTGGTTAGTAAGCCAAAACAGGCTTGGCTTTTGGGGTGTCCTATTATTTCGATCCGATCCAAAGAAAATGCAATTAAACATATTCTGATGTCTTTTGGAGCTATCGGTATAAATAAAACAATTTCATAAGCTAATAACACCATCATACAATTAACAAAGGTGACGATTCAGGAAGATGACAAGGCTAAGGAGCTGATGCGTGACAAAGATAGGACTAAAAGAGAAAAAAATAATTGATGCTCAACGCTCTTGATTATTATTTCACTATCTTAAGCTGATCCCTACACCTTTTATTTCACATAAACATTGTCCTCATTAAACTATTACTCCCTTCGTTATATTAAGTGTTAAATTTTCGTTACAAATAAGTATTGTTTTCAGTTTTCAATACAAAATTTATTGATTTTATTTTGCAATTCATTTTTCTATTGATTAAAATATTGTTAAGTGTATAGATAATGATGTTTTTATATTAAAAATATGTAAAAAAAAAATTTTAATCTGTGAGCAAAAATCTACAATGACACTTCATACGGAGTACTATATTAGTTATACACCTTAATAATTGTAATATTTTAACAATTTTAGGTTTGGTATAGCAAACTAGTGTATAATTAAGTTTCTAATAGTTTTAGGTTGGGCATACCAAACTATGTTCATGTAGTTTGATTACACATAAATGGTTTATAATTTGATCTCAGTGTTGTTGTGGGCATACCAAACTATGTTCATGTAGTTTGTTACACATAAATGGTACTCTTTATAATTTGATCTCAGTGTTGTTTTTTTTTTTTTTGAACTTTTTCAGTGTTGGATTTTGGTGTTTTTAAAAAAGAATACCACTGAGTTATAGATTTTTGGTTAAAACATTCCGGCTCAATATGGTTCAAGTTTCGAGTATGTTACTCTCCATCCTCCACAACTACCTCTATTTGCTACATTCACGTTTGCATTTAAAACAAATTGTTTGGCAAAAAGCATAAGACCGTTGGCTATCAAACGTCTAAGCCGGGGCCCTACGTGGGGTTATCAACCTTTGGAGTTATACGGGCCATAACATATAATAACAAATGCTTAATTGCTCGATTAGTAATTTGTGTATTCTATTATATTCGATAATAATTAAGTTGGTACCCTACGACAAATTTGTACTACTATATTTTGATTGCTAAAAAGCAAAAACAAACAGGATCTTTAACCGTATAACCAAACCAGTAGAGAAACATGTTTACATGTAATTTGTAAACTCAATTAATTTTAATAAAATAATTATTTGTCATCTAAAGACTAAGCTAAGTTCGACTCAAATAAAAAATGTAAACAGAATGAGAATAAGTTATAGGAATTTAAAACATATTTGATTAAAATCTAGGTTCAAAAAAAAGAAACACTAAACCATTCTATATTAACTTTGGTTATATATTATGATTGTTGCCAGTGTTCTAAAATACAGTCTACGCATCCGTCTAAATGGCGTTTAGTCGCTATACAGTAGCTAACTGTTAACGGACATTATGCGGTTTACGTGGACGTCTAGACGAATATTAAACATTATTTTTAAAAATAACTACTAATATTATTATATATTTTGTTAATGCTATTATTTATATTACTTTACTTACTTCATGTATTTATATGATTGTAGATATTAGTTTAATGTCGACAAAAAAATAGATATTAGTTTAATTGTTTGCAAAATCATTTTAAATTCATTAGCTTTATATATTAAAATGTTTTTTAATTTTTCTAATTTAAAACTATTTATATATGTAAGACTATATATTTATACATACAAATTTCATTAAAAATATATTTTATGTTCAGTTTTCTAAAACTTATGTATATATATCAAGTTTATATTTATATTTTATGTAAAAATGTATATTCGTATATGTCTCGTTTATGCGTCTTCGTATATGGCTAGGCGTTATACGTTCATCTGTTGCGTAATGAACACCCAACGCGTTTTAGAACACTGATTGTTATTCTTATATAGGTGAAAAATCAAACAAAATCCTGAACTAAACACAATTAACAAAAAAAACTTGTCATTACTGCTGGTAGATTTGCAAGAATATTTGTCCAGACTAGTAACAACTGCATTAACTTTCTTACTACTTGTAGATATTATTAGCTGTTCACTTCTAAAATAGTTATGAAAAGTCACATTCAGGTTCTTAGAAAATCTAAAGTTACCACATAAGCACATATTTATTTCCTAAATGAGAAAATAATTAATCTCCCTAAATTGAATCAATTAATTATTGGATTTATCATAAACCAAAAAGAAAATAAATGAATAAATATTTCAACACCCACGATTCTCAACCAATAGCCACTCGTCTTCCTCCCTCTCTCTCTCCTTGTTGAATGTGAACACAAAAAGACAACAAGAGAAAGTTGAAACTTTTCTTTTCTTTTCTACTTCCTCTTGTCTGGATTCGAACCGAATCGCCATTGTAGTTCCTCTTTGGTCTCTCTCTTCTTCTTCTTCTTCTCTTTTCTGACAAAAACCAAACCTTTTTTATTTTCTCCCTCAGAAAGATTAAAACTTTATCCAACAAAAAGCAAGCGTCATCATCCATGAGTGTTTCCTCGTTTCCTTGACACATGTGTTTCGCATCATTCGTCATAATAAGTATTTAAAAATAAAAGAAGAAGAACGAAACTGACTTACCAAGCAAAGGAACAATCCTCAACATGCTTCTGCTTCATTCGCCATCATCATTATCTCTTTCCTAACTTATTCGAATTCTCACAAGATGTCTAAGAACTCACAAGTTGAAGAAGATGGAGGAGAGAAGCCAATCAGCGAAGCTTTGAAGAGATTCAAGAGGTCGAGGCTCGTGTTGGAGCCGTCTCTAGGAGTGTTGGGGTTCTTCTTGGTCGGTTTGTGTTTGGTTTGGAGCTTCTTCTACTTTGATTACAGAAACGTGGCTAAAAGCTATGGCCTTTCTGATAAATCAGATAGATTCGTTTGGCTCAAACTTGACAATAACAACAACAAGAGTATTATTAGTTCAAACAGAGTTGGGTTTCTGGAAGAGAGTGGAGATGGGTGTGATGTGTTCGATGGAGACTGGGTTTGGGACGAGTCTTATCCTTTGTATCAGTCCAAAGATTGTAGATTTTTAGATGAAGGGTTTAGGTGTAGTGAGTTTGGTAGGTCTGATTTGTTCTATACTCAGTGGAGATGGCAACCTCGACACTGTAATTTGCCCAAGTAAGAATACTCTGTTTTGCTGTCTCTGTTCTTACTTATTACACAGTTTCTGCTCCTTGGTTGTTAATCCGTGACTAGTAGGAATCAAACTGTTTGTTCTAGAGATTATAGATTACCAGATAACATACTTAAGCTGACTCTCTATAATGTGTTGAATCATGTGGCAAATGAAACAGGTTTGATGCTAAACTGATGCTAGAGAAACTCCGGGACAAGAGGCTAGTGTTTGTTGGAGATTCAATAGGAAGAAATCAGTGGGAGTCTCTTCTTTGTCTACTCTCTTCTGCAGTCAATAGCGAGAGCTCGGTTTATGAAGTCAATGGAAGTCCCATCACAAAGCACACAGGGTACTTAGTGTTTAGATTCAAGGACTACAACTGCACAGTGGAATACTACAGATCTCCATTCTTGGTTCCTCAAGGCAGACCACCAGCTAGATCACCCAAGAAGGTTAAGACAACTTTGAAACTGGACACTATGGACTGGACTTCTAGCAAATGGAGAGGTGCAGATGTCCTTGTGTTCAATACAGGACACTGGTGGAACTACGGGAAAACTATTAGAACGTAAGTATGTAGCAATGTCTCTGATTCTTTTGTTCGAGTGATACCATGTTAAGTTTTCTTGGCTTTCAACTTAAAACTAATTGGCGGTAAGTGAGTTTGTCCAATGTGAGGTCTCTTCTCTAACACCTTCCCTCGAGAGATAATAGTGTGTCATTAATCTCGACAGAATCCATTAGTAAACTTTTTGAAATGTTGTTACTTACGAACAGGGGATGCTACTTCCAAGAAGGAAAAGAAGTGAAACTGAAGATGAATGTAGATGATGCGTATAAGAGAGCTATGGAAACGGTTATGAAATGGATACAAACCGAGGTGGATTCTAACAAAACTCAAGTCTTCTTTCGAACTTTTGCCCCTGTGCATTTCAGGTTTGTATAGTTATATAACTCCTTGTAATAAGTCAGTTTCTTGTTTTGGTTTTTAGTTTCAATTTCTCTACTGCTTCGTTGTAATGAAAAAACAGGGGAGGAGATTGGAGAACGGGAGGAACATGTCACATGGAGACATTGCCTGAGATTGGAACTACCTCATTGGTTCCATCAGAGACATGGGAACAGTTAAAGATCCAGGGAGTTGCGTTATCACATTACTCCAACAGATCAGAATCCGTTAAAATCAAAGTGTTGAACATTACATCAATGTCTGCTCAAAGAAAAGATGGTCACTCATCGCTTTACTATCTAGGCTCTCTTGGTCCTGCACCGCTTCATCGCCAAGACTGTAGCCACTGGTGCCTTCCCGGTGTTCCTGACACGTGGAACGAGCTCATGTATGCGTTGTTTATGAAACAAGATGCTTCTTCTTATAGAAGAGTCAAGGAAGCAAAGAGTATAGGGAATGTCACAGTGTCATGACGTTGGATAGAACAAGGGAAACAACAGCAACAACAAGCTCTTGTTTCTAAGCTCAAAGATCATAAAAGGGTTTGTGATTTTTTTTTTTGATGGAGGGATTAGTTTCATTGGATGGGGAATATGTAATTAGGTTGATAATCTTTGTAAAGATTAAAATCTCGAATCTTATTAAAAGTTTCAAACAGGAAGATTTAGTTATCTCATACTCTAAATAATATATATTTTAAAATTTTCACAAATATTTAACTATTAATGCACTAATTTTTAAAATATAATAATTTTTCATAAATTTTAATCAATAACAATTCAATATATCTAAAATTGTCAAATAATATTTTTGAAAGTTTATAATTCATTATTAAAAGTACATAAAATTGAAACATTATTTTTTTAGAAACTAAAAAGTGATAGAACATGAATTATATAGAAACATAAAAGAATATACATTTTTCTGGGGAAAGACAGCAAATATTACATATTATAAATATTAGGGAAAGTTTTACAATTATATAAAGTAAAATAGATGTGGTTGCAAGAAAAGATAATACTGGGTATTTTTCTTGGGCCTAGCCCAAATTTGGTAAAGTTATTAAGATCCACTACATTTTGGATACATAGTTGGCTCGTGAAACAACGTTCAAGTTGAAACCTCGTTCTTGAAAACATTCAAGATGCGAACTAATTTCAAGAAGAAGAAGGATACTCTGTCTGGATCATGTTGATCTGTGTCTGGTAAAATCTTTTGAGGTTCGAGATAACGACTAAGGAGTGCACGTAGCATGTCTGGCCACTTCCATTTGTCGAGAGAGGTGTTTCTTATACGTGACATGCATATGCGTTTGTATTAACAAAAGCTATTTCGATTTATATTTTCCATTTTAGATGTATATATTGTAGTGCTTCAAAATATATCTTTTAAATCATACAGCTTATACCGTTAATGATCATTTCAAACGAGACATGCATGCCACTTCAATAGCACGATCTTCCACCGGCACAACATCCTTTACCCTACTCGATGACTATCTTTTTTTAAAAAGAGTGTTTGTTGTGTCATCAATTATTCCATTAAATGCACCAAACGTCTTTATATGGATAAGTTTTATATTTGTTTTTTTCTTTTCGTATAATATTTACAATTATAATTTAATAACAAAGTGGCCTTTTAAGTGAATCTAGTCCTTTATTATGATTCCGAAAGGGCAAGTCGGTGAGGGCTAAAAATAACCCAAGTCGGTGATCGTGACATGACATGAGCCATAGCTAGAAGCTCGCGAGTGTTCTGAGATTATAAATTCTATATATGATTCTCTCTTCTTTGATACTTTACTCTTTAAATTTCGTTGGTTATTAGGGTTCGTAGAGTAATCAGAGAGATAAAACTTACTTCACTTTAATCTACAAATTATTAGGTTTGATGTTTATGTGCCTTATCTGGTGAAGTATGTAAGTTGGATGTGTAGGTGTAGGGTAGAGTATAGCTTATCTATTACAAAACCTTGTGGTGTTCTATTATTTGCTCTTTTTAATATTTATGTGGGTGTGAATGATGTAAACACACATCCAGATTCGGATAAGTTTCTCTTATTGTAATACAATATTATACGTTCAAGTTATATACGTACCATGGTTTTTAGTTAGAGTCAAGAAGCACACCCTAGTCCAATAGCACTTGTTAGTTGATGTCATTTATCTATTATGTACATATTCTCACTTTGATGGTTACTCATACGCATGAGTGAGCATAGCGTATAAAAGATATAGATACAAAAAGACACTAACGTTTTTTTTTGTTGTATAACTATTCAAAGTCTTAATAGTTATATATGTTATATGACGACCGTAAATTTGAAGAGATTAGTCTAGAATTCTAATATTTCCAGCCATAGAGGAAAATTATTTGAAATATATATTATAAAACCTTGACTTGGAATCGTTAGTTCTAAGTGACCAACTTGACCGGTGTGCAACCCCACTTCCATAAAAATTAAGAGAATCTCTAAAACTCCAAACAAAACAAATCATGGAGATAGATTCTTCTTTGTTTTCTTCTTTCTCCTTATCTCCACAAAATCTATATTCTTAATGTTTTGTAATTGTCCACTTCAGATGCGATTCATCCGTGAATTTCATCATAATTCACTTCACCTACTATCCAAATCCTCACATCATAGCATACTCAATTCTGTAAATATGTTTTCTTTGAGTAATTTTATTTTAATTAGCAGTTTTATATATATTAGGTCAATCATACTCGTTGAAGAACAGTTTGAAAAATATTTTCTTCATGAGGCTAACAACTAAACCATCAACGAACCCCACGTTTTCATATAGTTTTGGTATATGCATATTGGTCACCCATCGTGGACATGTGCTCTCTTTTTTTCCTATTGGATGTAAATTGCAAATGGCTGCGAAAATACACCTTGTTATAAAGTTAAGACTAACATGTGAAGCAACCATTCTCCATGCAGTCTCAAGTTTTTTAGACGGTGTGTTCCAAAACAAATATAAAAGTTAATAAAGCATTAAAAACAAATACTCCTCCGTTTCAAAATGATGTATGTTTTAGAGTTTTCACACATATTAAGAAAACACGTAAATTTTAGATTATAAATGTATTTTTTTTGTAATTAGCTATTTTCCATAATTTTTAACCAATCAAAATTCAGTAAACCCAATTAATGTTTTTGAAATCTACAATTTATCATTATTATTTTTATTGAAAATGTAAAATATAGATCTTTTAGAAACAAATATTTTTTTCTAAAACATTGATCATTATGAAACAGAGGGAGTATTTGTTTGCAAATGTATTATGTTACTATATATAACTTTTTAGAAAAGCTTAGAAAATCATAGAATAATTTAAGTTTTTTAATATCAAAACTGATTTCTCTTTTCTTTCGTGAAAATTTTAAATGCATATAATCTATGCGAAATTTTTCTCTCCAACAATTAGCATTTTTCTTAGATCAAACGCACACACAGTCGCCCACACTTTTGGATTCACAAGTTTAATAGTTTTAGTTTTTATTTCTACACAGGTCATTTACTAATTATATTACGATGGGAATTATATATGATTATTATTATCTTTTTGTATCTGAAGATATTGACTAAGAAAGTCATTGGATATAAGGTAGGTATATAGGTTCCATCCATAAGTGGAGATTATTGGAACTATAAACTTTGAGCCATACAATAAAATGAATCTCGATTTAGACGCTAGAGTGAGAGGGATGGGTTTTGTGGATGGAGATATGATAATTTTATTATGTGTAATGAAAAAGAAAATATAAGTTGAGATAGATATGGGTGTTTTGTTTTTGTTGTGAGTTGTGAACTTTTGATTAAATATCTTAAGGATATGCAAGTAGTAGCATCATTGTGCAAACCTTCCTTCGTGATCCATTTATGTGTGGGGACTTGCTTTTGCCAGAATAGATTACATTATATATTTCTCCTATCTTTACTTTGGTCCCACTCTCCCACATGCACTTCTCTCTCACCCTCAACATCTTTGCCTATTTATGCCACCCTTTGAACATTCCCCTCACAACTCCACTTAAACCATATTTTCTTAAAACACTTCTTGAAAGACTAGCTAGATATATGGCTATGGAACTTGAGCTTGATGATGATGTCTTCTTTGCAGATATAAGCAAGCAAATCAATCTCTTAATCACAGATGAAGATGAACAGAACCCTATCTCACTTTCCTCTCCTGTCTCATTCCAGGTTTGTCCATATTAACTCTTCTCTCTCTCTCTTTCTTGATTAGTGAATATATGTGGTTGTTGATACTTGAAATCATAAACAGGGTTTGTTCAGAGGAAACTACCAAACATCAGCAACACCATATATGATGTACCATGAGCAGAATTACAACCAAGTTAGAGAGAGCAAAGGGACAGGAGTGTTCATCCCAAGATGTTCTCAGCCACGAAGGAGACAACATAATCATCCTAATCAGAAGAAGCAAGGGAGATCCGGTTCCCTCACCCCCAAGCAACACTATCCTCATCATGTTTATGACAACAACAACAACAACAACTCCACAACTTTCAACAACCACCAAGAAAGCATCACTCTTCATCATGCAGCTTCTACTAACTCAAGAAGAACCTACAGAGATGCAGCATCTCTCTTCACTTAAGTTTTAGTCAAGATTCAAGACATGGCTTTGTGTCATTAATTTCATATTATATATAATTGATTATTGATATTTATAGATTTATGTTCGTAAAATCAATAAATAATAAGAATGAAGGAGAAACCATCAATCTAAAGGGATTTGGTGTGATTTGTGCAACTGTCTAGACTCTAAAGATTAATTTACTCACACTAATCATAAATACCACCTTTTCTAACTGTTTCAAGTCAAGTGGAAAATAAACATAATGAAACTAGTCCTATATTATCAATAGAGGAATTAAATTGGATCAGGACAGGTCTCATGTGAGATTGGAAAATCTTCCATGTCAGGTCCATAACCAACCAATGTCCTTGGGACCTCAAGAGTTACAGTTATGTTGGCAACAAAAGTCAGATCTAAAGAGGAAAAAGACTGTCACAAACTTGCATCCACATGCCCATCACTCTCCTTTTTATTATATTGGTTTATTTAATTTCTTTTTATTTAAAAAGACATAGAGTTATATGTATATTCTCTGATACAATATATGGAAAGATCACAGCTAGCTTAGACATTTCTATGGAGTAGGGCTGTATGTTTTTCTGTCAACTAGCTGTAAATTTTCAAAATAAGTGTAAATGTCAAATAAGACTAAGCATCAATTGTGAAAGTATTAACTCAAACCTGTTTCTTAGAGCATCTTCGACTCAACCTCAAATCTTCAAATTTTGATAATAATTTATGTATCCTACATCATTAATGAATTATTAATATAAAATAAGTAATCATATTAATCATATAATAAAAATTATATTTTCGTATATTATAATTTTCTAAAACGATTGTAAATTACTAAAACTATTAAAACTTTCACATTAAAATTTATGATCGATAGTTTTAATTTTTATTATAAAATATAAATAATTATAAAATCACATGAGTAAAAAATCTCATTTAATAGATATTCAAAATCCACATATATATATATATATATATATATAATTATATACCGTATAAATACATAAATATTTTAATTTCTAAATTTGCATTGAACAAGAATTGAGGGCTTAAAGTTTTAATTTCAAAATGGTGCTATGAATTTTCAAGAGTTGTTATAAATTCTAAAAACTATTAAAAGTCTCATATTGAAAATTTTGTTATCACGGATTTATAATTTTAAAACTAGCGATCATATATTTAATTGTGAAAATTTTAACAGTTTTAGTAATTTATAATCGTTTTAGAAAATTTAAATTATAATATACGGAAAATATAATTTTTATTATATGATTAATATGATTGTTTATTTTATGTTAATAATTCATTAATTATGTAGGATATATAAATTATTATCAAATTTTTATTATTAAAAAGATTAATTGTCATATATATATATACTTTAGTCATATTAAGTAATCTCTTTTTTTTAAAAGGTTAATTACATATTATTAATTAATTTTATAATTAGTTTAATAAAAACTATAATATGTATTTAATGAACCAAAATATTTTTCTATAAACTTTGAAATCATTATAGTGATGTATCTAAAATGTTACTCCCTCCGTTTCAGAATAAGTGTCATTTTAGAGAAGTTTTTTTGTTACAAAATAAGTGTTGTTTTCGACTTTCGATGCAAAATTTATTAATTTTATGCTGTAGATTATTTTTCTATTGGTTGAAATATGGTTAGGTGTATAAGTAATTGTGTTTTATATAGAAAATATGCAAAATTAATTGTTTTTTTAATCCGTATGCAAAACTTTAAAGTGACACTTTATAATCAAACACTGAGTATAATGTTTCTCTTAGGGATTACAGCCAGAAATTCAACTACCGGTTCAGATAGAAATCCTTAACCGGGTATTTGGTTAATTGGTTTATTTCACAATCGGGTTTTGTTTTCTTCTCTTCTCCAGTGAATGATCACGGAGCTTCACAATCGCCACGAGATCCAAACTCTCGACGGCGGCAATGTCTCCTTCCTACCTTCTCTTCCTCATCCCCCTTATCCCACTCTCTCTTTTCGCTATCTTAGCCCTAATCGTACGCCCCAAACCCATCAGAATCCCCATCAAGTCCCGTCACGTCTTCATCACCGGCGGATCTAGCGGCATCGGTCTCGCTCTCGCTCACCGCTCCGCCTCCGAGGGCGCTCGCGTCTCAATCCTCGCTCGCTCCGCCAAAAACCTCGAGGAAGCCAAACAATCCATCAAGCTCGCCACTGGCGTCGAAGTCGCCACGTTTTCCGCGGACGTTCGCGATTACGACGCCGTTTCGAAGGCGGTGGACGAATCGGGTCCGATCGATGTGTTGATAGTGAATCAAGGCGTGTTTACGGCGAGAGAGCTTGAGAAGCATAGTGTGGAGGATGTCAAGTTCACGATTGATGTTAATCTCGTTGGGAGCTTTAATGTGATTAAGGCTGCTTTGCCTGGGATGAAAGCAAGGAGAGGTCGTGGACCTGCTTCCATCTCTCTCATCTCATCTCAAGCTGGTCAGGTTCGTCTCGCAATTCCAAAAAGAAAAAAGATTTGATTTTTAATGTAATAATGTACATCGTTGGTGAAAAGGTGTTTGCTTTGTTATGTAGGTGGGTATATATGGTTATGCTGCGTATTCAGCGAGCAAGTTTGGGCTACAAGGTTTAGCACAATCACTGCAACAAGAAGTTATTGCTGATGACATTCATGTCACTCTTGTTTTTCCTCCTGACACTGATACACCCGGTTTCATGGAAGGTAAAGACAACATTCTGAAGCTTTTGTATATGCATAGTAGGTATGATTAGGCAGCTAATGAGTTTCCTTATACTAAGCGGATACTGTAGTTAAATGCATAAACTAGTTGGAGACAGAATACATAACGTTGTAGTATATGGTTAGGCAGCTAATGAGTTTCCTTATACTAATTGTTTATATGTGATCAAAGTTGCGCCTTTATCTGTCTGGCCCTGGATAATTGTATCTCATTTTCTTTTCTTTTTGCTCTTTTTTTTTGGTATAAAACTGCCTGCTAGGAGAACTGATAAAGTGACCTGTTAAATACTGAGTGTTGACTATGAAAGTGTTTAGACTTTAGAGTGAAGTTACTGCGTTAATGTGTGATACTATTAGAAGAGAATAAGGGATGCGTAATGGGATGTAGTAATGCTCTGGTAGCATCTGAGAAGACTTCCATTTTCGCTTTGAGAAAGAAGTTAATACTCTGTTGACTGATGTTCTGAGGTTGATTGGTTCTATATTATGAAACTAAAGATGTTGATAAGAGTTTATTTGATTTTTTCCTTTTTGGTTTCTCAGAACAGAAGAGCAGACCCGAGGTCACTGCCATAATAGCTGCGTCCTCTGGTTCAATGAAAACAGAAGAAGTAGCCAGAAGAGCTATGAATGGCATCAAAGCAGGAAAGTTCACTGTCTCATGCAACTTCGAAGGTTTCTTACTGTCTCTCGCCACGACCGGCATGTCACCTCAAAGATCATTTTGGCTAGCTTTTCTTGAAGTTATTACCGCTGGGCCTATAAGGTTAGTCGCCCTCTTTTTCCAATGGGACTGGTACAATGCCATACAAAAGTGGAGCAAAACCAAAACAAATTGTAAGTAACTGATACCATCAAACCGTTCAAAATAGTAACTCTTCTTGACTTAACTTGTTCTAATTTTGCTTAGCTTTTTTTCTAAAATTTCAGAGAGCTAGAGACAAATCATAGCTCGGCAGTGTTTTTGGCAGCAACTGAAGAAACACAGATGGCTACTCTTGCTGATAGTTTTGTGGATTCATGACACAGTCTCAGAACAAGTTGTGTTTTCTTTCTTTGTAGAGAATCTAAAAAAGTTCATTTGAATGTATTAGCCTCACGCACTCTTATTACTTGGTCAAGAAATGAATGTTCTTCACAATTTGATGTTTTCCAAATAAGTGAAGATGAACCACAGTTAGGTTAACACCTAACTTTGAGATTGTTGTTGCAATCTACAATAAAACGTGACCTTGAAAACTGAGTGCTGTTCGGGAATCCTTTGAAACAGCGTGCAGTTTAACTGGTTTGTTACGAAGCGGCAAGATGTTTCTTCATGGTTGAGACACTACAAATCGAACGGACCAAGAGGTGGACTAGTTCTCATTTTCAGACAGTGATGGCGATGTCTATTCTGAAGCTAAGAAACTCACCGGCTTTGAGATCGGCCGCAAGTATTGCCCGAATCGGAGTTTCATCGAGGGCTTTCTCAAAGCTATCGGAGGGCACGGACATAACCTCGGCGGCTCCAGGCGTTTCCCTCCAGAAAGCTCGCAGCTGGGACGAAGGCGTTTCGTCCAAGTTCTCCACCACACCATTGACAGATATCTTCAAGGTCAATTCTTTCTACTTTTTCTCTGGATTTTGATTTGAAGTGTAATCTAAGTTTCTGACAATAATGATTGTTGCTTGGTATTGGTTGCAGGGGAAGAAAGTCGTCATCTTTGGACTTCCTGTAAGTAAAATTTCTATCTTTTAATATTTATCAAGTCTTGATCAGGTCTCTGAGTTCTGATCACTGTGTGTAGGGAGCTTACACGGGAGTCTGCTCACAGCAGCATGTGCCAAGCTACAAGAGCCACGTTGATAAGTTCAAAGCCAAAGGCATTGATTCAGTCATCTGCGTCTCTGTCAATGATCCATATGTTATAAATGGTTGGGCAGAGAAGATTGATGCCAAAGACGCAGTAAGTTCATAGATCTTCTTCTGTTCTAAGATTTAAATGGTAAATAAATTATCATTTAGTATACTTTTACTCTACTATTTCAGATTGGTTATTATGGACTAGAAAGACATCTATGTTAGATGATTACATATATGATTATTGACTGGTTAGAAAGACGTATCTCATTAGCAATTTCCATATAATACTTATATGGACTAGCATTTCAATAGATTTCATATCCTTTTCCTAGCTAGATAATCGTGGTTTACACTTTGTTCATTTGCGTGTTTGTCTTTGTCATTACGCCTAAAGTATATCTTTATCACATGCCAGCAGAATGACTTAGTGTGATGATCTTGAAACTTGTTAACATCAGATTGAGTTTTATGGAGATTTTGATGGGAAATTCCATAAAAGCTTGGGGCTAGACAAGGATCTCTCTGCTGCATTGCTCGGCCCTCGGTCTGAGAGGTAACCCACTGCAAAGGTCCAATTGTAGAAAATTTCATATCCCTGAACCCTTTGATCTTTGATTTTGGATGTGCAGATGGTCTGCTTATGTAGAAGATGGTAAGGTAAAGGCTGTGAACGTGGAAGAAGCACCGTCTGATTTCAAGGTGTCAGGAGCAGAAGTCATTTTAGGACAGATCTAACAAGTGTTTTGACAAGTTGTTCTTGTCTCTGTTGTTTCCTCTTATATAAGTTGCGAGTGAGAATAAGTTTGATCCAAACATCACCAAAGGATCACACCAAGTTAACAACTCTACTTTTTCTTGCTTCTTGTTTTCTTTTCAATAAAAAAATGTTTGTTACTTGCCAATTCTCAGCAATTTCAATAAATCATAGCATGATTTATTTTCAATAAGAGTACTCCATTTCTTTTGCAAAGATAAAATTTATAGATTTTTTTACATATAGTAAAAGTACAACTAATTTTTAATTATAAATGCATAATTTTAGTAAATTAAAAAATCCAATAGCCATTAAAGAATGTAATTATTATCAATATCTATTTATTGATATCATTAACTAACAAACTATAAACTGAAAACTTGAAATATATATATTACAAAAGACAATAAAAATGCTAGAAAAGTTTAATAGAAGTAATAAGAAAGGGATACTAATCTATTGGGCTTAGCCCATATATCAAAATATAATTTTGTTCTTAAGAAACTATTGGGCGTAGGCCGCGTAGCCCATATGTTAAAACGTAACTTTTAGCCCAAAGAAAGGAAAGTTCACTCTAAACCCTCTCGTTCGTGCCTCTTCTCTCTCCCTCTTCATCTCCTGATCCGGCGAAGCTAGCCGTTCTCTCTAACCGCAACGCTCCCGGAGGTAAGCCATTCCTCAACTTCTTCTCCGATTTTACTGCTCTTATTCTCACATCATAGTTCTATGATTTATGGATCCTATCGTTTTGATATTGGGACTGTGATAACTTGCGAGCTTGCTAGGTTTCGATCTTTACGGATTTGTTTTCTCAGTAATCTGAACGGATCACTAAGTGTTATAGCTTGTAATCACTTTCACAATAGACCATTGAATCTGATAAAACCTGGTAAATCGAATCGGTCTTTGAATCTCTGCTTGCTTCTGAAATCGTATTCTTTAATTTGCTCCTCTGATCTTGTGACAAACGCTATGAGGATTTGATCAACCATTGAGCCTAAACTGATACAGTACACATGTGTTCTTGGTTTCATCAGATACTTTCTGTAAATAAGCCAACTCTTCACGCATATAATGTAAGAAAAATCAGTCCCGTTCTATGGTTATGGATCTCTTCTTTGCATTGGTCAAAAACAGCATTGAGTAACGGACAATACTAAGTTAAAATCCTTCTCTTTCTGTCTCTACTGTTGCTGTCTTGTGTGGATTTGGAGACTTGGAGAACTCTTTTTTGTGTCACTTGAAATGATCTTTGCTTGCTCTTTGTATGGTAGCAGAGTTGTAGAGTCATGAAGCTTATATCACTTGTCAGGAACCTTCATTCTCGCCAATGCCAACCCAAAGTAAACTGGTCTGTACAAGCGCGTTTCTTGCAGCAAGATTCTGTATCGAAACCTAAACCCAAGAGATACAAATACCCATCAGTTTATGATCCGTACGGTCCTAGACCCCAGCCTTCAAGCAAGATCGTGGAGTTAGCTGAGCGTATAGCTGCGCTGTCACCAGAAGAACGGAAACAAATCGGTCCTGCACTCAATGAACACCTGAGGCTCCCAAAGCAGCAGATGATTTCATCCCAAGGCATGAGTATGGGAGCAAAACAGGAGGCTGGAGCAGGGAAAGTAGAGGAGAAGAAGGAGAAGACGTCTTTCGATGTGAAGCTGGAGAAGTTTGATACAGCTGCAAAGATCAAAGTGATAAAAGAAGTGAGAGCGTTCACGAGTTTGGGTCTCAAGGAAGCGAAAGAGCTTGTGGAGAAAGTCCCGGTGGTGATTAAACAAGGTCTGACTAAGGAAGAAGCTAATGGAATCATAGAGAAGATCAAAGCTGTAGGTGGAGTTGCAGTTATGGAGTAAGTGACTTTGAATACTTTTGTTTTGGTTTGTCTTTTGGTTATTGTGTTTGGTCATATCTTCGCACTTACAATGTAATAACAAATCAATTAAACCATTAAGTTGGTTTCAAATTTAAACTTTGTGTTTGGTTAGTGAGTTTATGTGCTGCCATTATTGTTCTTGTTCTGCCTTACTCAGGACGGAAACGACATCGTATAAGAGGATGATACGGCCGACGCAGCGTCACAATCAAGTAAGACAAGTAAAGCACAACAGAATCAAAAAACACAACTGTCAAAGAGTTAAAGCTAAGCAACCATTTGCACGCTCTCTTTTATATCAATAAATAAAAAGCCTTTCATCGCCAAGAACAAAAAATTTATCAAAAGAGAGTTCTCGAATCAGTTTCAATGGCGATGAACAACAAGCTTCCTCTTCTTCTCCTTCTCTCCGTCATCATTCTCTTCCACAGCCGCCCTGTGCTTAGTGACACTGGTAACTTTCTTGTTCTTGAGATTCTCTGTTCTTGATTGATTTGTGCTTACCTAGGATTCTGTTTAGATCTGGTCTGAAATCTCTTAGGATCTGTTCCTGTACTTCATTTAAAAGTTCTTCCCTAGATCTCAGGAAAGAACTATATAGATCTTGCTCCTGCAAAGTATATAGATTTTAATCAGAGTTCTTGACCTGCAGATGAAGAGGACGTTCTTTTCACAGGCATCAACAGCTACAGAACATCACAGAATCTCAAAACCCTAAACAAGAACAAAAACGCAGAGTGTCTAGCCGATGAAATCGCTGATCAATTCAAGAACAAACCATGTACCAACGACACTGGCTCAGCCACAGTACCTGGAAACGAACCACAGTTCTCAAATTACCCTAATATTCTAGCTAAATGCCACTTAAACGTCTCTGACACAAGAGACGGCTCTATTATGCCGGCATGTGTCCCTCGTTTAGAGTCCGGCCTCGTCCTCACAAACTTCACCAAGTCACAATACTCCATGAGTTTGAACGATTCCAAGTTTACAGGAATGGGTATTGGTAAAGAAGATGATTGGATCGTTGTGGTTCTCACCACCAACACACCTGAAGGAAGCTATTCTCCAGCTACAAAACAGGATTCTAATGGCTTCACCTTTAGTGTTAGCCTCTTTAATTACTTGCTTGCTTTCGTGTTGTCTTTCTGTTTCTTCCTATGTTGATGAGACCCATCTCTACCACACACATGTTTTTGAGTTTTTTTTTTCTGTCTCAAGAATAATTTCTGATTATATTATTTTACTCCAGGCTTTTACATACATTTTTTTTTGTATTAACTTAAGTTAATTCAACCAATTAAATGGTATATGGTAAAATATAAAAAATTGTTAAAAATACCAAATAACATTTAAATTTGTATAAAAAATTGAAAAAAAATCATTTAAATTGAAACAAGAACAGCATTTAAATTGAAAAAGAGAGAGTACTAATTTTCTATAAATATAACGTTTATATCCAAATTTAAACGTAAAATCCGACAAAACAAGATTAAAAGTTAAAGCAAATTGCATGTGATTAATAATAGCATGCTATTTTAAATATACTTTTTGTCGGTGAGCTTGGTGGAGAGACAACATGATTCAAACGGCCGACACACGAATCTGGCTCTTTGACACGTGCGGACTTTATGTGAGGCCCAATACTCAAGGCCCATTAACGTAGCGATTTGAATTATTATTTTTTTCATCGAAAGAAAAATCACAAAAAAGCTTCACTTTAATTTTTGAATTACAGATCGAGTTTCTCATTCCCTCCTCTCTCAATATCAACGAAGCCATGGATCTTCACTAATATCTACAACGAATCACTTCAGGCTTCTCGAGATCACCAACGATGCAGGATATTCTCGGATCGGTTCGCCGATCCTTAGTTTTCCGATCATCTTTAGCCGGAGACGATGGAGGAGGACTCAGCGGATTCGTCGGGAAGATTAACTCCAGCATCCGCAGCTCTCGAATGGGACTCTTCAACAAGACGACGCCTCCAGGCCTTCCTGCTCCTAGAAAGGAAGAAGCGCCGTCGATTCGGTGGAGAAAAGGGGAGTTAATCGGTTGCGGTGCTTTCGGGAGGGTTTACATGGGGATGAACCTCGATTCCGGCGAGCTTCTTGCGATTAAACAGGTCGATTTGAATATTATTAGTTCGATTATCCGTGAATTGATTTTTTTTTTCGTTACTGATGGTTTGTTGATAGGTCTTAATCGCTCCAAACAATGCAAAGGAGAAGACTCAGGTGAGTTTCTATCACATTTGCTAGCTCCAGTGGTTTAATCGTTGTGTTAGGTTTCTATTTTTAGGATGAATCATTGTTGTTTTAGGGTCACATTCGAGAGATTGAGGAAGAAGTACGACTTCTCAAGAATCTTTCACATCCAAACATTGTTGTGAGTAGGCTACACCCATTCACTTCTTTCCTTTATAGTGATTTAGTGTCAATTATCTTGATTTTTTTTATTTTGTTTTCCAGAGATATTTGGGTACTGTAAGGGAGAGTGATTCGTTGAATATCTTGATGGAGTTTGTTCCCGGTGGTTCTATTTCATCTCTGTTGGAGAAGTTTGGATCTTTTCCTGAACCTGTAAGTATCCTTACTAGACCTGACTTTTGTGTTTGAGCTTCACCTGGGATATATAATGTTGTTGCTGAACGTTTATGAATAGGTAATAATAATGTACACAAAGCAACTTTTGCTTGGTCTGGAGTATCTTCACAAGAATGGGATTATGCATAGAGATATCAAGGTACTTTTCTATTTTCCAACATATGATTATGGACCTGTGGTTGCGCCAAAATAATTCTTGTCACCTTTTTCTCTAGGGGGCTAATATTTTGGTCGATAACAAAGGGTGCATCAGGCTCGCAGATTTTGGTGCTTCTAAGAAAGTTGTAGAGCTAGTATGATTGGGCTTCTCTTTCTCTTTAATCACATTCCACCATGTTGCCTCTTTTTTCACTACTCTAAAAGTTGTGATTGTTATGCTTCCAGGCTACTGTTAATGGTGCCAAATCTATGAAGGGAACACCGTATTGGATGGCTCCTGAAGTCATTCTCCAGACTGGTCATAGCTTGTAAGTATTTGTAGAATACACACTTACACATACTAGTCATCTTATTTCCCTTAGTCTCCTACTTTCTTTAAGCTTCTAACTTTTTGTAAGATGGTAGATTACAAATGTTATGGGGTTTTGGAAATGGCTTCTCATCTATTTTCCCCTGTGTATTGCAACTTTTCGCCTGAAATTCTTCTTAAATCTGAAGCTCTGCTGATATATGGAGCGTTGGGTGCACTGTGATCGAGATGGCTACAGGGAAACCTCCCTGGAGCGAGCAGTATCAGCAGGTAGATATATCCACTGGGTGAAAGACAATTTTCAATATCTTTGAAGCATACACTGCTGTCTTTTAGTTTAGAAAACTAACAAGTATTTTTTCTAGTTTGCCGCTGTCCTTCATATTGGTAGAACAAAAGCTCATCCACCAATTCCAGAAGACCTTTCACCAGAGGCTAAAGACTTTCTACTGAAATGCTTACACAAGTAAGTCATAAGTTCGTTTCAGTCTTTATCTAGAGATAGAGCCTGCAAAGACGGATGTCCACCTTTCCAGTTCAAGAGAGCGTTTATTTCTATTATCCTATTCATAAGAGCTGTTATATTTTGCAGGGAACCAAGCTTGAGACTCTCTGCATCTGAATTGCTTCAGGTGTTGTGAATCTTATATTTTATAGACTTTTAACACAGTTATTTTTGTTGTTTATAGTACTGACATCTGGTAACATTTGCAGCATCCCTTTGTTACTGGAGAGCACATGGAATCTCATCCTGCTTTCCGTAATTCTCTTAGGGTTAGTACATTTATTATGCAGTGAACTATTTCTGGTTCTTCAACCTTCTGACATCCTTTGAATTATATCAGGAAAGCGGAAACTCAATAGCCACACAAGGAACAAATGTTAGGAGTTCGTAAGTTTCTCTTTGCAGCTCTACTTTTAATTTTCTTTCTTATTAATTCCTCTGATTTTGGTCTCTTGATTCCTTTTTCACTTTCCCTATATATTTATCGTTCCAGAATAAACTCTTTGATGAGGAGATCAACCTGTTCAGGCTTGAAGGATGTCTGTGAACTCGGAAGCTTGAGGAGTTCCATTATACACCCAGAGAAGTCAAATAACTCAGGATTCGGTTGGCGAGATGGCGACTCTGATGACCTTTGTCAGATTGATATGGATGATCTCTGCAACATTTCATCAGTCAGTAACAATGTTTTGTCACAATCCAACAAGGTGATCAACCTATCTTCCAAATTTTCAAAATATGTCTGTTGATTACAGTTATACTGACAGAAACCTTTGAACTATTTAACAGAGTTTTAATCCCATGTGTGATTCCACGGATAACTGGGCACGCAAATTTGACGAAAGCCCAGAAATGAAGAGAAGTAAATCTAACTGTCTTTCTTACCAAGCTACTGAACTCAAATCTGGTGTTCCATGTGATGAGGAAACCAGCTTAACACTTGCTGGTAGCTCTTCGGTGGCAGAAGATGATTATAAAGCCACAGAGTTGAAAATAAAATCATTTTTGGATGAAAAGGTAAGTCTCTTTGCTGCAGCTTGATGACAAATCAGATAATACTATGCATGATTCATTTGCTAAACTTAGGCAGAAGAGACCTATTAAATCGGGATTTTGAAACTTTGAAGTCCTTAACTAAGGATTCTCCTTAACTTGATTAATGTTAAATGCATGAACATTTTTTCTTTCCATTCTCAATCGTCCTAGTCTTAATCATCTCCTCTGGTCTACCTAGGATTTCAAATGCATATCTGCAACCAAGTGAGTTTTTCTGATGAATATCTAAATCTTGATCACTTATTCTGTTTTTGGTTTATCTGTTGTCAAGGCTCAAGATCTGAAAAGGTTGCAGACCCCTCTGCTTGAAGAATTCCACAATGCTATGAATCCAGGGATACCACAAGGTGCAGTTGGAGGAGACACCAACAACTACAAATTACCAAACCTACCAACAATAAGCAAGTCACCTAAACGACTTCCGAGCAGACGACTCTCAGCTATCAGTGATGCAATGCCCAGTCCATTCAAAAGCTCAAAACGTACACTGAACACAAGCAGAGTGATGCAGCCAGGAACTGAGTCAACTCAAGTCAACGAGTCATCCAAGAAGGCAGTAAATAATAGCCGTTGGTGAGTTAGCTCTCGTTGAAGCTACTGGTTTATGCATTTGTTTTTTCTTTGATGTTGATGTTATATTCTTTGAATCCGCCTGCAGTTTTTCAGAGATAAGAAGGGAGTGGGAAGAAGAACTCTACGAAGAGCTTGAAAGGCATCGAGGCAAGTGTTTTTCTCTTCGAGTCTATAAACACATTTTTTTGTAACTTAAGTAAGAAGATAATGTGTGCAGAGAATCTGAGACATGGTGGTGCAGGAGGGAAGTCTCCATTATCAGCTCATAAAAGATAAGAGAGAACGAACGGTTACGAGGAGCACTGTTGTGTTTCTCTCTTTTGTAAACCCAAAAATTACTCTGTTCCTTTTTTTTTCCTGTTTTCTTTTTTGGTGGGGTGGTTTTCATCACTATTATTACATTTGATCTATATATGTAGTTAGTTCTTATATGATCGAGAATAATATTATTCGAGTTATATACTTAAGTTTCACTTAAAAGACCATCTAAGATAAAGACCAAACAGAATGAAACAGCCCAGCTTCATTTATATTAATTAATTAAATTGCGACAACGTTAACTAGAAATACTTTGAAAAACAAATACAAAGGATACATGTACTAATATATTTAAAATATTAAAAAAAATACTATTAAAGCATACAAAACACAATATAGTGGTCTTATACAGAGATATGAATTACTGAAAATGTAGGAATCACATACAAAATAGACTCTCTCCAATGTTTATTCTTTGCCTTTCTTCTCCTTTACATGACCGTTGTTCAGTCAATCTCACTCATCAAAAACATAAAAGGAAGAAAATAAAGCACAGTGTTTGATTCAATATTATGGTTGAATTATGGGAAAATGGGCTTTTAATTCCCGAAGTATTTGAAATCGGCAATTTTAATACTCAACTATTGTTCGCGCAAAATTATTTCCCAACTAATAGTTGACTGCGCGAAATTAGGACCAAAATAGTCAACCGTTAACTATTTAACGGAAAGATAACGGTTTCCGTTAAATTTTTAACGGTTGACTATTCTGATCATAATTTTGCGCAGTCAATAATTAGTTGAGGAATAAATATGTGCATATAATACTTGAGTATTTAATTTGCCGATTAAAAATACTTGAGGAGTTAAAAAAAACAATTTCTTTTAAAATAAAATCATAATTTAACATATTCTTAAGTTGGATATAACCAATATAGAATATTTTTACTTTTAAAAAAACTTTTGAGGTTTTATAGTGACATGTACAATAATACAAATAATAATAATTGTATTTCATGTTTATAAAATTATTTAAGATGGTTTTTAAAATAATTCTTAACTAAAAAAATCAATTTAAATAAATATGCAGATATGTAGGGCTATATTTAACTGAGAGTTTTAGATGATTTGTATTAAAATGAAAAATCCACTGTCATTTAACCATGAATTAAAAAATAAAGAGAAATTGCTAAGAATAGCATAAGTTAAGTACCACTTTGCAAAAATACACACTATCAAAAATAGTAATATTTGAGTTTACATTTTATTGATTATCGTTTTGGGTTTAGTGTTAAAGGGGTGAAATTGAGTTTCTAAATGTTTTATAAATATTTAGAAAAAATAATTTAGTATATTTTCATCAAAATTTAAAGGTATTTTTGAAAATTGTCATTCATTAAAGGTAAATTTGCAAAGTGATATCAAACTTATGCTAGAATTGCAATTTCCCACAAAATAAATCATTTAAAATCACTCTTATTAAACTTGACATTTCATAAAATATTGTGAAATCCATTGTTATTGAAAATTATTTAAGAGCAACTTTTCAAAGTATTATAAAACCAAATAAATTATTTATTTTGAAAGGTTGCTCTTAAAACACTTTCAATAACAGTGATTTTAATACAAATCATCTAAAACTCTCAGTTAAATACAACCCTACATATTTTGTTTATTTATTTAAATTGAATTTTTTTAGTTAAGAATTATTTTAAAAATCATCTTAAATAATTTTATAAACATGAAATACAATTATAATTATTTGTATTATTGTACATGTCACTATAAAACCTCAAAAGTTTTTTTAAAAGTAAAAATATTCTATATTGGTTATATCTAACTTAAGAATATGTTAAATTATAATTTTATTTTAAAAGAAATTGTTGTTTTTAATTCCTCAAGTATTTTTAATCGGCAAATTAAATACTCAAGTATTATATGCGCATATTTATTCCTCAACTAATTATTGACTGCGTAAAATTATGATAAGAATAGTCAACCGTTAAAAATTTAACGGAAACCGTTATCTTTCCGTTAAATAGTTAACGATTGACTATTTCGGTCCTAATTTCGTGCAGTCAACTATTAGTTGGGGAATAATTTTGCGCGCGCAATAGTTGAGTATTAAAATTGCCGATTTCAAATATTTCGGGAATTAAAAGCTCATTTTCCCGTTGAATTATTCTACATAGTGTTTGGTTGGAGGGTGGGCGATCGAAAAAAAACTGAGCAAATTTCCAAAAAAAAAAAAAAAGAGGAACATGAAGATCTTCATGCTTTTTATGTTTCTTGACTTTCTCTTCCATATCTATTAATAATCAACATTAAGATTTTGTGTGTTTCCTCCTTTCTCAGTGTTTGGACTTTGGACCGTATTTGATTGAAGCATTGACCTTTGTATATATATACACTTCCAAATTAAAAAAGAAAAGAGAAAAAGGAAATATGTGATTTTATTTGCGTTTTGTGTACGTTCTCGACAAGTCCCTATCTAATGATTCGAGAGGATATAGAGAGAGTGAGCGAGGTACTCCTTCTCTACCTCATTTTTATTTTATGTGTGTTTTACAATTTCTCTGTAATAACAAGTTGTAATTGCAACCCAAGTATTGGTTAACCATATTGTTGATTATTTTACAAACATATGATCGATAATGATAAACCTATATATACAAAATATTGCTCGACATAGTTCACGTGGACATAGTCACATAACTCAAATTCTGAAATCTCATTGGGTCCTACGAATTTTGCAGTTCATTATCCAAAATAATTTCACAAAAAAACTATGAATGGTTGTTTTTTGTATAAATAAAAGGCTATGCGTTGTGATGGATGCTTTTTTGCCTTTATTTTAAAAAACACACCTTTTATATTCGTGTCCAGAAATTATTATCTCCCGACTTCTTGTGGAGGTCCTCGTTGGTTTAAATTTATTTTTCTTCCTAATCATTATTATATATATGATATGTATTAAACGAAGATGAACGCCATTAAACCATGCACACGTTTTAAATTAATATGTAAAGCAACTAAGTTAGGACAAGAGACGACCAGTAGAGTTGCTACACTTTGGTTGTGTCGCCATGTTTCACTACGACATGGGCCCCGGGATACACGAAAATTTCAAAATATAGCGTTTAATGAAAATATCTATGTCAATGTGGTGTTACAAGTTTTTTCCAATATCAATTTTTAATAATTTTAACAAATGTGACATAGGTTATCAATACTGAAAAGTACATGAACTAATTGAAATATTGGGATACCAAATATTATTTTCTCCGAGCTAAAATGTAAACAATACATGCATGAATATAATCCAAATTTTACATGTTTTACTGGTTCTAGAGAGATAAAAGATTTTTTTTAATCGAATTTGTGTCCAAATGTTATATTATGTAATTAAGGTTAACAAACATAAATTATATGAAGAGATATTGGCTCGCAGCTTAACTATGTCCAGACTTAATGATCCACCTCTACCAATACCATTACGTAAATGAATGAACATGATTGGCTTACTGCTACTTTGGAAAATTATATTGTATAATTTTCACTAAATTAAAGTCATGAATTAATTAATTAGGTAAATAGTTTAATTAACCGGTCAAAGAAAGTGACAACATAAAGAATCAAAAAGCATCCCACTATTACTAAAAGAAGACAAAAATTAATTATTTTTTAATTTTTGTAATTGCATAGGAAAAAAGTATATGCATATACACTAAGCCCATCCATATTCTTATTTTACTTACGAATCCTTTTGCTCTTCTTAGCCACCAAGAAAATACCCAATTCTACTTTGCGTGATGTCATTTAGTTTCTCCTCTACATTTGTTGCATCGCATCCTCTCTGTTTTTATAATTAAATTTATGCATATTCTTGTATATAATACAGTCTGACCTAATTTTGTAACACACCAATAGAGGATTGCGTCATGACAATAATACATATATACCACCAGGTTCATTAGAACTCCTGGATTAGATCAATTAAAGAGGCTCGGAATAGGACATAGCATGAACGTCAGCTTTATTAATTATAGCTTTTGTTTATATATTCAAACGTGGAGATAAATTTTGGAGTAGTTTATGTTTTAAAAGAGAGCGTATTTTATAAATAAATAGGAATTTTAATTGTGCAAGTCCTCAATTAACACGCAGTAAAAGTAAAATTATTTTCTTGTGGAGTTTTACATGGCATGCTTACTATTTATTTTTGAAGTAACAAAACACAGAACAATAATTAGGGGAAAATCATGCATGCATGCATATAAGTTTATTTTTTTTGCTAAAATTTGGTGCATGCATATAAGTTGGCAATCACAAATAATTATATTTATTTGAATATAGTCATAATTAAGTGGCACCTCTTGTCTCTTCTATTTTTGAACTATGACACATCTTCTTTCTCAGCAATGTGTTATGGACATATGGTTATTCTAAGCATGTATAAAGATAATTAAATTCCAATATAAATCTGAAGAAGAGTATAATTGCGTATATTAACGAATTTTCAACCAAATGCCTTTTTTCTTGTGGACTTGTGGGGCTAAGAGAGAGGCTGAGGGAATTAGAAGCGGAGGCTCGGAGTGCTTTTAGCATATAGATGTGATGTCGTCATTGTACGGAGCAATAGTCCCTTCTCTATTTTTCATTCTTCTTCTTCTTCTATATTTGTATATATTCTTTTATAAATACCAAGGACGTTTTAAAAAAAATACATGCCTGCAAAACTTGTATGTTTTAGCCTAATATACACCTAAAATAACTACTCAGAAAAAATATATATATTGAGAGGATTAATGGATTATATCACAAGCATAGAATGTCCACTTAAATACAAATCAAAGTCTTGGATATGATCATAATTCAACTTTGAGAAGATAAAAACGTGGAAAAAAAAAAACAAGAATAGACAAAGGGAAGTGATGTGTGTTCCCATGATGAAGGCACTTCCATGGTGACTACTATCGTTCTCCTCATTTTTCCAGTCTGCCACTTTCGTCAGATAATTTTAGATTAATAACTTTTACTACTTATGAGCGGAAAATGTGTTTATACAATTTACAAAACTTAGTTTATTATAAAAAAAATTATTAATATTAATGTGAGCGTCATATTTTACACACAACTTCAAATATTTAATTTACGTATTAAATTAATAATCAAGGTCGTTGACAAAATAAAAACTAATAATCAAGTTCTTTGTCAGTGATTTAAACTTTAACCATAGAGAGTGATTTAAAAAGAAACGCTTGTTATTTATACAAAAACGAAAAGACAATGCATGGAATAAAATAAAAAAGAGTGTGTGAAGCTGTGATCACAAAGAGATTAGAAAGATTATTGTGTTAAGAAGTGGCAACACATAAAGATTCCCAAGTTAGAAATCCTCTGTTTTCTCGTTCCCCTTCATGACATCTATTTGATCTTTGAATCTTCTCAATAACCATCACTTCTTCTTCTTCTTCTTCTGCCTCGTGTTCTTGAATCTCTTCTGCGTTATCTCTCTCTATCTCCATAGTTTCTTCTTCTTCTTCTTTGGTCTCTATGTGGTCATCAGAATCAATCAAGAACGCGAGCCGGACGCAGCCGTTACTTCGGTCCTGTAAGCATCTATCCCTCGGCAGAGGTTTCATGGCCGTCATTACCAATCTTCCATTCTCACGGTGGGACTTAACTTGAATGCAATCAAAACCTCTCATACTTGTCAAAGGAGGTGGAAGTGAAGCCATCGCAATCCTCTTCCTGTCTTGTCTTGATGTCGTGGTCGAAGTTCTAGCTTCCATGGTTTGTAATTCGGTTGTAACCGAGAACAAATCTTGATCGGTGATGACATCAGAGCCAGTCTCGCTACCGAGGCTTTCAGTGCACAATGCTAAGCTCTCATCGCTGAGAGTTCTGCGGGAAGATGGAGAATGAACGTAGGGTGGTAATGTTTTCTTGTCTTTATCATCTGAACTCGAGTTTGAGATTGTCTCGAGGAAGCTCCAAGACTCTGAGTTAGAGAGCGGCTTAGGAGCTGGCGAGGGCGAGGAGGCTGCATTAGTGGTAGAGATGTTGTCTTGTGGAGTGATGGATGAGTCAAGGAAATGGGATTTGAGAGGTGTGGATGAGTGAGGATTGTTAGGTGAAGAGAGTCTGAGTCTTAGAGCTCTTGGCTCAAAGTGTTGAGACTCAAAATGAGATTGATACCCTTGATATACAACAGTTGCCATGGCTTAAGATGAAGAAGATTCTTGTAAGAGACTTTGTTGTTATGTGGGAGGAGAGAGAGAGAGATAAGTAGGAGAGGAGATGAGAGGTGAATTTGAGGGATAAGGGGAGGAAGAGGGTGTTAATTTGTAGTGTGTCTAAAAGTTACTTTTCAAAAAATAAAAAATAAAGAAAATTTTGGGAAAGGATGGTTTGGTAGAGAGAGAGAGAGAGAGAGAGAGAGAGAGAGAGAGAGAGAGAGAGAGAGAGAGAGAGAGAGAGAGAGAGAGAGAGAGAGAGAGAGAGAGAGAGAGAGAGAGAGAGAGAGAGAGAGAGAGAGAGAGAGAGAGAGAGAGAGAGAGAGAGAGAGAGAGAGAGAG
This sequence comes from Moricandia moricandioides, assembly GCA_905132885.1. Classification (NCBI taxonomy): domain Eukaryota; kingdom Viridiplantae; phylum Streptophyta; class Magnoliopsida; order Brassicales; family Brassicaceae; genus Moricandia; species Moricandia moricandioides. The sequence goes on from CAJHQQ010000087.1 coordinate 305,608, forward strand.
AGAGAGAGAGAGAGAGAGAGAGAGATGGTGGGTAAAGAGCTTTTCCACACTACCATTTGAATAAAATGAAACTATTTATTTATGCCACATAATGTATATGAGAATATATCCATTAAAAGGGTGAAGGAATATAATATAGTGATTGTACAGTTCCATATATGTAATATACACTAAAAATATTTTTGTCTTGAAAGTTTTTTTTATAGGAACGCAAATGTAGAATGAAGGAAGCTTGGGTCAACTATAGTTTTTACACATAAATGGCAAAAACAAAGATATATACTTCATGATTGAGTCAGTGGCGAGGAAGTATCGATCCTCGTGCATGTGATGTGGCCAGAAAGAGGCTACCCACACCAAAAACAAAGCAGAAAAAGTGACTTTCCTATGTAAGTAGTAAACTCATAAAATGTGGTTTGAGAGCACATGTGTTTTTGAAGTAAACCATTTTTTAAAAAAAAAACTGAGCAAAAATGATTTTTTCTATTCACAGCTTCAGTTAGATCTTTTAGTATTTGCTAAGTTTCTTTTACTAACGGCTTAAACGATTTGGGACAGTATGAATATTAAATTTTATAATCTTGTTTTCTTAGTTTTTTTTCTTTATTTTTGATAATTACCTACCAAAATTGAATCAACAAGTCCTGTTTTCCATGATGACAATGAAAATGACTCTTTAATTTGTAACAAAAAGATTCGTGTGGCGGTAAATTCTCTAACCCAACTTACCAACATGATTAAAATAGCTCAACAATGTTGAAAGCTCTTTCACTAACCACAAAAAGTACAATTAAATATATAAGGTTATGGGCATCAGTGAAGAAGGCGTGACATCTAGAGAGGAGTGATTCTGGCAAAAAAAAAAATCTAGAGAGGAATGTTCGTCAGCTGAAAATATGCATGCATCATCCACGAAAAATAATAATACTACTAATTATAAAAAACATTAAAGTGTGTCGAAACACGCCTCACCAAAACAACGCTACTATATTTGAATGCGAGGAACAAACTCCCATTTTCCGCCCACTTTGTTATACTCTAAAGTGATATAAAATGGTCCTAAATGTTTTTTTTTCACCTCTAAAGTGATATAATACTACGTTTGATAATGGTTCTAAATATCAATCAAAACAAATAATGAAAGCAAAATTAAGTGGTCTAATCATCTTGACACGTTAAGGGGAGGGTTGTTTGAGCAGCACTAAATGACATGTCTCAATCTTAATTACAAGCTAGTTTTGTTGAATTACATATACAGTCTTGTCGTGCTAAAAACGTATATATAGTCCCCAAGATCACTGATCGATCAGAGCAGTCATGTCGACGTGAGGATTGGTGAGAGTGGTAAACTCCTCTTTCTATATGTGTTTGTTTGTTATTGGATTTATTTTTTACTCTCTCCATTCGTTTCATAAATATATATGATTTTAAAAATATATATATTTTAAAAAATGTATTTTTGTATTGTCAATGTACTTTTATTGATTATTAATGATTAATTGTAAATTTTTAAAAATTATACTCCCTCCGTTTCTTTTTACATGATGTTTTAGAAGATTTATATTTTTTCAAAATAGATGATGTTTAGATTTTAAGGTATGTTTTGAGATTTTAAGGTTAACTTTAACTTTATTGGAAATTGTTCAACCAATAAAATTTTACAGTCTTTTTTATAATTGGTTGAATGATTTTAAAATTATATCTTTAAAAGTACTTTCTAGATAAATGAAAATTTCTTAATCTTTATGCACTAGGCCAAAACTTCATGTATTAAGAAACGGAGGGAGTATTTATTAAATATTGATTGTTTTAAATTGTGGAAAATAAATAATCACACAGATATACAATTGTAAAATTTAATACATTTTATTAATATGTGTGAAAAATTAAAAACATTTATTATTTTGGTGTATGTTATTTTCCATTTTACCAATCCTATAAAACCTTTAATAAGAAAGAGAAAAAGAAATATAAACTCTCAAATTCTGATTATTAATAACATTAGTAATTAAGCTTATCCATCATAAATAGCATGTGTTTTATTTTGCTGGTCTGGTTGCTGTTTTTTAATGTTGGGTTTAGAACACTTCAAAACAATATTAGATCGGATCTGTAAGTATTCTCTGGGTGAAATGAAACTCAAGAACTTTCCGCTCGTGAAAGAAGATGAATAGAAGAAGGCTACCTCTAGGTTTCTACTTTGGAATATTCTCTCTCAGATTCAGCACATTGTGATTATAAATAGTAGTCCAGGTTGGAGTAGGTTGACATCAAACTTTGTCCTTTTCTCTTTGGCTAGCCAACACTAAGTTGCTTTTACCCTCTCCAAGTCCAACCCATGTTACCCCTAAAAAATCGTACGGATTAGCTTATGAAGACAGAAAGTTTTAGACTCGTGAATCAGCATTTGATTCCCCACTATCACTTTCTCTCTTATGTCTTTACTGTTTTTTTTCAGATGCTTACGCTGAGTAATGTACCAAAAAAAACCCTAATTAAAACCTTTTTCTGAAAAAGAAAGGGACAAAACAACACTTGCACACAACTTTTACATTTAAACTAATGCCCTAAAGTCACTAATTACTCAACTAGCTACCTTTTTCTTAACTCTAAGCCATGTGACAAACCATGCTCAATGGTTAGTGTGTTTGTGTTTACAGTATTCTTTTAAAATTTAGTAGAAACAACTATAATGCAATGAGCTCGTTTAGTGTAAGAATCTCACAGTTTGAGAAGCCAAATTATTTTTCTAAATATATTCGTCTTAAATCAATGAAGAACACATAACTTGTCAAATCTTTACAATTTAGTAAAAATCTCTAAATCATAACTTTAATGTAAAATTAGAAAACCTAAAAAACAATAGAAAAGGAACGATACAACATGTTTATCATAAATCTGCGCTTCATTGCTTTTCCAAATATATATTTTTAAAACTAGCAAACTAGATTTCATTTTTTTTCCTTTTGCATTTGAAATTAATTGTTGCTTGAACAAATTAATTACTATTTTTTTAAAGTAACACAGCAAATGTAACTAGTATAAAAAAATTCTCCCCAACTTTTTCTTTTACCTTATAACTAGGCTAGCTAGAAAAGTGTGAGCCGTTTCCTAAAATTGAAGAGAGTTTTTTTAGATTCTGGGTTTCCTGTAATGGAAAAGCTTCCGCAACTTGCGTACTGTACGAGATTAAAGAATGTGTAGACAAATATAAGCTAGCTAGACACCATCCATGAATTCTCGCGAGCATAATTAATATCATTTTCACTTATGCTAGTTGTGTGTTGCATAACCTATGATCGCTTTAGTTAGCTAGCAGACCAAAACTTTCTGAGGTGTATAGCAGACATTAACGCAAGTAGATACATAGTTTATAATTTCTCACATAATTCGACGAGACAGACCATGCATTGTTGGTTTTGTACGAAGATACCTTAGAGATATGAGTATTATATACGACAAGTAGATCTTAATTTGTTTGTTTTCCTATTAAGTTCTTTTCCAAATTAAGTACTCAGCTTCTAGTACTCGTACCATTTTTACAATATATGTTCCAAGTGGATGATAACGCATTACTCAGTGCATTAGATATGTGAATCCGAATATGTGTTTTCGCATTACTTACAAAGCAAATGTATATATGAGACATGAACACAAGTAGATACTTAAGTTGAAATCTCTCATAAAAATCGAAACCACGCATTGTTGGTTTTGTACGAAGATACCTTAGATATGTATTATATATGACAAGTAGATCTCATTTTTTTTTCTTTTCCTATTAAGTTGTTTTCCAAATTCAGTACTCAGCTTCTAGAACTAGTAACATTTTTACAATATGTTCCAAGTGGATGATAACGGGTTACTCAGTGCACTAGATATGTGAATCAGAATGTGTGTTTTCGCATTAGGTACAACGCAGATGCAAAGATGATGTGAACAACAGAAGTGTGATATATATGAGTTTTCTCGTTGTTTAATCGCATGAAGAACATATCATTCATCTCATACTTTTTTTGGTTGTAGCAGTCATAAAATACTCAAAATATGTTGTGACTCCCCTTCAACAAATATGTCATTCTTGAGTCCGAAAATTTACGCTAAAACTCTTCTCATGATGGAAGTATAATTAAATGAATCGTAGTTAATGGTTTCCGAGGAATCACTCTATTGGTCAGATCAATTGATTTTCCTCTAATGCAAAACTGTTAATTTATTATATGGTTAGGTGGTGTGGATTTTTATCTCCACATAAATTAACCAGGTTAATCTGTCATCGATGGATATATTCTAAGATGATTAGTCTGTTGAGTTTCGGCTCTCCGGATATCCGTAGTTAATAAAAAAAATATAATAAAATAATTTACTATTTCGATTAAAACACTATTGGAATAAATACCGTGATTTAAAATAAAAAAATAGAGGAGGATTCTACAACGTAAGCATGAGAGTACGTAAAAAGTTATGACATATATTTAATCAAGAAAAGGTGGCAAAAAGGAGCTGACCTGCAGACGTAATCTGTCGACAAATATCAATCTACATATATATATAGATTAGCACATGTGGTCCTAAGTCTCGAACCAACGCATTGAAATGAATTAGAAAGTAGCATAGCAACCCTTGGCCGCACCAAACGATCGTGCTTTACTTTTTTAAAATTTGTGTCCTATTACTTAAAGATGCTTTTAATTTTTATTAATTAGTTTTGCAATTATTAAGTGAATACCGACAGGCGACATAAGCAAATTAAAGTAGGAGAATATTATATACGAAAATAATTTGACTTGTCATGTCACACACAAGCCCCATGATGCACACACGCACAAACATAAAATAATAAGAATACAGAGTGAAGCTCGAATCGTTATCCATCAAATAATAGTTATTATATTTGTTTCAACTAATGGAGGATCTAAAGGCAAATAATACGTCATGACCACTTGAAATTTAGTGGAGACAGAAACTTAAGCCTTACGTTTTGAGTGCATGTAACCAAACAAGCAATACTGTGATGATATAATGTAAAAATGAGACTGTAAATTTTTAATCTAGATGTGTTGGCATATTTAAAAGCGTTTTACAGTTAAAGATGCATTTTCTTTAGGATAATATGATTCTTGATTTCGTATTTATTCGAAAAGAATTTGCCAAGAAAATTATAACGGAACAAATTTAATCATCTGGAAACTAATAGAACGCTATATCGAATCAGAACACATGATTCGAAACGAAAGTGTACATCTCATGGCTCAAAATGATTTGCATAAGCAAAAAAAAAAAAAAATCTTTTTGACTATCTTAGTGGAGCCTTTATGAGCCACTCCTTAAACTTTTTAAATTGTGACCATGAATTAAATTTTAACTATTGGTTAACAAAGTTCACATATCTAGAATATGTATATAGAATGTTACGTATTGGCCACATAGAGGTAATTTGTTGGTCTCCTTAGCTTTTGGTGAAAGCATGACATCCACATGAAAAATATCATTCTCATCCATAACTATTGTCTCACTCACATATCATCCAAGCAAACTAACTATGACTAGTTTGGATAAGAATACTGATTCAATGGAACAAACACAGTCATCTATTGCATTACTAGAACAAAAAGGAATCCTTCGGAATCATCCAAAATTTAAAGCTAATTATAAGACAACACCCGTAACCAAATAAATAAATAAAACGTAATGGATATCTACAACTATGCATATAAAAGATTAATCACTGTAATGAACCATATATACTTATCTGCCAACAGCAATCAAACTACAATTTCAGAGACGAACACAAAATGTGACCACTGACCAAACTCGTTACTATAAATATGTTATAATGCACGAGGATTCTTAGAAAATTTGAATGAATGATTTACTAATCTGTAGTGTCGGTGTTGTCTTATTACCACTTTCTGAGAACCGTTACAGAAACAAACATTTAAAGGGATTGCACGTGTGTGTATCATCACCACGTGATCCTTTATAAGAATTTTCAAAATTTCGTTTTAAGGGGTGGTCCTGATTGATTGTGACCTACCCGAGCGGTAAGCTCCATCTGCTTGTAACGAGACATACTATTGTGAAATCACTCTTATTCTTAATTTTTTATTTATTTTGAAATTTTTTTTATTTTTTTTTTGGTTTGATGGACACTAGCACATACCAAAATTTGTGGAATCATACAACTTCAAAACATGTTAGTACCAATATGACTACATGTTAAATATTCTACTTAGCGCAAGCCCGATAAAAATGCAGATTATCAGGCCGCAGATAAAGAATGACCCAATAGTTAATAAATGGGCCTTAGTTATGGCCCATTAATAAGAAGCGGGGGTGATAATGTAAATATAACAAGACATGAAGAGAAGGGGGATCGTGTTTGGTAATCTAGTTTTATGTCCGTCTCATCTTTGTCTCGGTCTCTCTCGTGTGTGTGTCTAAAAGGCAAGCGAGCGATCGAGACGAAAGAAAAAAAATATTCACACATAACAAAAAAATATATAATATCAAATTTTTGATAGTTCCCGCGATGGTGGCTAATTAGCTAGCAGAGAGCCAGAGAGCGGAGGAGAGGACCACCCAGTTGAGACGACCAAGTCTCTTATCTGAGCTCGAAGGTTATAATGTACTTCACAAGTTGTAGTTCTTTCATACCTGAAAACCATTTTGAACTATCTTCTGAACTGATGTTTGTGTCTTGTGTTTATATAAGACTTACCTTCCACTCGAGGTGATGACTTGGAAGGAAAATGCTTACTCGAGCTTTATGTGCTAAAGGTATCATCCTGTGATCTTTGTTATTATGTTACGTTGTTTGGTATGTCGCAGCTACGACAAGGTTGGAACTGAGGTGAGCTCGGAGTTACTTATGGCTACGTATGAACTGTGCTGATGTCAGTAGCCAACTATTATTTGATTGGGGTATGATGCGTTTGCCTCGTTCGTTTTATGGTGTTAAGTACCTTAGACTCGATGGTACCACAAAGACAGATCAAAGAGGGCTTTTACTGAAGGAGTTCAACGAGCCAGACTCTCCTTACTTCATCCTTCTTCTGAGCACTCGTGCATGAGGTCTTGGTCTAAACTTGCAAACTCCAGATACTGTTATTATCTTTGACAGTGATTGGAACCCACAAATGGACCAACAAGCTGAGGATAGAGCTCATCGCATAGGGCAGAAGAAGGAAGTGAGAGTGTTTGTTTTGGTTAGCGTTGGCTCCATTGAAGAAGTGATATTGGAACGTGCAAAGCAAAAGATGGGCATTGATGCCAAAGTCATACAAGCTGGTCTTTTCAACACAACTTCCACTGGTAAGTCCGAAACATATATGTGGTGAAATGGTAGAGTGGCTTGATGTGTGCTTTGTGATTATTAATAACCGCAAAAGATAGAAGAGAGAGATGCTTGAAGAGCTCATGCGCAAAGGAACAAGCTCACTGGATGAGGAGAGGCGAAGGAAGGAGAGTTATAGAGCACGTCTGGTGCAATAGCAGAAAGTCCCTGAATGGGCATATACTACTACACAGAACCAAGATGACAAGTCAAACAGCGGGAAGCACCATTTTGGGAGTGTCACAGGTAAGCGAAAACGTAAAGAATGGAGAAGGCAAGCAACACAAAAACATCTACGAGTAAAAAATAGATAGAACCTATTCAAACGGTGAGTGATAGGACGAGAGAGGAGGAAGAAGAAGAAGAAGAAGAAGATGAGTAGGGAACAGAGAGTAGAGAAGCCTGAAGAAGATGGTGGAGAAGAGACTGGTGAAAAGGCAATATCTAAGTGGAGTAATCATAAGAAGAAAAGGTCTAAATACTCTTTTACATCTGACAATAGAGCTCAAAGTTCCAATGGAAGTAGAAGAAACTGAGAAGTGAGAAGGATAACTTGAGATCTGAGTTGAGTTTTGTCTCTTCTTCTACCTGTCTGTGTGTGTGTTTTAGAAGTGTTTAGATGTTCTTCTTGCCAATGTAACTTATGCCACTCTAACATGTAATACCTTAGCGTTTGAATTTGAGATAACCGGATCCCATATCTCTATTACTACATTACAAACTAATAAAAGTAAAATACACTCACAAATTCATCTTCAAAATCTTCAAGATTCTCTCTTTCCCACTCTTGATCATAATCCACATCTTCAAGATCCTCTCTTTCCCACTCTTGATCATAATCCACATCACCTTCATCATATTCATCACCTTCATACACTTCATCAGGGTAATTCTCATCCAAGGGTCCAAGTAACTCAGGACAATTCTTGAACATCTCTCTAACTTCCTCAATACCTTCATATGAAATCATATTCCCATCAATGTTCAACATCTTGAAACCTTCTTTCTTGACAACAACATGAGCCAAGCTCAATGCTCCATCTATTCTCAGACCATTGTATCTCATATCAACATACTTCAACTCCAAAGCTTCAATAATATAAGCAATCACATAACATCCCTCATCTTTTAGATAGTTCTCAGACACGTTCAACCTTTTCAGATGTTTCTTTGCTGTCAAACAAGCTTCCATATCTGGAGCCGCTTCAAAGGTTATGTTATTTCCAGCCATTTCTATAGCTTTAAGGGATGGAGCAGAGTTCTCGAGAGCGTTTACTAGAGCTATAGTACCTTCATCCTCTAGGTTGGTGTAACTTAGGTTGAGTATAGTCAAGAAATTGAAGTTTGAAAATGATTTGGTCACAGGAACTCTAACTTTTGTGAAACTGTCACAGAGTTGTTGCATGCGAGGACAAGTCTCAAATGCATTCTCTTCCATAGCCTCCTCCTTGGTTAAGCTAGTGTTCGCCATCTTCATCGCCAACTCCTTATAAATTTTTTTTCTTCTGATGTTAACCAAAAGTCTGTCTCTTAGCCATGAAGAATAGGTTTTATGAAAATAATAATTAGAAGGTATTATAAGGTAATAAATCTAAAATCAACGAAAATATCTTTTTGTTACTAATAAATGAATTTTAAAATCTTAAAATTGGAACTTACCTAATTATCAGATATTTTACTAAAATAATACTCATTCTGTTTTATAAAGATAATTTTTTTGAGATTTTCACACATATTAAGAAAACGCATTAAATCACTATAATAAATATATTGGTTTCTGTAGTTTTCAATTTTCAATAATATTTGACCAGTAGTAACTCAATAAAAACAATTTTTTTTTTAAGTTTGTAATATTTTCATAGAAAAAACAAAAATCTATCTTTATGAATTTTTTTTTCTAAAACATGTATTATAATGAAACAGGGGGAGTATATAAAAAGAATGATACCTTTTATCTTGAATAATTTGATTTACAGAATTTGAGAGACTAAACAATAAATAGTTTCCTTACTAAACAAATTTGCTCTGACCAAAGAAAAGGCAAAAAAAATTCCTATAATTATATTATTAGGAAAAAAACTTGTTAGTATTTCCTTAACTTTTGAATTTCTCAAAAAAAAAAATCAAAATTAGGGATTCACTTCCGGATTAAAGAGGAAGATTTACATATTGTTCTTGTTACTCTTTTCCAGTTTTCCTTTTTTATATATTTTGGATCGGTTTCGGATTCTTTCCTCTATATATAACCCTTATATATTTTGGATCGGTTTCAGATTCTTTCCTCTATATATAACCCACAAAACCCTAGTAGTTAAATAATCTCAATTCTGATCAAGGTTTTCTAAATAAGATTTTTTTGTTTGTTTGAAGTAGAGTAGATATGGGAGAACCTCTTTTAGATTCTTTGCTCGCAGACCTTGATGAGTTATCTGATAATGAAACCAAGATAAAAGAGAATGATGAGGAAGCAGAAGAAAAAGACGAGACTATTGTTAAAGTTGAAGAAAGTCATTAACGTTGTTGAAGTTAAGATGTGGTTCATAGCAAAGATTATGGTAAGTACTGGAAAACTTGCTAACTTGTCTCTTACGCAACTACTTGCTGGTCAGAAGAGAAAGAAGATCTATGTTAGGTGTCTTGTGGATTATTTGGAGGAAAGAGATATTGTCTTAAACACGTCTCCTGAGTTTAGGACCGATGCATGTGAGATCTTGGTGGCAAGCAGCAAGTATAGACCTTACTAGAGGAGACTCATCAGGGACAAGAGGAAAAGCTTTTAGAGATGAGATTCTTGTGGAGATTGATAAGGAAAGAACTTAAGCTTGTGCCTGAAGTAGGATACGAAGATAGCTTTGATTCTGAAGATGAAAGATATGATAAAAGTGGCATTGGAACATCCTCTAAAAGATTAAGAAGCCATTATACAAAGTTTTAAAAGCTGAATATTCTCATTCTAGTCTAGAAGTTTGATCATGTAAGCGTTTTTTTTTATATTACTTTTGGGGTTTAAAGGTTTTCTATCCTGCATGTAATTTACTTGGTGCTTGTTACATGATTTTTAACAACATATTGGTTTAAACCACCATACTATATACGTCATGATAGGTTTAAAATCAATGTTTGTTTTCTTAAAACATTTTTTTTCTTATATATTTACGTGTAAAACTTTTTTTACAGAAACGAATAAACAGTCAGTCAGTAATCCTTGAACTTAATTTGGATGATAAATTTTATATAGAAGCTTTGAGAACATGTTATGTTGAAAATTTTAGTTGTCTTAAGCTTCACCATCCTTGTACAGCTCTGCGTTTCCTAACTAGTACCTCTCACATTACATTTATTGGGTCTTATTAGTTTAAGATTATATATTCCAATAAATAATGATATTTTAAAGAGACTTTTGACCGTTGTGGTCTACCACAAAGTAGATGTGCATGAGTTTGGACAATGCACATACATACTAATATTGTTCTATTTTATTAATATGAGCATATGAAATGAAATCTTGAGGGTAATGAGCACACGCTTTGCATCCAAAGCTTTATTGCAAATTTGCGTTGAAGAAGCAAAGAAAAGTAGTGAGAAAACATAAAACTTAATGCCTCCAAATAAATATTTTTGAAGGTTAAGATTTTCTTAGTTAAGTTAATAAATCTTAAGGGATTTCACCCAAAGGAATAAGAACAACCTAATTTATTACTACCAAATAAGTGTGCCGGTCTATTGATTGTTACAATATGAAATTCGTAAAGTTTTTAATGATCATTTCAAACCGCGTGGAACATATTAAAAACTAAAAAGGGTGTTTCCAACCACCATTTTGTTATAATAAAAATGATAACTGTTTACACATTGCATAACTACTGTTTTTCTTTGAAAAAATCACAAATATACTTTGTCTTAGTTTGTAGAAACTATATAAATTCTTAACATGTTTTATGAAAAAAAAGAAAACTATAAATCAGGAAATAATGACAGAAAATAATTAAAGTTAAGGCTGAATCGAACCGGGACTACAAGACCGCCGGTTTAGTTATAAATGTGTTCACATAGACCGTAACAGAAATAACAGAATAAGATAATATTTTCCACTGAAGAAAAAAAAACAAAATTAGGAATAGAAAAGATCGTCTTCTTCCTCGCTGACTCTGACCTGTTCCTCTAATTCTCTCTGCTCTTTTGTCATTTTTCTCATCTCTGGAGCTGGAGGGTCAACCCCCCCCCCCTCCCCTCCTTCTTCCCCACCTAAACCCCTCTTTTCTTCTTATGCTTACTGCTTCTCCACCGCGATGTCCCTTCTCTGCCCCATCCTCCTCTCTGCCGTCGTGTTCTCCCTCTTCTCCTCCACTCTCTCTCAGACCTCTCCTCCCTCCGGTACGCCCCTCTCATTCCCTTTCCCTCTATCTCCGATCTCTTTCTAATTTTGATTTCTAATTTCAGCGACTCTGATCAACTGCGGCGCATCAACCTCATCTGTAATCTCCGGCCGTAGATGGCAATCCGACGACGATTTCATCTCCACCGGAACATCCAAGAACGTCTCCGAACAAGTACTCGACCAAGTCCTATCCACCGTCAGATCCTTCCCTCTCAACCTCTCCCCCACTCGTCGCAAGTTCTGCTACGTCATCACCGTCTCCCGCGGCTGGAAGTACATGATCAGGACGACTTATTTCTACGGAGGAGTTAACGGAAAAGCTAACCCCCCGCCGGTTTTCGATCAGATCGTCGACGGGACGCTTTGGGGAGTCGTCAACACCACCGTGGATTACGCAGAAGGTCTCGCTTCTTATTACGAAGGAGTGTTTCTAGCTCAGGGGAAGTCCATAAGCGTCTGCGTTGCTTCCAACACTTACACTGCTTCTGATCCTTTCATCTCTGCTTTGGAGGTTGTTAGGCTTGATGGTACTGTTTATAACTCCACTCAGTTTGGAGACTTTGGCCTAAATCTTGTTGCTAGGCATGCTTTTGGGTACAGCGGACCAATCATCAGGTAATATTAGTTTCATCCCAACTGTTACACGAGCTCGCTATTAAGTTAGATGAGTTTCCAATCTGATTCCAAGCTAGAAACAATCGGTAATAAGTTGATTGGTTCATTTATCTTTTTCTCCCTTATCGAGATGATGATTCTTTGAATTTCAATTTGAAAATGTTTAGTAAGGATCGGTAGGCCTACTTTAGGCTAAATCCATCTAGATTGGGTTGGACTGTTTAGAGCGGGATCTGATACATGTTAGATAGATTTCTAAACTAAAATCATAAATTGACTTATCTATCTTATATATTATTAATGATCTCTTTCAACTACCAATATGGAAGACTTTGTTTCTAATACTGGAAACCTTTATTATATGTTGCTTTCAGGTTTCCGGATGATGAGTTTGATAGGTTTTGGGAGCCTTACTCGCTTAACTCGACAGTACCAAACAACAGGAAACTAGAGGTTTCTGGTTTCTGGAACCTTCCACCTTCGAGGATATTCAACACGGATCTAAGAGCTACTCATGTTCAGCCTTTGGAGTTCACGTGGCCTCCAATGCCTTTGAAAAACTCTGTTTACTATATTGCACTATACTTTGCTCATGATTCTGATTCGTTGGATGGTGGATCTAGAGTGTTTGATGTTTCTGTGAATGGTGTAACTTATTATAAAGAGCTCTCTGTTACTCCAGCTGGTGCGGTTATATTTGCAAGCAGGTGGCCTCTTGAAGGTCCCACAACGCTAACTCTTAGTCCTAGAAGTGGCTCAACGCTTGCCCCTCTTATCAATGGTGGTGAAATGTTTGAGTTGATAGCTCTTGGAGGCAAAACTCTTGTTCGAGATTGTACGTCTGTTAACAACACTCGATGGTTTGAACAATTGTTTGTATGCTGACTTTGTGTTTCTCCTTTTCTTATTGCAGTAACTGCTCTGAATGCTATTAAAAGCAGTTTTAAGAATGTACCAGTTGATTGGAACGGGGATCCTTGTATGCCTAAAAACTATTCGTGGACTGGAGTTACCTGCTCTGAAGGTCCACGAATACGCATAGTAGCTTTGTGAGTTTGAACACTTCCAAATTGAGTCGTCTGTGTTAGTCTGAGATTTACTGACACTTTTTTTTAATCCATTGTTGTTCTCAGGAACTTAACGAGTATGGGACTTTCAGGTTCGCTAGCACCTGAAGTTGCAAGATTAACAGCATTGTCCTCCATGTAAGTACATCGACCAGTGAACAGTTAGTTATATGCCTCAACAAGATTAACATCATTCATCCGTGTGTTTCAAACAGTTGGCTGGGAAACAATTCTCTCTCGGGAAGTATACCTGACTTGGCTTCACTCAAACTGCTGGAATCAGTGTATGTAGATAGTTCTTATAGTTAACTACTTTTGCTGCACATATTGGCCAATCAATGACGATAGGCGCGGCAACTGAACAGAGACTCATATGCTAATCTCATCTCTTTTCCCTGTAGGCACTTGGAAGACAACCGTTTCAGTGGAATGTTTCCTTCATTTTTCGGTGGAATGCCACGCTTGAGAGAGCTGTAAGTTTCCTTACTCATATTACTACTCATATTACAAGAGGTATGCTTCTCTAGAGTAAGTTGCATATTGTCTGCTTCTTCTGCTCAAGATTCTTGTCTTGTGGATGGAAAAGACATGATACCCTAAATTCATTATGTAAAATAACAGTTAGTCCTTACTCTTTTGGCATCCTCTCTTTTGTTCTTTTAGCTTTACTTTTAGGATTCAAAGGCCATAGTAAACAGTAAACTATACCCACCTAATTGGAATCATGCCGCCATGTTGTTGTTACAGGGATGAGTTTCTGACTTAAGTTATGTATGTTTTGTGGATATTTTAGGTTCTTGCAAAACAATAACCTAACAGGCCAAGTTCCTAGCAATCTTCTTCAAAAGCCAGGACTTGAGCTAAGGTAAGCTACAAATTTACAAAAGTGTTTTTCACCATACAAATCTGACTGTATGACTCATATTGAATTGGCTAATACAAATACTCTCTGATGCTTTATGCTTCAGGACTTCTGGAAATCCCTTTCTGACTCAACCGCCACGTCGTTGATTCAGCCTTTTCAAGAAGAAGACGACAATGATTTGAGTTTGTGTTATAGCCTGTGTGTAAATTAGAAGCCTCACGTGTACAACCTACTTATCTTAATGCTTAATGCTTCATTCTTTTAACACATTGGAGGAGGGGACAAAGGAATACTGATTGCATATGTTGTGTAATGAAAAAACTACATTCTGTTGTATTATGAATCTTTGTGATAAAACGGAGTTTATGTGGTTAACCTGTCTTACTGAGGTCGGTGATGCCTTCTCAACTAGATCCATTCTCACCTGGAATCAGTGATCAAAATATCTATAAGTATATGCTATTGCTATAAATAAGATGTCACAAGGGTACAAAAGAAATGTGAATAACAAGAGCTGTAGTCTGCAACAATGGAGCCCAGTTCCAAAATGGTGAAGCATAATCAATTGGTGCAGAAGAAAAGTAAATTTTGAGAAAACATCTGAATCTTCCATGTGCCCCATCAGTCTTTTCATCCATCATTCACTTTCTCATCATTAACTAACAAACAGAAAAACTCTTGTTCTTTCTCATCACTTTTTTTTTTTTTTGACATTTACTCTTCTGTCTCCAACATTTCACATCTCTCAACATCTAAATCACATCTTCATCTGTTGATAATGACATAGTTTTAAATCAAGAAAGAACAAATTAGAGATTAAGAACATTTTACTCAAACTTGACACTATCACACATTAGATCTCAACACACAAAATACATCTGAATAATCACATGCATTAGAGTTACAGATCACATGAGAATCCACACAAATCAACCAATGATTGTGTCATACTGAAAGATAGATTCCAACTTTTTTTATTCAAGTGCGTTTCTCTGCTCTGTTCTTCTTAAGCGAAAGCGGAAACAGAGGAGGCAACGGAACAGAGGATTTAGAAGGAGTGCAAATAGGGACATGAATCATCGGCCTTATCCTCATACTCGCCGATCTCGTCCTCTGTAATCCTTTCTTACCTCTCTTCCCTTCTTTCTCTCTCTCCTCCCTCTTCGCAACCGCATCCTCAAGCGAGCTCGACGATGACGTGGACGACGACGGAGACAACGAAGACACCGCCCTCGCCGACGAAGCAGAGTTCCTCTGTTTCTTCAACCTCAAAAGCTCTTTCCAAAGAACTGTGCATTTAGGAGGACGAGGTGATGGATCTTCGTCTATAAACCAACTCACTCTGTTACTCTCCTGATCTTTACTCTTCATCATCGTTACTTCCACATTACGACTCTGTTCTTCTCCCTCTTCTTCTTTCAAGTTAACGTTTTTAAGCTTCTCTGAGTGCTTTGCTTGCCAGAAAGGAAGTAACTTTCCTTCGGAGAAGAGCTCGTCGGCGGTATGCATCCTCTGTGGACTCACATTCTCCGACAAGAACTCAAAGTCGGAGACTTTAAGTGACCCTTTCTCTAGCTCTTTGCACATCACGGGGCTGATGCAGATGAAATCTCCACCGTCGGTTAAATCAGCTGAGAAAGAGATACGAGGCCCAATCAACGGTGGTGATTCCATCTTTGAAACCGCCTCTGAAACCATATCTTCGTCTTTCTTTAGAGTGATTGATTGATCTCTACTTATAAAGTGAACAAGTCGTGCTATGGACGTGTGGCTTATTGGTTTGTGTGTGGAAGTTTAAGAGAAGAGTTTCGAGCTAGTGGTAGACTTTGTGAGAGAGTAATGCATGATGGAGATAAATATATAAAATGAATGAGAGAGAGAGAGAGGTCTGAGAAAGGAGAAACAGAGTGAGTTCGTAATTAATTATAATTAGATTTAAGTAAAATGAGTTTAGAATATAGTACTAATGAGGAAGAAGATCACATGGACACGTTAGGGGGAGACACAAGCAGACAAATTACAGACATGTAATTAGAGTTGTGAGTTTAAAGACTATTGGAGTTTAAGAATAGCGATGAGCCATGCAACAACTACACAGTTAATATAATTAAAATTGTACATCGATCGAGATTTAGTATTAAAGAGAAAAGAAAATTAACCTTTTCTGATTAGAGAAAAGGATGGATCAGTCAATGGAAGTTGGGAACTAACGAGAGTGTGCATGAAAGGAGGGTAATGAACAGCTAACACATGTCGGCACATGACCATCGAGTCGTTGCATGTGATTTATTACACATTCTTTTGTAACGTTAAATTTTTACATATGTGTGTTGCCTGTTTTTCTACTAGTATTGTTTTCTTAAATCTTGTGAATTATATACACGAAAAAAAAAGAAATTGACCGGGTGATTGTGGTCGAGTGGTAAGGAGACGGGACTGGGACGCCAATACGTTTCAGGTTCGATCCACCTGCTGCGCGAAACTAAGTCACAATTATCCTGGTCACCTTACACGGATATGGGCCCATGCTTTAGGGCCCATTTGAATACTCAGAGAGAGGGTTTATCCGTGGGCTGCACCTCCCCTTGGGGATTAGTCTGGGCCTCTCCATGGGCCTGGGATACCCCCAGGTTAATCAAAAAAAAAAAACAAAAAGAAATTAAAATAAACATGTAATAGAGAATAAAAACATTAATAATGATATAATACACATAAATTATTGGGATAAAATTTAGAAATAATAACCAAAATAGACTTAAAAAATTTTGTTTCCAAAATAACACTTAGAGAGAAAAATGATTAAAATAGATTTTATTAAAAGATGTAAATATGCATTTATATTTTTAGGTTAACCAATCTAAATTTAGGATTTAGAGTTATTAGGTAGGATTTTGGAGGTGAAGTTTTAAATTAAAAAAAAATAAAAAAATATTATAATTTTCAAAATAAAAAGTCTATTTTGGTTTTTTTTTAAGGTTTATTTTTATGACAATAAAACTCAAAATGACTATTTAAGAAATTTGCACTAAAATTTATCATAAAACTATATATGTGAAAACATTATTTTCTAATGGTCAGAATTTAAAGGTTTCTACACCAAGTGTAAGATTCTAAAATGTTATATGCAGAATCGTTCGTTCGTGAAACTATTCATAATATAATCGATGATTTGATCAATATTAAAAAAATATACTCCTTCTGTTTCAGTAAGATAAATATTTTAGGAAAAAATTATGTTTTACAAAGATAATTTTTTTATCTTTTTTATGAAAATTTTGTAAATTTTTAAAAAATTAATTGACTGTAATGAATTATTATTGGTTAAAAGTTATTGAAAATTGAAAATTGAAAATTACAGAAAACTATACATTTATTATAGTAATTTAATGTGTTTTCTTAATATGTATGAAAACATCAAAAAATTAATTTTTATGAAACAGAGGGAGTATATACTTGTTTTGGGCTTTGGGAGATATATAGACCTTATAAAATGCATTTTCACTCTTTTTTCTTCTTCTTCTTCAAATTTCCTTTTATTCTAAACTATCATTTAGAACCATAGTCCAAGAAGTACCAACAGACATCATTTAAACTTGATAACAAATTCTTTAACAGAGAAGTTATTACCGTTTTTTCTTATAGATTAATGTCTGTATTTTGTCCACAAAGTATATCATCAGAATATATAACACTAATAAGCAAGATTTTATGTATGGAGAGACACAGACATTAATAATATAAACTAAATGGGGTATATATCGAAATAGTATAACAATAAATAGATAGATCAAGTAAATACTTGGAAGCACGTTAAGATGCGGGTTTCTTGGTGTTGGACCACTCGTTTTGGTTCTATTTTTTTCATCTTTGTCAACGTTTTGGTTGTTGATTATTCTTATTATTTTATTGTAAGATATTACAAGAATACAATATTATTTTTACCATAATCACTAACAATTGATATAAGTTGGATTTTTTTTTTCAAGTAAGAAATCCGTAATATATTTTTCCCCACAGGCCACAGATGATCCACTCATTATTAAACATTTTCACCAGTTAATAACAATTTGGTGCCATTTGAACCCTAATGAGTATATGGATCTCTCATATAAGTTATGATACAATCAAAGCATCAATGAGTCAAAATACATGTAGTTATTCCGTTACTGTTTTTCAAAGGAAGAGAAGTTCAGTACAGGAAATAGATCTGACTCATAAATTAGTTTGACTTAACAATAACCTTTTTATAAAACAACAAATCTCCAGCTAATTACTGCCACAGAAATGAATACAGATTGTCATCAGTTATCACAGATTAATGTATTAAAACTCATTCTTCTTAAATGTATCCATACTTTTCTACTATGAATTTTTGTAAGAAAGTGGCCTATAAGTTCTGTAAACTCTAATACATTTTAGAGACATCCACATATAACAATACTATAATCATGACCAAACGACGTATTTGTTACATAGTTTCTGGAATCATTTCCATCCTTTTTATCACCTTTATGACCATTTTGATCCTTTCCCAGACCGTGTTCAAACCAAAACATCCTATATTACAAACCGTGTCTTCGACTGTTGAAGGTGTGTCCACATATATATCACCACCACATGACGTCCAGATTAATTTCACACTCACACTCCAAATGCTGATGAAGAATCCTAATCTTGTTGATTTTGAGTACAAGACGGTAGAAAACTTGGTTTATTATAGGGATATTCTGGTGGGAAATCTTACTCTTCCTTCGAGTAAACTCCCTGCTAAAGGCTCAGTGATTATGCCATGTCCTCTTGTTCTTCAGATTGATAAATTTGTTGCCAACTTAGGTGATATTTTTCAAGATATATTGCAAAGAAAAATTGTGATAGAGACAAAGGCAAATATGCCAGGGAAAATTACAGTGTTGGGGATTTTTAAGGCACACTTGAATACAACATCGCATTGTAAACTCGTACTTGGCGTTCCTTCAATGGAAGTGGTGGATCAAGTTTGTGATCTTGACGCTAAACTATAAACCTTGTTGTTTTGTTAGGCTTATTATGGCATATTAGCTCTAGTTTCATGTAATCATAAAGATTGTATGCTTGATTATTGTTCTTTTTTTTTTTTCAATTGAATTCTAAATCTTGGTGTTTAGTTAAGTTTTCTCCACATGAATTTAAAGTGATGATTATGGTTAAAATATAGGAAAAATATACTATCTTTTAATTTATTTTTTTGAAAAGAAGAAAACTCAACCTTCAGAAAATAAAAGACAAATGGGCCTTCGGTTGGATTATTGCAAAGAATATTATGAAAATAAATCGGTAATGGATCTACCGTTAATGGGCCTCAAAGGGTCCATTTAGATTGATTTTTCTTGAACTAATGGAAACTTTCTAAAAGTTTCATTTATCTCTTTACGTATTAGAAGTTTATAAGATTCACGAGATCAACGGATAGCGACATAGAGAGTTAGAAAAGCGTACACACTCTCTCTCTCCTTTCGGATCTCTTTTTTCAGATTCCGAATCGGATTATGGATTCTTCCTCCGCCGCACGCCGCCGCATAAACGCTATCCACTCCCATCTCGTTACGTCTTCTCGCTCTTCCCCTCTTCTCCGCTCCAATCCCACCGCCGGCGAGTTCTGTCTTGGTCAGTATCTCATCTCTCTCTTAGCTTCATCTTACGCTTTGTAATTACTTATCGTTTTCGATTCTGATCATGATCACTGATCAGATAATGGCTATAGCGTTGTGCTTCCCGAGAAACTGAGCACTGGCGATTGGAATGTCTACAGGTTTTACCCCCAATCATCGTCTTCTCGACTCTTCCTTCAACGTTTTAACATTCTCTTCGATTTGAATTTGTTAGATCTGCTCGATCTCCGTTCAAGCTCGTTAGCAGATTCCCTGATCATCCTGACATCGCTACTCTCCATGACAACTTTGAGTATGCATTCAAATCCTTCTTCTCTATCAATCCTTTTTTAAATACTTGAGTTTCGGGCCCAGGCCCAATCCCGGGCATGTAATATTAGTTTCGTCTCATCTGGGAAATTTGATCAACTATTTTGATTATTACTACTGTTTCTCTGTGAATATGAAGGCATGCTATTCATGATTTTCGGGATTATAAGTACTTAGGAACTCGCGTCCGCGTCGACGGAACAGTTGGAGAGTGAGCTCCTAACTTTTATTGATTCTGTCTTAGTTTCTTTGAAGCTTACTCTTATTACGTGACCTTTTTTTGCTCTTCTTCTAGCTACAAATGGATGACGTATGGAGAAACTGGTACGGCGAGAACTGCTATAGGTTCTGGTTTGGTTCATCACGGAATCCCTATGGTAAATGATTTTTTATTTTAACTCTTTGGATTGAAGTTTTAGCTGACGCAAGTTTGTGTTTTTTTCTTTTGAGCAGGGAGCTTCTGTTGGAATTTACTTTATCAACCGCCCAGAGTGGCTCATTGTTGATCATGCTTGTTCTGCTTATTCCTATGTGTCTGTTCCTTTGTATGATACTCTTGGTAAGTTACGATGTTGTATTTTCGTTGCATGTTTTTTAGGGATGTTCTAATTATTATTTTTTTCAATAATTGCTCAAGGTCCTGATGCTGTACAATTTATTGTCAATCATGCAAATGTGCAAGCCATATTTTGTGTGGCGGAGACGTTGAACTCCGTAAGTTCATGATTCTGCTGCTTAAATTTCTGTTTTTTAAGGTTGCCCGGATGATAGTGAGATTAAAAAAAAACTTGTTTACCTCTTGCTCTTGTGTATGTTGCTAACAATGGCTAAATTATCCTTTTCTGACTTCTCTTTGCTTGCTTTTTTGGTTTGGTTATCCATGGAGCTTGCAGTTACTTAGCGGCTTGTCTGAGATGCCAAGTGTACGCCTCGTGGTGGTATGAAAAAACCTCAAATAATTTTATGTGATTACAGCTTTCAAGTCATTTTTTTCTTCTCTCGGTTTCTGATACTTCTCATGTACCAAGTAGGTTGTTGGAGGGTTGAATGAATCTTTGCCTTCGCTTCCCGCATCAGCAGGAGTAAAAGTCGTATCATATTCAGTGTTACTGAATCAGGTATACTCCTCTTTGTTATCTGCTCTGGAAACTGTAATGCAATATCCGCGATCCGAATATAAGCAGGATTAGTGACATTCTGTCGACTAAGTGTGTGAATTCTTAACATGTGTTCCGTTAACAATTATATAACACTGGACACTTAGTAGTCATACATGCACAAGTCTACTTCTATATCATTATACTTTTACCTATAATTCGACTTCAACTTACATCTACACCTACACGTTTCCCATATATCTCATCATAGTCTTCTCATTGAGATATTATAGTTACCCTGTATCTTTCTCCGTGAAGCATCACATGTCCTGCAGTTGTGGTATATGTTGGTTTCACAGCTTTCTGACCACTCAAATTTGTTTCAGGGCCGCAGTAACCCTCAGCCATTCTTACCACCAAAACCCGATGATGTTGCAACCATATGCTATACAAGCGGAACAACTGGGACCCCCAAGGTTTTGTTTACTTGAAATTTGATTGATCTTCAAATCTGTGACAATAATGTTCTTATTTCTTGTTTACAAAGTCTGTAGCATCTAAATTAATGTTTATGTTATTATGCATGCCTCATTCCTCCCTGGCCTGTTCTTCTGGATGAAAAGGGAGTCGTATTGACTCATGCAAACTTGATTGCAAATGTTGCTGGATCCAGTTTTAGTGTGAGATTTTTCTCTTCAGATATGTAAGTACATTCCTTCTTTCTACTAATAGACTAATTGCAAAAGCTTTCTCCCTTGTATATATTTACTGCATGTACCCCTATTCTTAACTGGTCTATGTCTCATTTAAATACTTGCAACTAATTTGGTCGTACTCTCTTATACTTTCCAGTTACATTTCATATCTTCCCCTGGCACACATTTACGAACGAGCAAATCAGATCCTAACAGTGTACTTTGGAGTTGCTGTTGGTTTCTACCAAGGGGTTGGAAACTCAATCCTTTAGCCAATTATTTGGCATAAATTTTGTTCCTTAACGTGACGGCAAAATGTCTGAAAATATAATATTGATCATATTCGTAGCTCCATCGTAATGCTTATGATAAAATATCCACTGGTTTGCATTAAGAATTTCTGATAAACCTGTGTGCTAGTGACCTGGTCGTAGCTCCATAGTTTCTTTTCTATTGATTTGATTAGACAAACCACTTCGAAAACTTCTGCAGGACAATATGAAACTACTGGATGATTTGGCAGCTCTGAGACCTACTGTATTCAGCAGTGTTCCTCGATTATACAATAGAATATATGATGGGTAATAATGGCGCTTCAGTTTGTTAATATATGCTCTCTGCTGCTTTGGGTGATTCACTAAATCAGTGGTAAACTTGTTGTTGCTAGTATCACTAATGCAGTAAAATCCTCTGGCGGACTGAAAGAGAGGCTCTTCAATGCTGCCTATAATGCAAAGAAGCAGGCTCTCCTAAATGGTAGGTCTTTTCATGCACATTAGCTCTACTTGCGCAATATGCTTCTGTAGCTTTATGTTGTAATTTCTGAGACAGCTCGGAATTTTGATGACTGTTTGGTTCTTAAAGTTGATAATAAGTTCGTTTATTCAATTCGTGTTTTGATTTGCTTTGTATGCGTACTGTTGGTTCAGGAAAGAATGCTTCTCCGATATGGGACAGATTGGTTTTTAATAAGATAAAGGACAGACTTGGAGGCCGGGTTCGTTTTATGACGTCTGGGGCTTCACCTCTGTCTCGTGAAGTCATGGAATTTATGAAAATGTAAGTCGATTTCTTTTAGAAGATTGTCTTTTGTTATACTACACAATAGACTTAATCCTCAAGAATGAACACCTTTCAGTTCCCAATGATCCATCTCTATCACTAGATCACGCATAATTGTACTGGCTTTGGTTTTCCTTAACTTGTTTGACATTTGCTTACGATTTTCTCTATTTTTTATTTAATCTTGTAAACTCTACCCCAGATGCTTTGGAGGAAGGGTTTTAGAGGGCTATGGAATGACGGAAACATCCTGTGTTATAAGTGGAATGGACGAGGGTGATAACCTCATTGGACATGTTGGCTCTCCTAATCCAGCTTGTGGTGAGCTTTGTACTTGCTCTGCGATTTGGAACTAAATATACAAGTTAAATTGTTATGTGATTCTTAATGCATTCCTTTTTTTCAGAAATAAAGCTTGTGGATGTCCCGGAAATGAACTATACATCAGCAGATGAACCCCATCCCCGCGGCGAAATTTGTGTGAGGGGTCCTATCGTTTTTAGAGGCTACTACAAAGATGAAGTTCAAACGTATGAGTACCTACTACATTACAAGTTCCACTTTCACTAACCAAATTGTACATAAGAATATAATTCTTTCAGTAAAATGATTCTATTTTCAGGAGAGAAGTGGTTGATAAAGATGGATGGCTTCACACCGGAGATATAGGCCTATGGTTGCCGGGAGGACGTCTACAAATTATTGACAGGTGCTTTATTGTTATCCACTGTTTCATTAGTAAGTACAAATATGTTGGCACCAAAGACTAAGGCCTCTGGTTTTTCATTTTGGTCTTTATTGGAACCGAGAATCATCTTAGTAAACTTTTCTCAATTCTATGAATAGGAAGAAGAACATCTTCAAACTGGCGCAAGGAGAGTACATAGCTCCGGAGAAAATTGAAAACGTGTATGCCAAATGCAAATTTGTGGGGCAATGCTTCATATATGGTAAGAGAAGAAAAAGTTTCTAAATTGTTTTGTTGAGTACTTGCTTTACTCTTTCCCCATCTCACATGTTATCCATCTTTTTCAGGTGATAGCTTTAATTCATCATTGGTCGCTGTAGTATCGGTTGATCCAGATGTGCTTAAAAGCTGGGCTGCTTCACAAGGCATTAAGGTGGATATAATTTCCCTTCACCAAATTCTCTCAGATGTAACACTTGAAAAGTAACTTTATACAAGTATTGCTAAATGCAGCACGGAGATCTGAGAGAATTGTGCAATAACGCGAGAGTGAAAGCAGCAGTAGTATCTGACATGGACACTGTTGGAAGAGAAGCTCAGGCAACATTATTTATCTCATCGTGGTTAGTATTCTCAAAAACGCCATCACTGACTAAGACTTTTTTTTTATGCAGTTGAGAGGCTTTGAGTTTGCAAAAGCTGTGACATTGGTGCTGGAGCCATTTACGCTAGAAAATGGCTTGTTGACACCAACTTTAAAGGTAAGTTCTGCAAGGCCCATTTGAGCAATTACGATCAATAAGTTCCGATACGAATATACTTCGTTCAAACTTAGCTAGTAAAGGTGAAGTCTTTTATAGTTTTTGGAACGGTTTTTTTTTCGAGATTGTTTAAGTTAAGATGAAGTTGATCGAATTGAGAAGCTTTAGTTGTATGTAATTAGGAAACCAATTGTGAAAATGAACCGAGTCCGAAGGATTTTGATTGATATGTTTGCAGATTAAGAGATCACAAGCAAAGGAATATTTTGCAGAAGCAATAACAAACATGTACAAGGAGCTTGGTGCTTCTGATCCCACGGCTAATAAAGCTTTGTGATTCTTGTAATCTGAGTCGTTAATAAACAAGTCCACGCAAAGCTTTTTAAAATGGTCATATCACCAAACTGTATTCTTTTCCTTTTTATTCTTGCTACATATTTATTGAATGTTCGTAAAGGTAATAAAGGTGCTACATTATTACATACTTTCCTTGTGTAATAAGTAAGGCAAAACATTCTAAACTGTTTTTAATTACAGTTTCTCCTTTCCCGCACAAACCGGTCAGAATCAAAATGATCATCGGTTAACATTTGTTATGATAATCTCTGCATCTAGTCAGGAGATATGATAGCAAAATCTCCAGCCTAAATGATAATCTCTGCTTCTAGTCATTATCCAAATAAACTTATCTGTTCACATCTGTTATGTAACAATATATTGTGATTTGGAGATTAGGCTCAGATAGTTTTTTTTTTAGTTTTTGAAAATATTGTTAAGTTCCTTTACCATCTTAAGAAAGTTAAATGCTATTTTTATTTCGGGTGTAACAAAATAAAACCGAAACCAAATTTCGGATCCGGTTAAGCTTTGATTTATGGTTATTGAGTGGATTGGTTCGTTTAACCGTGCTAGACATCCCTAATCTGATGATAAATTAAGATTTGCCTGTGAAATCCAAAAACAAGTTGGTAAAGATAAAACAAGACAATGATCCAAAACAGAAAAACAAAAAGAAGAGATTTACAGTTACAGGTTAGACAATGACCGTGTAACTCGCATCTGCTATTTCGAAACACAGTCCCATTTTTAGTCACGTCCGGATCACAGTCTGGTCTGTGATTCTGTCGTATCCTATAAGTATGGGATCTGCTTCATCCTCTATCCATCAGGTTCTGTCATTTCAAGCAGGGTCTCTATCTCCTTCTTCATCTTCCATCATGTTTCATCTCTAGCTAACATAGACACACAACACACATACAAACACTTTTGTATATATATATATATATATATCTAACTTTACGTATATACAAACACCAAACATGGCTGTTGTTGTATCATCTAACGGGAATGCTCCGGCTTTCGAAGCCAAGATGACTGTCTATGTCTTCATCTGTGTTGTCATTGCTGCTTTTGGCGGTTTGATCTTCGGTTACGACATTGGAATTTCCGGTTTACTCTCTTTCTTGTAGCTCAAGTTACCTCTTCTTTGTTTTTCTTTTTAGCTTAATGTTAATGACTTGTAATTTTAAAAAAGGTGGAGTAACGGCTATGGACGATTTCTTGAAAGAATTTTTCCCTGCGGTGTGGGAGAGGAAGAAGCATGCTCATGAGAACAATTACTGCAAGTATGATAACCAGTTCTTGCAACTATTCACATCCTCTCTTTACCTAGCCGCGCTCGTGGCTAGCTTCTTCGCTTCAGCCACATGTTCTAAACTTGGAAGGAAGCCCACGATGCAGTTCGCTTCTATCTTCTTCTTGATCGGTGTGGGGCTAACCGCAGGAGCTGTTAACCTCATCATGTTGATCTTTGGAAGAATCTTGCTTGGCTTTGGTGTTGGCTTTGGCAACCAGGTAGATTTTATATAATGAACTCTTGCTATGGGACATGCAATAATTTGAGAGGGCTTGACAAATCTCTAAAGTGACCTAACGCTTTTGTATGTACCTTAAATATGCAGGCAGTGCCACTTTTCTTATCGGAGATAGCTCCGGCACAGATCAGGGGAGGTCTCAACATTGTGTTCCAACTCATGGTCACAATAGGAATCCTAATAGCCAACCTTGTCAATTACTTCACCGCCACGGTACACCCTTACGGTTGGCGTATTGCTCTCGGTGGAGCCGCGGTTCCAGCAGTCATCCTCCTCTTCGGTTCATTGATCATCTGCGAGACTCCCACGAGCCTCATAGAGCGTAACAAGAACGAAGAAGGCAAAGAAGCACTAAGAAAGATCAGAGGAGTTGAAGATATAAGTGAGGAGTATGAATCCATCGTCCATGCTTGTGACATTGCTAGTCAAGTCAAGGATCCTTACAGGAAACTGTTGAAGCCAGCGAGTCGTCCACCTTTCATCATCGGAATGCTTCTCCAGCTCTTCCAGCAGTTTACTGGAATCAATGCTATTATGTTCTATGCACCGGTTCTGTTCCAGACCGTTGGTTTTGGTAGCGACGCAGCTCTTCTCTCTGCGGTTATCACGGGAACTATCAACGTTCTCAGTACGTTCGTTGGGATCTACCTCGTCGACAAAACCGGTCGGAGATTCCTTCTTCTCCAGTCTTCCGTTCACATGCTCATTTGCCAGGTCCTTAAACCTTGTCTTAAGTATAGGTTTCTTGCTTCACAAGTAATCCTCTAAAGCTAACAAATTCTTGAAACAGTTGATCATTGGAATCATCCTAGCGAAAGACTTAGGCACGGCGGGGACACTAGGGAAGCCACAAGCACTAGTGGTTGTGATCTTTGTATGCGTTTACGTGATGGGATTCGCGTGGTCATGGGGACCTTTAGGATGGTTAATTCCTAGCGAGACGTTTCCACTAGAGACAAGAAGTGCAGGGTTCGCTGTTGCTGTCTCGTGCAACATGTTCTTCACGTTCGTGATCGCGCAGGCTTTCTTGTCGATGCTTTGCGGGATGAGATCGGGGATATTCTTCTTCTTCAGTGCTTGGATCGTTGTGATGGGACTGTTTGCGTTGTTCTTCGTACCGGAGACGAAAGGTGTGGCTATTGATGATATGAGGGAGAGTGTGTGGAAGCCACATTGGTTCTGGAGAAGGTATATGCTTGCTGAGGATGATCATCATGTTTGATGTGGAGAAGAGATCTGATTGAAGTAAATATATTCATGTTTCTTGTTGATGTTTGTACAACTCTTTCCTTACTTGTGTTGTTACGATGATTCGGTATATCATCCAAAAATGGTCGATGGTCGATGAAAGATACCTTTCCTTGCAATGCAGTCATAGTTCTGAGCACCTTAACTCCACAGTTCTGAGCTAGAGTACGTGGAATAACCTCAAAAGCTATAGCAGTTGCTTCATAAGGCCACTGTTTAAAATGACAATCTGATTTATAGAGAGCACATTGCGAGTTTTAAAAGATCTTTAACTATAGGCAAAGCAATAAAAATGATAGCCACATTGCGAGTTACCTGAATATATCTTTCAACTTCGTTAAGAAAATCTTTACTTGGTTCTCTTAAGAGTACAGTACATGCTAGCCATATGGTATAAGCCAGCCATATGACGCATATGCAAAGATCTTCACTAATTAAACTACTCACAGCAATTAGTTCTCCAAACAGGCTAGTTAGTTTAGTTCCTATGCAGCTCTTGACTAATCCTAGCTAGTACTGTTGCACCTGCAATATACACATTTTTTATCAGTAAACATGATGAATTAGTCCAAACGGTAGAAGTGAACTTACGGTCATTGACATGGCAATCTTGTCGAGAACAGCGATAGCATCCTCGAGAGCCTTTTTATAGGCTGTAATGTTCAAGACAAAACTCAAATGAAAACAAGTTAAATTTTTTTCTAAGAAAAATATTTTGTAAAAAAAAAATTGAAAAAAAATTCTGGAAACGAATCTAGAAAAATTCAAAAAACTGTTTAAATATTTTTTATATATCTATAAAGAAAGAGTATAATTATGATTTGACTATTTTGAACTTTGAGTACTAATTCAGGAACAAAAACTTGTTTGGAACTATTTGAGACAGCTTTTCTATTATTAATTCATAGAACTTTTATGGTTACATATATTTTAACTGAGATTTTTGAGAATTTTTTTATTTTCTATCTAATATTTTTGGCTAAGGTAAATAGCCATTTAATCTGATAGTTAATATCTTAGTTGGTGAATTTTCTAATTAGTGAAGACAAGTAAAACAAATCATACTTTGCGTTCTAATCAACATAAGTATGATCTGGTCTATAATCAAATTCAAGTGACACATGTCCAAATGTTAGGTAATAAGATATATGATAAGGTAAAAAGAAAG
This sequence comes from Moricandia moricandioides, assembly GCA_905132885.1. NCBI lineage: Eukaryota > Viridiplantae > Streptophyta > Magnoliopsida > Brassicales > Brassicaceae > Moricandia > Moricandia moricandioides. Next base: position 334,416 of record CAJHQQ010000087.1, read on the forward strand.
AAAAAACAGTAATGATATTTGATGCTATACCATTCTAACTTGGATGATAATCAACAACTATAAAGAATATAAGTGCTTCCAACTCATTTTTATTACAGATTATTATAGCAGCCTCCTTGGGAAAAAGACACCAATGTATCTTGCAATCAAAATTCTCCCAATTGTAAGAATATAATTATATTTTAAATAGGTAAAAGTGTTACCACCATCTCACGCCCAGTTTATAAAAGACAATTTGCAATGCACGTGACTTTTTGTATTTTTCAAATCAATATTCACATTATGTGATTAACAAGAATGACCGTATTTTAGTGGTTAGGGCACTTGATTAAGTGGTTCTGCACTAATATGTTTTTTTTCTTCCAACTTACCAATAATATTTTGGTCACTCTCCCCCATTATGTATACGTAGCCATCACTTCCATTCCATGTATTTTGAACTAGCTGATCAGATTCAAAGAAAGAAGATCGAGATTCATATTTGAAGATGTTGTGCAATCCAATAGTTAGTAACTTGGTACTATAGCTCAAACATTAAGATCAGTGATGACTTGTAAGGAATATGGATAAAGCACTCAGAAAAATATGTCAAAACATTTACCCCTCTCCCCTCCTTTTTGAAACTCCAATACATCAGCATAAGGTCAGTTTTTTTCTTAAGGCAAACGATGAGCTACTATACAATAAAATAGATTTATATTAGAAAAATACCTTATGATAGTTATAAAATAAAATTATGACGCAAAAATAAATTTTAATGTAAAAAATGATTAAAATATATTTTATTAAAATAATGTAAATATACACTTGTACCCTTTGAATTAACTAATTTAAACTTAGGATTTATAGTTATGTGCCCAAGTTTAGAGTTATGAAATAGAGTTTTGGAAATGATGTTCAATATTTAAAAAAATAAAATAAAAAACTAATTTTATCATTTTTTAGAACTATTTTTATGACAAAAACTCAAAATAGTTATTTAAAAAAATTGCTTTATTATATTATATCATATTTATAATTTAAAACTTTACTCAAAAAATCTTTAAATTCATTTTCTCTGAACCAAAACTAAACTCTCAATTGAACATTAAAGGTTTTGATACTCTATATATAAATACACCTCTTGATTGTTTTAAGTTTTATATAATTTATTCTTCGTTCAGAATTTCCATAATTTTAATATTACTTAAAATAACTTATTTGTTTATTATATTGGTAGGTTTTCAAAGAAAAATGCAGCACATCGACACGTTACTAGCTAGATGAATGTGTAACTTCGCACATCTTCTCACTTTGCTAGTTTATAAATTAGAGATTGCTTAGGGTTATTTCCAAATTTAAATATAAAATTTGGCCTTCGCATTTTAAATTGAAAATAGTAGACTCACCAATCAGATGTAACCACTAGAATTTCGTACGACCCTCTTAATATAAAAAACCCATTATCAACAAAAATAAATAAAATCAACAATCTACTAATGTGCTATATATATTGCACCATTGTTGTGCAAAGTGAATATCTCAAATCCTTACCATAAAGCTAGAGAGAGAGAGAAAATAAATACATCGGAAATACAAAACATGAAAGGGTTTCTTCGCTTCCTTGTAGCCAAAGTCATCTTATTGGCTTTAGCATCTTCATTTGTATCTTGTTACGACCCAAGTCCTCTTCAAGACTTCTGCGTTGCCCTCGATGACGCTAATGGCGGTAATCTATCTACTACTATTATACTATACATATCATTAACATCGTACTCATTATGATATAATATTACTCTCTATATGCTAATGAAAAAAATTAACTAGAAAAATGAAGTGATATATGGTAGTGCTGGTCGAGTTATTGACCAACAAAACATACATAGTATTATCACTTTATCAGTAACCAACGAATAATACATCACATCGATATTACGATATAATTAATTATTTTCAACTCTTTTATTCTCAGTTTTCGTGAATGGAAAATTCTGCAAAGACCCAAAAGACGTGAAGGCCGAGGATTTTTTTACTTCCGGACTAAACATCGCTGGAAACACCATAAACCGTGTCGGCTCCAACGTGACCAACGTCAACGTCGACAAGATCCCAGGACTCAACACTCTCGGAGTTTCTCTTGTCCGTATAGACTTTGCCCCAGGGGGTCAAAACCCGCCACACACGCACCCACGAGCCACGGAGATCCTCGTCCTTGTTGAAGGAACGCTCTTAGTAGGGTTTGTGACATCGAACCAAGACAACAACAGACTGTTCTCGAAGGTTCTTTACCCGGGAGACGTGTTTGTGTTTCCCATCGGAATGATACACTTTCAAGTGAACGTTGGGAGGACGAACGCGGTTGCGTTTGCTGGTCTAGGAAGCCAGAACCCTGGTACAATCACAATCGCGGACGCTGTTTTTGGGTCGAAGCCTTTGATCATGCCCGAGATTTTAGCTAAAGCGTTTCAGCTGGATGTCAACGTGGTTAGATATCTCGAAGCAAGGTTTTCTTCTAACTATGGTGGTCATTATTAATAAGTTCACTGGGGAAATGTATTGAAAAATATGAACAAAAGGTAATGTTGATGTGGTTGTAATATTATAGTGTGTGAAAGCTAAAATAAAACAATAAGAAGGTGAAGATGTTTTATTTACATGCAGCTTGATTCTCACAGAGTGTGAAGACATGAAACAATAAGTTTTATCATGGTTATAAACATGAGACATTCTTAGAGCATAATTAACTCTAAAAACCCTAAGGGATTCTTTTTTCTTAATTAAAAATGAACCAATCGCAGACCATCACGTGTTAATGGGGTTTGCGAACAATACAAAAACTCTTTAAAAACAATTTTTAATTTGGAATTTTAAAAGTTACCTCTTAAGGGTTTTGATGAGTCTCACCAGTTAAAACCCTTTAAAAATTCTCTTTCAATCATGCTTTTAATATCTGATTTATATGATTGAAATAAATAAAATAATAATAATAAACTAGAAGAAATTGTTCAAATTAGAAGAAATGGAGATTGGGCTAGTCCAGCCTAGGCCCATCATTATCTTTAATATTTCGCGTTAGAGCTCTAAGTTTTACTATAATCCTTAAACATGAATTAATTGTAGAAAAAGATTGATGAACTGATGATTGTTCGTTGACAACAAGAAAACAAGTGAATTAATTGTTAGTTGGTAAGAAGCAAGATAGATGTGATAAGTGATGACCTACTATGAGCTTCTTGTTGTGTAGAGTTAGTTGTAAGTGTAACTTTTATGCCAAAATTAGTAGTAGTAATTATTTGTGAAACTTATTACTCTTTCATATTGAGTAATTTAATCATTGTTATTTTTCATCATTAAAGAGTGAATAAAGCTCATATTTGTACAAGAAACTAGCTATAGAAAAACAATAATCATTGAATTGTGGTGGGAAGGGAATACGATTATTCCCAAAAGATTTGCTTAACAAAAAATTAAAATAATTAATTTATGGTTTGAACATCCCAGGCTGTAGAGTTGTAATGGTTTACACCTCTTTGGCTGATTTTTTTAAAGAATAATTAAAGATTAAACATTCCTTAATCTCTCCGCGTCTTCTTCTTCTTCTTCTTCTTCGCGACGACTGCTTTATCCACTGAGACAAATTCGAATTGCGCACAACATCCTCGAATTTTTCTCCTTTCCTCTTCTCGATCAGGTATAGCGTAAAACCCAGATCACAAAACTCCCTGAAAAAACTATACCTTACGTAGATCTCAAAGTTTGATCTTTGTCCTTAATCCATCTCTTTCGCTTTCTAATTGCGTCTACGATTCTTTTGAAGGTACCCTCGCGTCTGAATCACTCTCAGATTCCAACAACAACAACCCCACTTGATCAAAGCCTAAATCTTTGTGAATTTAGGGTTTCTCTCCGCTTTTAAAGCTCCGATTTTTATCCTCCGGAGAGAAGAATCTGGAGGCAACTCGTACTTTTCAGATCTTTTCTTAAGCTTGTTTGAAGTTTACACGACGTGCTTTACTCTAAAGTGTCTCTTTTTTTTGCAGAATGGCTGCGGATTTGCTACCTATTTACCTCATTATCTTGGCGTTTCTATGCACTGCCGGAGCCATTGCTTTGGCCTTGTTCCATATCTATAAACACCTCTTGAACTATACTGAACCCATTTATCAGAGATATATTGTGCGCATTGTCTTCATGGTCCCTGTCTATGCCTTGATGTCTTTCTTGGCTCTAGTGTTCCCCAAAAGCTCCATTTATTTTAACTCTATCCGAGAAGTGTGAGTTTTTCATTTTTGCTAGCTTACTTGCTATATTAAGATCTCATTGATCATTGAGAATAAATGAGGAACCTTTAGGACTCAGATTTTTCTTATGCTTTGGTTTCAACAAATGCAGACCTGATAGGTTTATGTTCCTAAGTGTTTTTGATCTTTTTTTTTCTCTGTGGCAGTTACGAAGCGTGGGTGATTTATAACTTTCTTTCGTTGTGCTTGGCATGGGTTGGAGGCCCAGGTTCAGTTGTTATTAGTTTAACTGGCCGCTCTTTGAAGCCATCATGGCATCTCATGACATGTTGCTTCCCACCACTACCACTTGACGGGTTAGTTTGCAAAATGAAACCAAACTCTCTCTACTTACATTGGTGCCATTTGCATATTTCTCCTACATTCTTGATAAAACCATCCTCGTGTTCTTTTGGATGAGAGTGTGTCAATCATTTGGTTGCATAGCATCATGATGATTTATGTTTGAATCTCATTTATAATTTCTGTGACCATCTTCTTAGCTAATATGTGTTAGCTTATACCTGATTAATCGTAGGCGTTTTATTCGACGGTGCAAGCAAGGTTGTCTGCAGTTTGTAATTCTAAAGCCAATCCTAGTTGCTGTCACACTTGTGCTTTATGCAAAAGGGAAATACAAGGATGGAAATTTTAGCCCTAATCAATCCTATCTCTATCTTACCATCATCTATACGATATCATACACAGTAGCTTTGTATGCGCTAGTCCTCTTCTATGTGGCTTGCAAAGATCTCCTAAAGCCATTCAATCCAGTCCCCAAGTTTGTGATTATTAAGTCTGTTGTCTTTCTAACTTATTGGCAGGTAATGTCTCTTATTCTCTTGCTCATCTTTGCATATCTTCCACAATTTTTGGAACACATTTGTTCTGAGTTGTTAAACCTTTTTTTGTGGTACAGGGTGTTCTAGTTTTCCTTTTTGCTAAATCTGGATTTATAAGGGATGAAGAAGAAGCAGCACTCTTTCAAAATTTTATAATATGTGTGGAGATGCTTATTGCTGCAGCTGCACATTTCTATGCATTTCCTTACAAGGAATATGAAGGTGCCAATGTTGGAGGAGCTCACAGTTTCTCAGCAAGTCTAGCACATGCTGTTCAACTAAATGATTTCTACCATGATACTGTTCACCAGGTAAACTGATATTCATTGAAAAACAAAACATTGGAATGGTTAAAAGGCATGCGGGTTTGGTTAGTTCGGTTCAAAATCCTAGGCCTTGTTAAAACTGTGTGTTGATGAGTTTGATATCTTACAGTTTGCTCCTGCGTATCACGATTATGTGCTCTATAATCATAATGATGGTGGTGAGGAAGGGAAGACGAAGTATCGAGTACGAACATTTGTGCCAACTGGTCAGGAAATGGATGCTGTTAGAAAGAACAAACACATGTTTGGGAACAAGATAGAAGGTGTTTCACCCTCCAGTCACTCGTCCTCGGGAACAAGCACACCGAAAGCTTCAGGTGCAACTTCTGATCCTTCACGCCCTGAGACCATGAAATCTTCTTTGTTGGTGGACGCCTCGAACTCTGCTTCCACAATGTATGACATGTCGCTCATGGACATCGATATATCGAGCTACCCAAGTAAAGTACCTTCTGCAAATGCAAGTGGAGGACCTAGATAGTGAGGAAGAATATGATGATGATGATTTAGGATCCACCATTAACAGTAACAAGAGTGTTAGATTCAGGAGTCTGTCTCTCAAGTGTGTTGTTAAAACATGAAAATGTTAACTGGAGATGAGAAACAACTTGTTCTTATGAGTCTTTCCACTGGTCACAGCTTAGTTCTTCCTTCCTTCACCATCTTTTGGTTTGTAGATATAAAATGATTACACAATCTCAAAAGTTGTGAGACATTTGGTGTGCAATTAGAAAGAGTTAGATAAAGTTTGGAGCTGTGTGTATTTGAGTTTGGAGCTGTTTGGCCGTCTCTCTTTTTTTTTTTGATGAATGTTCCTTTCAATACTGCGAATAATATTATCAATTTTTTTGTTTGTATTGTCATATTTATGTTAAACATCGCATTAACTCTGACTTAGACCTAAAATGTTTGTTCTTTTTAGCGTATGCCCTTATAGAGACAACAATTGAGTAATTTTTAGAAATATGGATACACCTAAGACCACATATATCAACTAAGCATAAGATAAAACCAGACATGCATCGTCCAAAAATGTTAATTTCATTTCAGTCTTTCTTAAAAATTCATTTTCCAGTCTTTTTTATTCAATCAAGAAAAGGCAAAACGTGTGAACTTTGATCCTTTTTATTGAATTTATACTAGTTGGGAAGTTAGATTAAAGTCCTACCTACATACTTGTATTTGATTTGACGAAGACTTTTATTTTATTTTAATAAAGAAAAAAAAAAGAAAGCAGTGTAGTATAAACACGTTAAAAGTTGTAGAAAGCCAAAACCAAAGACATATATTTAAAGCAACAACGTGAAGCACTTGAAACGTTATCCACTGTCAGCGTTTTAAGACGGCGTTTTTGGGGGGCGGCTGAGTGTTAACAAGTTAACCAAACTGAAACCCTTTTATTCTCCACACACAAGAAACCTTACAATCTCATTTCTTCTTTTCAAAGATGAGCAGAAACATCATCTGGCAGGGTAATAACGGCTACTATGGATATGGTTATGTAGGAGGATACGTGGAGAAGAGACAGCTGTTCCTCAAGAGCTACCAGTTCTCGAGGAAACAGAGCTTAACGGAGAAGATTAAGAGGTCTGTGAGGAGAGTGGTGAAGAAAGTTGTTTGGATGAGGTTTAAATCTGCTCGGAGGATGAAACGCGTCGTTTGGTCGCGTCTCAAAATGGCGTTCTTCTACCGCCGTAGACGCTTTTTTCGTCTCCTTCACCCAAACAAACCTTCCTATTACTGCTTCTAACTGAATCTCTCTCTTTCTCTTCTATGTTCCTTTGTTTTTTTGTGTGTGCATAGTTCGATGCTTGCTTTAAGTTTAATTATGTTGTCAATTCACTAAATAATCTTGTTATGGATGCTGGTTAGGTTTATATTTAACTTTAATGCTCACGGTTGTGATCAAATCTTTCATACTATTCATAGTTTTTTTTTCTGGAAAAGAGATGTCAAGATTTTGTTTTAGATTTGAAAGAGACTTTCGGACAAGAAAGATCATGCAGACAGGAAGCGTTAAGTCAGCGTAGATTCTGTTTCTTGCTCGTTAATATTTTTATTATTGTAGTCATATATAAACGCAATAACGTAAGCGAGTCAGGTTCCTCTTTTCTCGTCTCGTTTCCAACAAGTCAGAGTCAGTGAAACGTTATCGTAAGCGAGCCTTTTGTCTCACCAACTTTCACTGTTTTTTTCTTTCTAAATTGCGTATATTGGGCCTCTGATGGGCTTAAAAAGTGGGCCCATATAACTTTCCATGGACCTGATAACTGCTAATTAGTTAGCTTAGTTTAACCGGGATACGTTATGCGGTTGAAACATCTTTGAAATGAATACCGTAACGGGATAAAAAGCCTAGTAACCAAATTTATTCCTCGTCACCAATCCCAATCATTGTCGATTACCTGTTAACGAATATTTTGGAAACTAGGGGTTAATCCGCGCTACGCGCGAAACTATTTTGATTATTAAATGTTAACTATATAATATTTTTATATTGTATACTTACTGATTATTATTTTTTTCTTATATTATATATTTACTTGTTCTATTTTTTCTTAATTTTATATAAAATGGTAATATTACAATAGATGTTTAATGTAATATTTATTTCTTATGTTGTATATTTATTTCTCATACATTTTATATTTAATTATTCTAATATTACGATAGATGACTAATATAATATTTATACTCCATATTTACTTATTTTTTATCTATTCTTATATTGTATATTTACTTATATAATTTTTCTTGCCTTTATATTAAATGATAATATTACGATAGAAGGTTAAAATAATAGTTCTATTTATTATTTTGTATATTTACTTATTATATTGTAAATTTACTTATTCCAATATTACGACATATGTTTAATGTAATATTTTTATTTCTTATAATTTACATTTATTGATAGTTTATTTTAATATACATTTTTCATATAGATATTTTAATTTAATTTTTCCATTTCTTATATTGTACATTTACTTATTCTAATTTTTTTTGTTTTTATATTAAATGATAATATTACGATAAATGTTTAGTGTAATATTTCTATTTATTATATTGTATATTTATTATTTATTTTCTATTGTATATTTAGTTATAAAATATTTGGAAATAATAAAAACGTAAAAGTAAAAAAATTTCAGATAGATGTTTAACTTAGGTTTTCTATTTTTTATTTATAATTACTTATTATTTCTTGTTTCTTATATTGTATATTTACTTATTCATTTTTTTGCTTTAATATCTATGGGAATATTACAATATATATAATAAAAACAATTATTTCTTATATTGTATCTTTACTTATTATTTATTTTAATATACATTTTTCATATAAATATTTAATGTATTTTTTCTATTTCTTATATTATATATTTACTTATTATTATTTTTCTTATGTATTTACTTGTAGATGTTTAATGTAATATTTATATTTCTTATATTGCATATTTATTTTTAATATTATAATATATTTTTATGTAATATTTTTATTTCTAATATTATATATTTACTTACTATTTATTTTACAATACATTTATTCTATTATACATTTTATTTATTTATTTATTTTAATATTAAGATAGATGTTTAATGTAATATTTTTATTTCTTATATTGTATATTACTTATTCTTATATTACGATAGATGTTTAATGTAATCTGTTGATAAAAAAATATTTAATGTAATATTTTTATTTTTTATATTGTATATGTACTTACTATTTATTTTCGTATATTATATACTTGCTTATTCTAATATTATGATAGATTTTTAATGTAATTTCTATATTTCTTATATTGTATATTTAGTTATTATTTATTTTACTATACATTTTTTTAGATAGATGTGTAATTTAGTTTTTTTATTTCTTATATTATATATTTACTTATTGCTTATTTTTTCTTATATTGTATATTTACTTATTTTAATTTTTTGCATTTGTATATTACGATAGATTTTTAGTGTAATATTTTTATTTTTTATATTGTGTATTTACTTATTATTTTTTTATTATATCATATGATAATATTACGATAGATGTTTAATGTAATATTTCTATTTTTGATATTGTATATTTAGTTATTAATCTTATTGTATATTTAGTTATTAATCTTATTGTATATTTACTTATATATATTTAATGTAATATTTATATTTATTATATTGTATATTTACTTATTATTAATATTACAATATTTTTTTAATGTAATATTTTTATTTCTCATATTGTATATTTACTTACTATTTATTTTACTATACATTTTATTTATTTACTTATTCAAATATTACGAAAGATATTTAATGTAATAGTTTTATTTATTATATTGTATATTAACTTATTCTTATACTACGATAGATGTTTAATGTAATTTTTGATAAAAAGATATTTAATGTAATATTTTTATTTTGTATATTATATACTTATTTATTCTAATATTATGATAGATGTTTAATTTAATATTTATATTTCTTATATTGTATATTTACTTATTATTTATTTTACTATACAACTTTTGGATCAATGTGTAATTTATTTATTTTCATTTCTTATATTATATATTTACATATTTTTATTTTTGCTTATATTGTATATTTACTTATTATATTTTTTAAAAAAATTGTATATTACGACAGATTCTTAGTGTAATATTTATATTTTTTATATTGTATATTTACTTATTATTTATATTATTTAGATTGTATATTTATTTATTATTTAATTTTATTTTTATTTTATCAAATTATAATATTACGATAGATGTTTAATGTAATATTTCTATTTTTGATATATTTACTTATTATTTATTTCAATATATTATTTCTATTTATTATATTACATATTGATTTTAATTTATATTCTTATATTGTAAGTTTACTTATTATTATCGTTTACATTTAAAGATAAATGTTTATTGTAGTATTTACATTTTTAAATTGTATATTTACTTATTATTTCTTTTCTTAATATTGTAGTTATATATGTTTAATGTAATATTTCTATTTCTAAATATATTTACTTAAATGATAATATTACTATAGATGTTTAATGTAATATTTCTATTTTTGAATATATTTATTTATTTTTATTTTTTTTATTTTTTAATGCCACGTGGCAATTTCTTGAAGAAGGAGTTTATGCTGATGTGGACGCTTTCTGAAGCCTCAAAAGCTCCCTTTTATTAGTATAGATTCACGGATAAATAGAAGAGACTGACGGAACTATTAACTCCGTCAAGACAACGTATATATTATTGATAAACTAAACTGATAATATCAATATTTTTATTTCTTACATCGTATATTTACTTATTATTTATTTTTGTTATATTTACTTAAATGATAATATTACTATATATGTTTAGTGTAATATATTCTATTTTTGAATATATTTACTTAAATTATAATATTATTATATATATTTAATGTAATATTTCTATTTCTTATATTGTATACTTACTTATTCTAATATTAATAGATTTTTAATTTATATTACATATTGTAGATGAAGCTATAAGTAATATTATCATCTACCCAAAGAATGCTAAGGAACGATCTAAAAACACAAGAGCTAAACTGAATCAAGACGGTCTGAAAGTCTATGACTTGGACTCGAAGGACAGTGCGAGTTCATGTCATGTGATCAAAGAGAAGATTAAACGTTGAGAACTTACATTGCTTCCCCTCCAAACTTGATAGAGTCTCTTGAGTTTAGTGTCATTCCAAGCCATGGTTGAATCCACGAAGAACAAACACCAAAGTGAAGAACTTTCGAAGAACCCAGAATCAGAAACCCATCAGAGAATCCAAAAAAGGATCAAATCAGGAAGAAAACAAAAAAAAAGGAGCAAACTTTGTTTACTTCGAAGAAGGAGAGACTGAAGCTGTCCTCTCTCACTCGAAATCACAAGAAAATTATTTTCAGATGTTCGCAAATTGCGATCACTTTTTCCCCTTTACAAATTTTTTTTATTTATTTTACTAGAGATTAATCCGCGCTACGCGCGGAACTATTTTGATTTTCAAATTTTAACTATATAAATATTCTTATATTATATGTTTATTTATTATTTATTTTTTCTTATACTATATATTTATTTATTTATTCTAATTTTCTTGTTTTTATGTCAAATGGTAATATTATAATAGATGTTTAATGTAATATTTATATTTCTTCTATTATATATTTACTATACATTTTTTAGATAGATGGTTAATGTAATTTTTTTATTTGTTAATTGTATATTTATTTTTCTTCTATTGAAGGTTTACTTATTCTAATATTATGATAGATGTTTAATGTAATATTTTTATTTATTATTTTGTATATGTACTTATTATTTATTTTTATTATATTTTATATTTACTTATTCTAATATCATGATAGATGTTTAATGAAATATTTATATTTTTTATATTGTTTATTTAATAATTATTTACTTTACTATATATTTACTTATTTTAAAAATATACGTTGTCTTGATAAGATTTTTAATTTATATTAAATTATATTACATATTGATTTTAATTTATATTCTTATATTGTAAGTTTACTTATTATTATCGTTTACATTTAAAGATAAATGTTTATTGTAGTATTTACATTTTTAAATTGTATATTTACTTATTATTTCTTTTCTTAATATTGTAGTTATATATGTTTAATGTAATATTTCTATTTCTAAATATATTTACTTAAATGATAATATTACTATAGATGTTTAATGTAATATTTCTATTTTTGAATATATTTATTAATTTTTATTTACATTTTTTATTTTTTAATGCCACGTGGCAATTTCTCGAAGAAAGAGTTTATGCTGATGTGGACGCTTTCTGGAGCTTCAAAAGCTCCCTTTTATTAGTATAGATTTGTTTCTTTTTATTCTTCTCGGTTATTGACAATTCATGAACTATAAAACTTTTAAATACTAATCATTGGGCATATCTCCACATATTTTCCCTGAATTTCCTTTTTAATTTTTTTTCAACACAATTTTCCTTTTTAACTAATGTAAAAACATCAAACAGCTTTTGGAAAGGTTAATATGTCTCATCTCAATTCCATTCTCAAAATCTTGCTCTATATCACAATACAGTTTCAATTAATAACAACATTCAAGTTTCATAATTTACCAGAGAAAAATGAATTCAAATTTGGAGAAAAAAAATAAAAGATGTATATGCAAAGACTGACTCATATAAAAAGAAAGATGTTGAGGTTTTTTTTGAGAACCAAGGTCAAATGCTTCTGAAATTTTTTGAGGATGAGTTAAGGCAGAGGAAACACATGACATGATAGTTGGGCTTCTTAGCATGATTTTAGCTCTATGCTCAGCTGATCGTTTGTCCAATGAATCTACTGCGCTGAAAATCTAGAGATTCCTGCAGCATGGTGCGTTTAAACAGGATTGGCAATGCATTCCATTATTTGTTTCAAAATGTTCAAAGATCCATCGACTCCAAATGAGAAGTCTACTTGTTGAAACTGGTCTCATTGTAATCAATGGGCCAAAAAGTAAATGAGTGAGTATCTACAACAATTCAAAAAAAAAAAGGGTATAAGCTTTCTTTGCTTTTGCTTAGTAATTTACATTTTTTATGTTCATTCTTTGTATTGTCAGTATTGTGTTAATGTGTTTGGTCTGAAACCTATGTTCATTTCTTGGGTGGGAATTTTCCCTTAATATTCTGAATCTCTTGTGGTCCAAGCCCGAACGCCTTGGCAAGCAAGTCATCAGGAATCGGAGGGTTAGCACCAAACAGAGACGGTCCAACACTTTGTGTCCCAGGATTCTGACTATCGAAAGCAGCGATCACAGAGGCAGGAGTTTTGTTAGGGTTCTGCTGGAAATGGAGGAGAGCTCTGGGGAATACAAAGACGTCTCCTTTGTTGACGTGTTTGGAGATGAGTTTTCCAGAGGTGGTCAAGAAGCCAACGAAGAGGCTTCCTTCTAGGACGAATATGGCTTCAGAAGCTCTAGGGTGAAGATGCGGCGGGTTGAGTCCACCTGGTGCGTAGTCGATCCGAGACATGGAGACACCCATAGTGTTGAGGCCAGGGATTTTCTCAACGTTCCCTGCTGTAACGGCTGAGCCCATTGTCACGTTGCTGGTGGATGCAGCATTGGCTAAGCCTATGAAGTAGAAGTCGTCTGGTGTTACTTGTGATGGGTCTTTGCATGGATATCCGTTGACTTTTGAACCTAATAAGAACGTGGAAAAGTCAACGATATATTTATTAGGTACACCTCTTTCCTTTTTCAGAATATAAAAGTTAGATCAAGATATATAGAGAGAGAGAGGTAATGTTGTACCCTTGAGATCAGCAACACACAAATCTTGAAGCATGTTTGTTTCTGCCAAGGCTGTGTGAGCGGCTAGAAGCATGGTGGTAACACAAAGATGAGTCATGGAAATTGCCATTGTTGGTTGTTGTTGATGAATCTGAGAACATCATTTGACCTTGTTTCTCAATTTATATATCTATGTTGAGAAGATCTAACCAATGGAGAAACCAATGAAGAGGAGAAAAACATGGAGGGGGCATAGGCTTGTTAATTTTTAAATCTTGCCATAATTAGGTTTAGATGATCTGATAGTTGGTTAATATCTGGTGATTAGAAGTGGATTTGTTTGTTGAAGATATCTATTTACCCTATAGTTATACTATGACACACACCATCAAACTCTAGTTAATAATAACCAAACTCGAAATGATTAAAAAGAAAGGACAATGATCTTGTTTATTGGTGTTCTAGTTAGTTCTAGAACTCAAGAACTTTGTTTGGTTCAATTAAATACAAACCGGCCCTTCTGTTTTGATAACCAAACTGGGAGGCATGGTTCTATTTATACCCAAATATAACCAAAACTTTAAACCAGCTAATCTAATTTCTCTATCCATCTGCATGATCATTAGATAATAATATAAAAATGATTTGGTGTCAGGTAAGTACAAATGAGAATAGAATATTGACTAAATATATTAATAAATTGCAGGAATATTTAACAAACTGGTTCTTCAATAATGTCACAAGTAGAGTCAATATATAAAATGATTGCTGAATACCAAACTTACCAAATCCCCAAAAACATCTATTTAGTTATTCAGAATCAATGTAATAAACATGCATCTAAGCACGTAAATACTGTACTCTCTTGATTATTTAATCACCAATATACTGACCAAAGACGACTTCAACTGCTTCACCATAATACCAATCTGTCATCTCTTGTCTTCACATGTTTCTAATAAATTCTTCTCTTCTTTCTCCACCCTTCACTAAGAATCCATTTATCTTTCTTGGCTTAACCCATCATGACTGTTAAGGTATACATCATATCCTAGTACCAGTTTTCTCGAATGATTCCATTTATGTTGTGCTTTTCTTTTGGTTTTGAGCAGAAAGTTGAGATCAAGGTGGATATAAACTGTGGGAAATGCAATAGCGCAATTTTAGAAGCAGTCACGGAGATAGAAGGTAATGAGAAATAAAAAAAACAAACCAGTCTTAAACATATATCCTACAACTAATAAGACATGAGTTTTGATGCAGGTGTGAATCATGTTTCACTAGATGATCAGAAGAGCGTACTTACCGTGGTGGGGACAATGGATCCGGTCTGCGTTGCATCACGTCTGAGGAAGATTAAACAGAAGCCTGTAATCATTAGCGTCGGACCACCACCAAAACCTCCACCAAAGCCTCCAGTACCGACTGAGACACCAAAGCCTCCTCCAACACCAGCACCTGTATGCAAATGCAAGCCTATATCTCCTTACTGCGCCAGATGCGATCTTGTGTCTGTTACTACCTATGAAAGTGGAAGTGGCTGCACCATTGTTTGAGTCTTGTATTTTATGCATTAGTCACTGCTACTATTACCATATATATATAGTCTTCATGTCAAGTCCTGCAACCTATATGTTAGCCAGGACTACTTATATTAGTAGTATGCTTTGTTTTAATCATATATGTATCTTTGTTGTTGTTGTTGTGTCTCTCTCCTCTGTTTCTAACTACTAGCTCCTTTAATGTCTCATAAACACCAAACCTAGATGAATTTTCCATAAGAATGTGAAACATAAGTAAGATCATAGACCTTTCCTGGGATGATCTTCAAACTGGAGCACACTGCCTTAGGCTTTCACTTGTCTGTCTGGGTCTTTTTCACTAGATTCACTCAGGCCCATTTACTTCCTCGAGCCCATCATAGTTTTGAGCAAATCCTTATATCTCCTTACAGAAACAATAGTAAGAGTGAAGGGATCAGTATACAAAACAAAATAAGAAATAGAAGCAAGTGGACGACCGCAGTGTAAAAGAACAACCAACATGTGGTGATGTGCATGCGACCAAGATCAGATCACAGTTTCTCGTTCTCCCACGCATCTTTGTTTTTTTTCTTCTCTTTAATGCGATAATATAGACTAAATTTTAGGATTGTGTCATGCATATATTCATTTTTCAGGGTAAAACCTATACGAAATCCATTAAACGAGTAAAACCCTTTTTTTACAAACAAAATAATGAATCTACCAAACTTAAACAACGTTAAGGTATTTTCTGTAAATGTGTGAAAATTAACATCATAGCTTTAAATTCAATCAAAACTAGTAAACCATGACACGTCAACGTTACGTAAACCATTATGAATGTATGACCTTGCATAACATGATAAGTCTTAGACCTTACATATCAAAGTGTGTTTTTTTTATCTCAAAGATGACTTTCCACAACTTCCCACTACATAACCAACACTTATTTCTTCACCACATGCTTCTGCACAACAGTGGAAAGTCGAGTTCATAATTGTTATGCAAACCATGACGTCAACGTTACGTAAACCATTATGAATGTATTAGACCTTGCGTAACACAATGTTTTGAATGAATACTACAAAATGAGTCACTCTTTGCTAATAAATAAGAGATAAGTGTTCTTTCTTTTTCAGATTAATACATCATCCACTTGGATTGATATGTAACGAGAAACGTAAGGATAGAGCCAATAGAAATTCAGAATACTAATGGACCCATCTTCTCCTCCATGTGCTCTATAGCAAGCAAGCACATCAACGGAACTACTAATTACATCTGTTTTCTTGTCCTTTATTTGATGCTGAGCGTTTCAAGTGTGAACTAAGATCCATTCCAGGGTCACATAAAATGATGGTCTCTGTCTTTGTCATGTAAAAAAAAAATAAACGTGAATCCAGCCATGAAACCTTTTTTTTCCAAATAATTATACAAAAAAATAAACTCAGAAAAGCTTTATTCCTTTTCTACAAAGATTGATTTTTATTTTAATTACATTACATGTTTGGCTTTAAAGTTTGTTCCTTTCTTCTCTATCTCTCACTTCTTGAGTTCTGTTTCTTTCTTTGCTTTCACTCTTCTCTTACAGTGAGAGAGTGAGAAAGAATGGAGAAGTTTTTGTTGTTGGTAGGGTTTGTTGTGTCCGGGGTGCTACTAGGAGCTCAAGCAAATGAGTATTTAGATTTTAATGTGACAGAAATAGATCGCATTGAGGAACTAGAGTTTGGATTCTCCAAGTACACCTCAAATTTGAACCCTTTATTAGTTGGTCTCACTCTTATCAGAGGAGCTGATTCTGGAGCTGGTACTTTCTCCTTCTCTGCTTCTGTCATTAGAGATCTCTCTTTATTTACTTTTATGAAGTTACAAAAGTTCACACTTCAACTAACATTCTTCTCTGCTTGTTTCTCTGTTGTGCCCTTCCAGATTTAACTTTGTCTTTACGTTTACTCTTATGTATTCTTCACCGGTTCCTCTAATTGTTTTTCCTGTTTTATTGCTTAGAAAATGTAATTTATATGTTATTTTTTTTAATTTATGACTTAGAAGCAGTGTATATGTTATGTTGTGATGTGTTTACTGGAAAAAATTGAACACTAATTCAATCTGGATCGTTTTTTTTTTTACTTGGTTGTATATTAATCACAGTTTGTTTGGATGGAACATTACCTGGATATCACTTGCACCGTGGACATGGATCTGGAGCTAATAGCTGGCTCATTCAACTCGAGGTTTAGTGAATGCTTGTCTATGAAAGCTACTGTTTTGGAGTCTTCATTGTGCAACAACTTCATGACCTGAAAAATATGTTTTACAGGGAGGAGGATGGTGCAATAACGTCAGGACCTGTGTATACAGGAAGAAGACTCGACGTGGATCCTCTAACTATATGGAGAGGCAGCTTCAGTTTACAGGAATATTGAGTGATAAAGCTCAAGAAAATCCTGGTTTAGTCTCAAATCTTTGTTCATGTGATAGTGACCATGTCAGTAATTTTGAGGATTATTGAGACCCTCACTTATCTTTTGCAGACTTCTTCAACTGGAATAGAGTTAAGCTTCGTTACTGTGATGGCGCTTCTTTCAGTGGAGATGGTCAGAATCAGGTTCGATTCAATAGTTACTATAGTTCTTGAGTGAACAACTTGCTAGCTTCTAGGACCCTGGAACTCTGTCATTTATATTTGTGTAATATCTGTGAACTAATGCATATGTAACTCTTTACCTTAAAACTTTTTTTCTCAGGCTGCACAGCTTCAGTTTAGAGGGGAGCGTATCTGGAGAGCCGCCATAGCTGATCTGAAAGCGAAAGGAATGCGATACGCCAACCAGGTTTGACACTTAACCTTCTCTCTTAGTCTCTTACAGGATCCAAGGCAAGAGCTGTTTTTTTTTTACTGAACCGTTTATATTGTGTTAAGGCACTTCTCTCTGGATGTTCTGCTGGTGGTTTAGCAGCAATTTTACGCTGTGATGAGTTTAGGAACTTGTTCCCTAGATCCACCAAAGTCAAGTGCTTGAGTGATGCTGGCTTGTTCTTGGACACGTTAGTTTATTTCCCCTACAACTCAATAGGCTGTTTCTTTGCCCTTGATTCTTCAGTAAACTGTTATTGATTGGTTTGTTTCTGTTAATTATAGAGCTGATATTGCTGGTGGCCGCACAATCAGGAACTTATACAATGGTGTAGTGGAATTTCAGGTGGGTAGCTTCTTTTACTTTACATTTTAAGAGCATAAGAAACTGGAGAAACCTTCTTGACAAGTTCTTGGATGTTACCATATGCAGAGTGTGAAGAACAACCTGCCTCGTATGTGCACAAACCATCTCGATCCAACCTCGGTAATCTTTTTGCTTTCTCTCTTCCTAATATGCTGTTGAGACCATTCGAAGTCTTGTATTTGTTAACTAATCTTTTTTGTACAGTGTTTCTTCCCACAAAATCTGATCAGTCAGATGAAAACTCCACTTTTTATTGTCAATGCAGCATATGATACATGGCAGGTAATGTTCTCTTTTCCTCTTTTGACATTGCTTAGCTATTGTGCTTTGTGGTTAGGCTCACACAACAAGTCTTTATAATCAGATTCAAAGCAGCATAGCTCCAACATCAGCTGACCCTAGTGGATTTTGGCATGACTGTAGACTAAACCATGCAAAATGTACCCCTACACAGATTCGGTTCTTGCAAGGTTGCTCTTCACATCATCAAACTTGTGAACTTCATATTTTAAAACGTTACATCACTCTTAACTGTTTAATCTTTTTTTCCAAGAACAGGGTTTAGGGATCAGATGCTGAGAGTAGTGAAGGGCTTCTCAATGTCTAGACATAATGGTTTGTTCATAAACTCCTGCTTTGCTCACTGCCAAACCGAGAGGCAAGATACTTGGTTCGCTGATGATTCTCCTGTCATAAGAAAAAAGGTAAAATCTCACATCTTATCCCAACACAAACAAAGTAACACAAAAGCAAAGGCTGATCTTGACTTTGTATAATGGCATGTAGGCGGTGGCAATAGCCGTGGGAGATTGGTATTTTGACAGAGCTGAAGTGAAGTTAGTTGATTGCCCTTACCCATGTGACAAGAGCTGCCACAACTTGGTGTTCAGATGATTATCTTCTTGATTCTTCTTTAATATACAGAACCATAGAAAGCTTAGCTTCTCTCAAATGGAGAAGCCTTGTATCCCTACTATTTACCAATGCCTCATTGGAAGAAATGTATGATTGATTGTGCCATAATAAACTCAAAGAAAAAACAAAGTTGGCTCATAAGAGTTCAAATGTAATCACAGAGTAATGATTCTTCTTCCTTTGTTTTTTTCTCTCTACTTGCCACTGCAAGTAGTTGATCAATCTTCTAAATGTCAACATATTGGTCCTACAAAGAATTTGATTTCATAAATATCCAAGAAATGCAGGTAATGGATAAGAATAACAATAAAATAGTAAAAAAGGATAAATAAAGTGAAAAGAGTAGTAGAGAATATTACAGAGTGTGTTGATGATATTTTGACACCCTGGTAGTAAGGTGAGTGACAGCTATCTAGTGTTCCCCACTTTGTATGAGTTTAGTGGTTTTTTTTTTTTCCACCTAATCATTTCCTTTTTAAGTTCTCTCAGTCAAACTAACTTCTTCAACAACAACTCTGCAAAATAAAAATCTCAACAAGTTTTGTGAAGTTGAACCCTGTCCATTACTTTTTTTGTTCTTGAATCTTTCTTTCATGGCTTCTGATTCTCAGACCGCAACTGCAACTACATCTGAAAAGGTAAAAGCTAGCTCAGATATTCTCCCTATGTTCCATAGAATTTTATTACATGTGTTTATACTTTATACTCAATTATGTATGTATGTATATGTAACTTTTTGTGTGATGCTTTTAAGCTCCGTGGATAGATTATCTGCATCATGTTTTGGAACTAGTTAGATCAAATAGACTATCACTGTGGCAGTGTTGAATATGCTTATGCTCTCACAGAAGAATAGCCTTTCTCAATCTAGATACATATAACTATATCTGCAACTATGAAATTTGGGTCAGATTCAAAGAGATGAAAACTTGTTTTTGAATGTTCAACATGGTTTTAGCCTTCTTAGAAGGGGAAAAAGACCTTCTTGGAAAGTAGTAGAGTATATAGCACATAGATGTTAGAAGAAACCATATTTCTAGAAAACTACTCTGACATTTTTAAATATGATTACAGTTCCACAGTAGAAGAAATAGTTAGTGATTTTTCTAGTTAAGAAGAGAATAATAATAAGGGTTTTACTTGTACCTGATGCAGCCACTTGAGAACAAGGTGAACGAGGAGGCTAAGTTGATGGAGAAAGAGATTGTTATTTTGCAGGAAACTGCAGATGTGGTGAAAGATAAACCGGTTTCAGATTCAAACCTGACTGTGACGAAGGAGGAGAACATTAATCAAACTCCTGGTGGTGAGCCGGAGAAAGAACCACCTGCAGATGTGGGGAAGGTTGCAGCAGTTGTGAAATCAGATGAATCTAAAGAGGAGGGGAAAGATGAAAATGGTGAAAAGAAGGTAGTTCAAGAAGTGGAACTTAAAGAACCAACCCTTGTGAAAGAGAGTGTTGAAGTTGCTGATGCAGAGAAAGAAGAAGGGAAAGGAAAAGATGAAAATGTTGAGGAGAAGGTAGCTGAACAAGTGGAGCTTAAAGAACCAGCCCCTGTGAGTGTTGGAGTTGCTGATGCAGAGAAAGAAGAAGCGAAAGGAAAAGATGAAAATGGTGATGAGAAGGTAGCTGAACAAATGGAGCTTAAAGAACCAGCCCTTGTGAAAGAGGTTGTTGAAGAAGTTAAGCTTGCAACTGTTGACGTGGAGAAAGCAGAAGAGAAGCCAACCGTGGAAAGTGTCGCTGAAGAAGACAACAAAGATAAGGAGGAGACCAAGGTGATTGATGAAGCCGGAGGCAAACAGGTGGAACAAGTTGATGTTCAACTTGTTAGAGAAGTACCTGAAGAGACTGTAGAAGACAAAATCAAAAACGTTGAGGTTCTTGAAGTTGAACCAAAGCCAAAGGCTTCTGAAAAAGTTGAGACTCAGCCTGAGAAAGCAAATGAATTGGCAACAGATGTTGAAGTAGTGAAAACAGAGGAAACAATACCTGAAACAACAGAACAAGCTAAGGTTGAGCTTGAGGATACCATTGTTTTTGAGACCAAAGACTCTGGTATCAACTCCAAGGATGAACAGACTTCTATGATAAACCAAGAGTCAGACACTGCCCCCAAAAAGGAGACAGAAGGAGACCCTTCTTCTCCTGCTGATGTCACTAAGAAAGCCATTACTGAAGAGAAGCATGTAGTGGAAGAACCATCAAAGAATGAACAAGAGAACGTAAGTGAAGCAAAAGATGTCGCCACCAAACTAGCTACAGAAGAAGAAAACATTAAGAAGGACACTGAAACACCTGCTGCAGATGTCAAGAGTGAAGAGACTTTGAAAGAAACTGAAGGAAACAAACAAGAGGAATCAGTCACAGAGAAAGTAGCAGAGGTTGTAGAAACAGAACCTGTGGTTAAAGAGATCGAAGAGCCGAAACAAGAACCAGAAGTTGTTGTTAAGCAAAAAAGTTCAAACAGCATCATGTCAAAGGTGAAGAAGTCTCTTGTTAAGGCAAAGAAAGCTATCATTGGAAAATCTCCAAGCTCTAAGACTATCTCAACTGAAGAAGCCAAAGAAGAGATCAAAGCCAAGTGATGCAAGAAAGAGTCATGGATTCCTTTTAAGTCTTTCAATTTATTTTGTTGGTTTTGCTTCTTAAAAAACAGAACATTCTTTTTATTTTTGTGTTTATGGCTTTGTGTGGTTTTTAATTTATATGTCTGTAAAACCTACAAAGATTTGGCTTTGTGTTATGGATGTGTGTTTGAGAAATTTCTTCAACATTATTGTATTCATCATTCATTAGCATTTTTTACGCTCCATTATTTTCCAAAATGGGCCGTAATGGGCTCATAATGATTCTTAATCAAGATCCAATAAAACATTTGTTAATAGTGGATCCAAATGCCAACGTCGGCAGAATCGTTTTTTTTTCTTCTTATAATTAGTTAAAGAGTTTTTTCTTTTACAACCATTGTTTCCTGTCATTTTCTGTCTAGGAAAAGAATAATACCAGAGAAGAAGAACGAAGAAAATATGAAATTGTGAGATCACTAAAGTAAAATTCGAAAGGAAGGATAAGAACAAAAAGTTTTTAAAGAAAAGTATTTACTACTTATTTTATAACAAGAAAAAGGAGATAACGACCATTTTGATTAGGACATCATATAGATCGTTCTTTCTAATATTATTTGTGGTGTCAATATGATGCCACGGTTATGCGTTGTGTCGGCCATAACATTTTATAATTAAATAAAATAATATTAAAATAATGATGATTCTTTTTGAACATCAAAAATTAATAGCGGTCATTCTTCACAAAATGAGTGTTGTGTGAAAAAACAACTTTAGGAAGAAAGAACATATGCTATTATGCTGAAAGACGAAGAGAGTAGAAGAATCTTAAAATATTACAACTGAGCTACTCAGCTTCGGTTCCAAGTAGTTAATATGGTAGGCCGTAACAAATTATCAGTTTATTTTTTAATATTAATAAAAAAATAAACTTGAATAAGTTCATATAATATATTTTTGGATTAGTCTATTCTATAATAATAAATGCATTTTTCTTGGAACCGAAGGGCTCGGCCTATATCATATATGAAAAGAAAAATATCAAAATATCATTATTTTTGAGCTTTTCGTGCTTCTTTCTTTTTGTTACAAAGATTATTCATCATGACAACTAAGCTTTGTCGTCGCTAATATAATTGATGGTCGATTGGTTTAGGTAAATAACTTTACGTTAGTTCGCTCTTGAAAAACGGAAACATGAAGCCTAAACGAGTAAAGGATACGTCAACGGACACACAATTTATTGGTATTATTAGTTTTGGATAAAAATACTTAATTACCGGTTATTGAGGACGCAGACCGACCAATATGTTCATATAATCATACTAAATACAGTATCCAGCCAAGCATGCATGCATGTATCTGAGATCCTTACCTCTCGCCTACCTCCACGGCGGAGATTGGTCCATAATTAAACCTAATTAAACCAAAGCTCATATTTTAAGTAACTAGCATTATTGATTTATCAAGTTAATTATACGTCAAAAAGTAGTACGTCGAACACGCTTATTAAGTTTGTTACTTCTCGTGCACGGATCTATATCCATGCCCACATCACCCTCAGTTTTATAAATGATATCTCTTTTTTATCATATTAGGAATGATATCATTTTCCTATTTTTTGTTTTTGTTTTTGGGTGATGAACAGACAAATCCGATAAATTAGTTTATACAGGAATTTGAAATATATAATGTGACTCATTCCTAATATTTTAGGAAGTTTTAATTTAGATATTAATGAATGAAACTTATGTACTAATTTTATCATTTGATTTGACTCAAACATAGAGTAAAACTATAGGTATGTTTATCCAAAACAAGTGAAATGAAGCGTTATAAGTTATAGTCGCCCACTGTGCTTTAAATTTACATATGGAACATGTTGCCAAATCATTATTTAGAGTAATTAACACACATTTGTTGTTGCCAAACTTGCTTATTTTGTTGTTCTACTTCTCATTTGTTGGTCGCTAAAATACATGGGTTTACGCCCACGATATTGATATAAGTACAACATAAGTGAATGTAACTAACGTTTGTTTACATAAAAACTTTTTAAATGTCGGTTACAACATTACAAAAATGGATGATAATGTTTGAAACTGATTACATGTATTGCTGCCGACATCACATTAAACGATTATGCGACGCGCAAAGAAAACCTGACGCGCTAATGCTAATCAGTAATTAAGAAATATTAGGAACCTAAATCAAAAATGGAAAAGCTTTTCACTTAGCTTTAAGACAAAGGAAGACAAAAAAAACAAAAAAAAGGTAAGCACCACGTGGGTCAGACATATCTCAAAAAAGTTGGTCTATATAGTGTGAGATACATGAAGGTGAGAGTAAAGAAGAAAACACAAAACACAAAACACATATACTGACATACATATATTGAAGCTTTAACAATTTTAACAGAAACTTCTAAAAGAGCCTAAAAGAGAATGGGAACAGCTACTTTCATAGATATTCTTCTTGCTATCCTCTTGCCTCCTCTTGGAGTCTTTCTCAGATATGGTTGCGGGGTAATTATACTTTTTAATTTCCTTTGCTCATTTCATATGTAGTTTCTGTTTTTACATTTATATATATTCACAAAAATAAAATAAAAATTGGAATAATCTTATATTTTGTTGCTAGGTTGAGTTTTGGATATGTTTGGTATTGACGCTGCTTGGGTATCTTCCTGGGATCCTCTACGCCCTTTATGTCCTCACCAAATGATCATTCACCTCCACCTATCCTCTCTTCTTGTATCTTCATCTCCTTGTAAGTTTTTTCTCTATCTACTATCTCTCCCTGTATGTTACATGTCATGTCCATGGAAACGAGACTTAAGAAGCCATCTTTTAATTTAGTTTTTTTTTGGTTGTATTAGTAAGATTCTTCATTGGGAAAATGAAGTATATATATGTTAGGTGGTGAACCTACACCAAACTAAATTCTAAAAAGTAACAAAATTATTATACGATCATGTCAAGTTAATTCAGGTTAAAATATTGTTATACTTTATAGTATTCACTTAGTAGCGTTTTTGGAAACTGACTAGAGTTAACAGCACTGACAAAGATAAACATTTCTGAATTAAGATAGTTTTTTTGCGAGTTCTTGATATTTTTTCATTTGTATAATTATTTGACAATTTTTTTTAAACTTTACATTCGTAGTTAATTTGTGCAGGAGCAGACGGTTCGTCGTGTTTTCATCTCTGTGTGACTGAGTCATCGTTTCTTTCATCAGGGTTTAATCGTTGTTGTGTTTGCATTGTTATATAATTTCTCTTAATCTTTTTTTTTTGTGTCAAGAGCTTGTTTATTCGATTTTAATTAGTATTTACTAGAAATTATGTTTGCCTTGGTGGGTCTCATAGGACCACCATGATAACCATACATTATAAGCCCATCAAATCATTACACGCATTACTTCGTGGCACCATCAGCGATACCCACGAGGCACACCGAACAAAGCATTTACCCACCGGTTGTTATTACCTGATAGCACAATTTGATATACCAACTTAAATAAATCTTAATTAAAATAATCCACTTGAATCAAATTGAATTTGACCATACAGACGAGCACTTTTGTTTATTTATTTTACAATAGGCAAGGAAAATAGCTTAGCAATGCAATACACTATACATATGTTTATTTATTTACAATAGGCAAGTAAAATAGCTTAGCAATACATATATAAAGTGAAAACCAGTACTTTATTAGTCTATGCTGAGGACGGACCTGCATAAAAACAATACTTTTAAAACAATAATCACTCCACTTTACTTTAAGAGCTCATGTGTAGGAACTGATATTGTATAATGTATAATATATTATATATAGGTTTTCAAGGATTACAAACCGCACCGCAAATAACAGCGAACAAAAATATTTAATATATTTATATATTTTTGTTATTAGACCATACCGCAATTATCCAGTATGTTAGATATTCAAATTGATAAGCTAAATGGACGAGGAACTTAGTTATATTTTTCAGGGGTATACAAGACACAAGTAGCATAGGAAAATCAATAACAACAATTGTCATTTTACTCTCTCTACTTGTGCAACAAAATCCACTATTGTAGGCATTTTGAACAAGATCTAGTCTAGTCTATAAGCATATTACTTACGATCCTCGGCAGCATGTGACATGCTAACTACATGAAAAAATAATTTAATAAAAGATGCAAAAAGTGATCTTCTTCCAAAACTAGATCAGCCTGGTTCTGCAACTAAGGTTGGGCAAAATATCTGTAAATTTTAATTTGATTTGTTATTCGTTTCGATTTGAATCGAAAAGTTCAGATATCCATAACTCTACGAAGCAAAGTAAATATTAAAATACAATATGCGTAAAAAAATAAATCAAATCACAAATGCTAATATTTTCAGGAACGAATATCCGATCTGATCCATTATATACATATATATATATATATAAATATTATATTTTATGTTAATTTTACAATATTCTTTTATTAAACTTATTATATTAGTTATTAAAAATTTCATTTTTAAATTTGTAATAAAATACTATTATTATATATTATTTTGGGTTTTTATATTTCTAAAATTTTATTTTATTTTTACGGATCGAGTCTGATATCCTTTTAAAAAACTAATTTTTTCGGATATCCGGAACACCGAATATCCGGATGGTTACAGATTAAATTGAATCGGATAATTAATTGTTCGGACAAAAGGGATCGAATCACAAATACTTCCAAATACCCGAGTATTCGATCCGTGACCACCTGCAACTCAACCCAGCTCCTGGTCTATTTTATTTGGTTCAGTTATTTTTTCTTAGTTTTCTTGGTCAAAAGACTCAAAGTTGAAAACTTTGGTCTCAGGTTGGGCCTGCTTTAATAGTTGATTTATTGGTCAAAACTAAAAATGTTGGGCCTAGGTTGTGCTTGCTATAATAGTTGGTTTATTTCTAATGCTCTAGACTGAATACTCCATAGGAAAAGAAAAGATAACAAACATATCAAATGCAAGTCTAAAAAGATGATTTTTTATCGTCAAAATAAGTAGGATTTTTAAGTAATACTGTATGAGATATCACAAACTTATAAGATGGTTTAAACTAATCTTTATAAAAAGATGTAATTCACATATGTACTAGTTCTTAAATATTCAATTGATTGTAAGTAATAAGATTATATCTGTATAATTGCATGATAAAATGTAATGGGTGCATTCGAATCCAGTTGATTAGAAACTCAGAAAAAATATGTTTTATAGTTACCTCATTAATTTATCCATGATCAATTATGTCACTTTCTAAGTAGTAAATACTTTGTGGACAAAAAAATAATGAGTACTTAACAATCTGTTATACATGATATTGTCCAAAATACAGTCATCGTCGTCATCATCACATATACAATATATATATATATACATATATATATATTCGTTTTGTTGACTGAAAAATAACATATTATTACATTTAGAAAAATCTATTTTATCCAGAAAATATATTCTTTTAGAGAATGATAACTATAATTTTATTTTATTTCATAACACAAAACATGTTGAAAAATGCTAATGTTAAAAAATATTTTAAAAGATTTGAACATATCATACATGAAGCCATATATGTTTCTTTTGTTGACAAAAATAATATACCATCATATTTAGAAAAAAATCCATCTTTATCGTAAAGAAAACATTTTATATTAGAAAAGGATGAATAAAATTTTATTTTATTTTCTAACACATGTAGTATATTTGAAATGCTTGTGTTAAGATATTTAAAATATACATTAATTTTTTTAATGTAAGAAATCTATGTAATACATACATGCACTAGACACTGCATATATACATAACTTTGTATGTATAATCTCCCTAAATTCACTAATTGTCTTCTATTATAACAATATTGTTTCATATTTCTTACAAAATATCCACTAGAGAAAATGATGCTAATTAGAATTATAAACCTGACGAATGTTGGCCATTGAGTTAGTGCCAACGAACTTGCATTTTTATGATTTCACATACCACGCTACATTGTTTAATATTCATTATAATTAAATTATATTTATAGTGAGAATTTTGAACTAAAAATTTCGGAAAAAATTCATAATATTCATAATGTTCTGTGATAAGTAAATCATGTCGACTGCTATTTACTACTTCAAATTACATATCTACTGATGATGTTTCATGAGATGTTACATGAAATAGCAAAAGTTTTGTTCAAAAATAAAATTTTTAGTCCATATTCAAACATGACAATTTAAAATAAATAAACTAAACCAGATAATAAATAATTTTTTAAATATTCAACCTAATTTTTATTATAATTCAAAATAAATAATTTTGAGCATAAAATCATCTATGACAATTTTGTGTAAAATAATTGTTCAAATAATTCATGTTTTCTTCATTTATTATTAAATAAACTCAACATGTTTCTAAAAATGAATTGATTGATGGGATCTTCTTGATTTTTACTTTTAAAGTTATTAGAGGTCATTGAACTCACATCTCTACAATCAAGAAGATGTTCAACAGGTATACAAATTTTGGCATCTCATTTTCTTTGTCTAACACCAACTCTTTCGCATGCTTTTGAAATAGATAGTTTGAATAATTTTCATAATTAATTATGATTTTTATTAATTACATGTATCTATTTAAAATGTTCTTTTTGTTTTGAAATAAATTTGTTATGAACACTATTTCCGTTTTGTTTTGAAATATATATTCAGTACTTTTTATTTGTTTTATGTATTAGATTTGACAATTTTTACAAAATAACTACAAAATTTGAATTTTATTCGTTTGTTAGAATATTTATCTCTAAAATCATTAATTTAACACATTTCATAGAATTATTTTATATTTAGTTTTTAGATTATAATAAACAGGAATAGTTTTGTCAGCTATAATTGAAATCATTGAATTGTATAGTTAATTTTGAGTTATTTACATCAAATCAGATGGATTTATTTGAATCATATTTTATAAAAATTAATTATGCAGATGTCACGTGATCAAATATGGATGTTCTCAAACAGGCAAAGTTGGAACAGAAACTCTCCATACGTGTGTCTCAGTCATTGCGCTCAAACAAAACTCCAACAACAACATTCATGACATCTCGTTGTCTTTGAATAGAAAGCATAGTTTCTGCTACACTTTCACTAAGCTTATGATGCTGTATATTCCTCTTCCAAAACCTCTGTATTTTACTGCACAATAGAGCCATTGTATCTTTGACGTTATGCACAAGAAGGAGCATAGATGCAATCAACATTCTCTCCTCCAGTGAAACCTATATCAGCACATGAACATCTATTCAAGTGATTTCTCTGATTCTGTCTCATAAACATCGTATATAGATGCTTTCGGCAGAGTTGCTGAAGAGTAGTAAACCAACCGAATTGGCAAACACATTCTCTGCAGCCTGTTTGTATTTCTGAAGTATGTTTCTTTTTCTTGCAACTGCTCCTCACTCTTTGTCTTAGACAGCCAACATGGAATAACCGATGATATAAACTTCTCAAAGGTCGACTTCGACTTCGAGTGGCTATCAATCTACAAATAAAAAATGCAAATAATCAGCTGTTAGGGAAAGATTTTAGTCACCACCAGAAAAAGAACAAATGATGTGGGAAAATGAATTTGATACAAGATTAACAAGGTTATGGACTAACAAACCTGCGTCACCGTTGATTCCCCAACAAGTGTAAGTATGCTGATAATATGGTCCAAAACTCTATCTGGAACAATTTTAACTATTGGGGTGAAGAGGGAGAAGATATACTATCATTTGAGGAATGGGCAAACTCAAACTAGCATTTTCACGTTGATTTCAATTTGTTATGTCAACATGCTAAGAGAATCAAAAATATGGACAAAATAGATGCATGAGTATGCAGAGGAGGTTTACAACCGGGATCTCTTTGTGATAGAATACTTGAAAATAGTAAATAGTCACCATAAGTTCTTTAGAAGGTTTGTGTAATTTTATTATAGCACAATTGCATCAAACCTCGACATTACGGTTTGTAAACCCTATACCATACGTGATCAAACAGTTAAAGACACAATAAGTAATATGAGTATAAATCAAAACCCATAAACCATTACTCACATTTTCAAATAACAAATACTCTAACAATATAAAGATTGCAAATATTACATCGATCAATGAATGGAAAAAAAAATGGATTACATCTCCAAATTAATAACACAGAGAACAATATAATGACGAATAAGAATTTAAAAAGACACATTTGTTACGCTGTACACCCCCGTAAAAACATATAATAATTTACTACCGCAAATATTAAATTTATTCCAGGCATTATTATATTTAGGACAAGTTAAATAATGAACTCATGAATTAAACCTTTACCGTATAGTGGAAAAAAATTAAACACACTGAAATCTTAATTTTTGCAAAATATAGACGGGTAATTTATAATCTATAACAACCAACTTATTTTGTATACTTCTCATTCGATTAACAGTTAACCCACACGCAATAAAAATAAAATACACTTCAACACATGAGCCATCATTAATTAGTCATGTATAGTCTAAATATAAGCCATACTTATCAAACTGTAAATATTAAAAAAATAACTAATTTTACGAATATACAACTTATCGTTAATATAGTTATATAAATCACACGATAATTATATTTCGTGCGTAGCGCACCGGCCTTAGTTATTTATATTTTGATCACTGTAAAACTTACACAAATACTATAAATTTTATGTTGTAATCTCGTTTTCAAGATAAATTTACTTATTTTTATATTTTCTAAAGAAGAAAATGATTTAATAGTAAACATAAGTTGTATAAGATTTAATTGCATTGCATTTCTTAGTTTCAATACATAAAACATGTATCTGTTCATGATTGACCAGATCTAGAATCTGCTTTCTGCAAAATAATAATGAGAAAAGTGTTTTTTTTTCGTAGAAAATCTTTTTCGTAGGACTTAAGAAATAGTAGGGAAATGCATTTAGGGGAAAATATTGGTAAATCTTGAATTATTTAACATAAGATTTTATTTCTAGAAGCAGATTCTAGATTTGGTCAATCGATTAATAGATATATGCATCATCATTGCAAATACAATGTAATAAAATCCGTCCTGGATATTCTACCTTTTGGAAAATAGAGCTATTTAGAATATTATGGTAACATTGAAAATTTTACAACCTGGATTTTTAAAAAGAATAAGAAGTGTATATGTATTTGAACAAAAATAAAGAGATGTATATCTATTATAGTCTATTTTGAATTCTATTTAAATATACAAAATATTTTGAAAACCAAATCTTAGAATTTTCCCAATTATTTGCAATGATTTGTTTTTAAAATAACCATATTTTTTTTCAAATACATTTTATATAATCCAAAAATAAAAAAAATAAGAAAAAATAAAAATAAAACGTTTATATGACATTGTTACATAAGTGAATAATATAATAAAACAATTAAATAGATTTTTTTTAATTATAACTAGTGAAACAAAGAAGAATATTGTGTCTTTTTTTATGTAGAGAATATTTTTTAGACTTATAACTAGTAGGAAAAAAAAGATATTAATCACAGTCAATAAAATTATTAATCACATCTTTATCGACTGGTGACTGATATTTTTTACTAGTCATAAATCTAAAAAAAAAATTCTCTATTTTAAAAAGACAATTTTTTCATACCCCCTCATCACTACTATATAAGAGACACACACCCCTGAACTCAAAACACAACACACTAAACAACAAAAACACCATGACAAGGAAGAAGGTGAAACTTGCTTTCATCGTCAATAATTCCTCGAGAAAAGCAACCTACAAAAAAAGGAAGAGGGGGTTGCTTAAAAAAGTGAATGAGATATCCACTTTATGTGGGATTAATGCTGGGGCTATCATTTACAGTCCCTACGATCCTAACCCTGAGGTGTGGCCTGATGTTGCTGGTATGCAGCAAGTGATTTCTAATTTCCGGAGGTTGCTGGAAACAGACCGCGAAAAGAATAGGGTCAATCAAACGGAGTTCCTCAAGCAAAGGATAGAAAAAATCAAAAAACATCTGGCGAGGCAGAGGAAGGAGAACAGGGAGGCTGACTTTACTGAAGTCATATATCAATGTTTGCTTGGGAACATGGAAGTGTCTGATATCCAGTTCAGGGATCTTAACGATCTTGGATATATTATTGAACAGTTTCTTGATCATCTTAATCGCAGGATTGGGATTTTAGGAGGCTCGGATATGGAGATCGATGAATCCTCCAATGCTGTTGCGGCTACAGATCCTTCTGAGCCGCTTGGAACATTGACTCTTGTGGAAGGTGCAACCGCTCCAGCCACTACTGTCCCTGGGGTGGGTTCTTCTTCCTCCTTTGCTGCTGCTGCTGGTAATCAGATGTACCATTTGCCTCAATATCATCACCAGTTTTATCAACCATCTGCTGGATTATATAACCAGAACCAGTTTATGAATATGATGAACCCTCCCGACCACATGGGTTATGCTGCTAACCAAATGAGGTTTCCATTTATGGACAATCCCCATTACTACTATCAGGCTCACTACCACCATCACCAGCCTCAGCAGCGGCAGATGTTCCCAGGTGAATCCTCCTCTACTCCCCAGCAGCAGTGGTTCCCAGGTGAATCCTCCTCTGCTCCCCAGCAGCAATGGTTCCCAGGTGAATCCTCTTCTGCTCCGCCACCTGCCACCTCAGGCAGTGTCACACCTGCTACAACTCCAAATCCTACCAATAATTTTTGGTCTCGTTAAGGTTTGGAGAGAGACGTTCACATTCAGATAAGAAGACAAACTATGATTACCCTCATGTGTTTTTATTGTGTTGCCGTTTTATCTGATTTTAAACGTTATGTATTTGGATTTTCTATTTTTATTGTACCACATTTGTTGTTGTTGTTTTACACAGATATATTTAT
Source organism: Moricandia moricandioides (assembly GCA_905132885.1). NCBI lineage: Eukaryota > Viridiplantae > Streptophyta > Magnoliopsida > Brassicales > Brassicaceae > Moricandia > Moricandia moricandioides. The sequence continues at coordinate 367,325 of CAJHQQ010000087.1, forward strand.
GTATCATCTTTTTATTTCAATGAATTTAAATTTTCTCTAGTAAATCTCTTTTTATATTATACCTGAAGAATTTACGTGCAATACATATTTGTATTTAGATTGTTTTAGATTCAAATTTAATATAACTGTTGATAATTTACATATTTGCTTTGGACTATAAAAACATGACCCATCACCTTTGTAATATTTTAGTTATATTGTTAACTTAAAATTTATAGAATATATGATGAATTGCTAACTACATTTTCAAAAATCATTTAATTTATTTTTAAAATAAAAACAGATATACAAAACTTTAGTTCACAAGATCCTAGAATATTAGATTTAGGGTTAGGGAACATTGTGTGAAAGGCGGTTACCTAATACATTAACAAATTAATGTTTCTTTTAGTTAGTAGACCTAAGGTTTACGTAACATTGATAATCACTGAATAGTCTTTTTAATAATTCCACATATATACGTTTTTAATCGCTGAATAGCCTTGATCTATATAGATAGTTTCTTGAAACTGAAAATTTTCTATTAAATTTTACTATTTAAAACTTGATGAATTGCTAATTGCATTTTCAGTAATCGTTTATTTAATTACTGAATAGTCTTAATCTAGTTAGTCATTTTGGGGATTGTTCATTGATGATGTATTTCTAGAGTTCAAGGTGGCCGAGCTATTGCATCAAATTGCTATCACTGGATCATTTCCCCAAATTAGGGTTTGGTTCTTTGATGTTAATTTAAATATATACAATATATAAGTAAAGTTATAAGTGATAACCTAATATAACATTTGTAAAACTACAATATTAACGGAAAAATAGTTGAAAAGATATTGAAAAGACAAAAAAAAACAGCAAAAACATCATCAAAATATAAAAAAAATACGACAATAAATAAAGTTAAAATATAAAATATCTTGAAACAAATATGATGTAAAACAGATTAATCATGATGAGGAGTTCTTTTGTTGCCTTACGCAGAGGATAACCAAAGCCAATAAACATATGAGGAGTCAGAAAGACAACATGGAGGCTGGACTGACGGAAGTCATGTATCAATGTTTGCTTGGGAACATGGGAGTGTTTGGTATCCAAACCAGGGATCTTAATGATCTTGATTGAACAGTTTCTGGTATCCAAACTAGGATATCTTGTTGAACAGTTTCTTAATAATCTTAATTGCAGGATTGAGACTTTAGGAGGCTCAGATATGGAGATAGGTGAATCCTCCAATGCTGTTGCGGCTACAGCTCCTTCCAAGCCACTTGGACCATTGACTCTTGTGGAAGGTGCAACCGCTCCAGCCACTACCATTATGGGGTGGGTTCTTCTTTCTCCTCTGCTTCTGGTGCATCTTCCTTTAATCAAATGTACCGTTTCTCAGCACTTTTTATCAACCATCTACCATATGCTGGATTCTATGAGCAATCTCGTAACCAGAACCAATGTATGGAGGTGATGAACCGTCCCGAGCACATGCCTTATGCTGCTAACCAAATGGGGTGTCCATTTATGGACAATACCCATCACTACCATCAGGCTCACCACCTCCATCACCAGCCGCAGCAGTTGTTCCTAGGTGAATCCTAGACTGCTCCGCCACCGTCACCGCCACCTCAGGCAGTGTCACACTCGCTACAACTCCAAATCCTACCAATAATATTTGGTTTCGTTAAGGTTTGGAGATACGAAGTTCACATTCTGATAAGACGACAAAGCTGTGATTACTCTCATGTGTTTTCTTTGTGTTGCCGTTATATTTGATGTCAAACGCTATGGATTTGGATTTTTTAGTTTTTGTTGTACCACGTTTTTTTTATACTTGAAAGCTGGTTATTGTATTTGTTGTTGTTGATTTACAAAGATATATTTATGTATGATCTTTTTATTTCAATGAATTTAAATTTTCTCCAGTAAATCTCTTTTTAGATTATACCTGAAGAATTTACATGCAATACATATATTTGTAGTTAGATTGTTTTAGATTCAAATTTAATATTACTGTTGATATCTACACTATTATTTGAGAAGTGAATTTGATTATATGTTATGTTATCTATGATTGTAGATGATTTTGTTTATTTGTCATATTTTCAATATTTAAATTATTTGTGATATTTTTATTACTTTTAGCTAAATTATTAGTTTGAATAATATATATATTAAATAGTTATATATTTATTTATAAAAATTTATAATAAGAACGTAATCAAAATAAATAAATATCACAATATCGTATGGATCATACGCCAATAAATTTATTCAAGAATCAAAAGATCAACCACTCTAATCTCGCGCCAAACTTTCTTCCATGATCCTATCATGTAGCCAGTAAGAGATTTTCACAAGCAACATAAGATTAGTTACCATTAATACATAATTAAATTTACTTATTAGATTATATAATTACTTATAAATTAATATAACGAAAATTACAAAGAAAACTTATTTTATAAATAAAAAGGATAATATACATATATATATTGTGAGGTTATGGTTTTTAAGTTATAAAAAGTTAAAAATTTAAAATTAAACTAAAAGATTCATAATAAAATATTAATCATGTAACATTTTGATTTTGTATAATCAAAAAGAGAATATTCAGTGATCTCAATGAACTTTTTTGTAAAGAGTTTTTTTTTTCAAAATATTTATAATACATGAAAGGTTTCAAAAAAATATATATATTAATAAACATATATATTTTAATGAAAAAATTTATCACATAGAAGTAATTTAATGTTCAGTTTAAATTTCTAATAGTCTTTAAATTATAATGCATGTATTAATAAGTATTTATAGTATCATTATTTCCGAATATGCGGGTAAAACACCTAGTTTTACATATTTGCTTTAGACTATAAAAACACAACTCATCACCTTTGTAATATTTAGTTATACTGTTAACTTAAAAGTTATATAATATATGATGGATTGCTAATTACATTTTAAAAGATCATCTAATTTTTTAATATAAAAATAGATATACAAAAATTTAGTTCACATGATCCTAGAATATTAGATTTAGGGTTAGGGAACATTGTGTGAAAGGCGGTTACCTAATATGTTACCAAATTCTTGTTTATTTTGGTTAGTAGACCTAAGTTTTGCATAACATTGTTAATCACTAAATAATCTTAATCTGTTTAGATTTTTTTTTGAAAATTATTCTTCTAGTAAATTTTAATAATTCCATATATACACGTTTATTTAATCACTGAATAGTCTTGATCTATTTATATAGTTTATTGAAACTAAATAATTTTCTATTAAATTTTGCTATTTCAAATATGATGAATTGCTAATTACATTTTTAAAATCGTTTATTTAATCACTGAATAGTCTTAGTCTATTCAGTTATTTTGGGGATTGTTAATTGATGATGTATTTCTAGAGTAGAGTTCAAGGTGGCTGAGCTATTGCATCAAATTGTTATCACGGATCATTTCCCTAATTAGGGTTTGGTTCTCTGATGTCTGATCTAATAGTTTGGTAGACACCCTTATCAACTAGGTTTTTGACCATCCAAATGCATTTTGAACCATATATGTTTTAGATGTTTTATGAGAGCTTTGAACAATTTAAAGCAATTTTATGAGTACGCCAATCCTCAACTCTCCTCAACTAACCAACGAGTTGCAGCCCATAACCTCTTTAAACCAGGAATCAAAGCATGTTGATTCTCTTACAAGTAATCTACCCCCATTAACAAACAAAAATTTTATACTCCAGTTATGAAACAGGCTTGTGTATGTGGTCAACATCCATGTATAATTTTAAATCAATAACATCAGCCATATTGTTATTCAACTGTGTTTCAGGATGAAGTTTACCATCTAATCTATTAAAACTGAAGTACAAATAAGAAATAATCCTTATTTTTGCTTAATATTTACAAGAAATGCCATTCATATTATCCTTGCATCCAAACACCAAAGAAAAAAATAAATCTAATCTATTAAAACTAAAATACAAATAGGAAATAACTCTTGGTTTTAATTAATTTACAAAAAAATGCCACTGATATTATCCATGCATCCAAATATCTAAACATTAATTCTTAACAAGAAAAAAATAAAATTCGGCTAAGCCCATTAACAATCTTTTTCATTGAAATTGAAGACTTCATAAAAAATGTATATGTATTTTCCAAATTTATATAATAAAAACAAAATTATACATATATATGTAGCATTAAATTAGTTTTATTTTTTATTTATATTCATATAATCTACCAACTATATTTGAAATATAAAAAAAGATAATAATGTTAATAAATTTTTGATTATAATCTGAATTTATTCATTTACAATAACAAAATCATGTACCTTTCCATAACAATTTAATGACTAAAATACATACTAATATTTATTATAAATGGTTATATATACAAACAAATACAATATATTATTCATTTGTATGATATATATCTAATAGGAATAACCTATGTAATTTATAAATTTAAAATTTTTATCACCATATAATACATATACACAGTTAGGTTTTGGACGGATCGAATATCCAGAGTATTTTAGGATATACAGATTCGGATATGTATTCGTTGGATTCGTAAAATTGTTATCCGGATCTGGATATTCAGGGTTAGAATATCTAAACTATTAAAGGGGAAGTACAAAATAAAAGTAACCCTTAGTTTTCCTCAAAAATTACAATAGAATACCACTGCAATTAAAACACTGTAGTTTTGCTCTTACATAGGCTTCAATATAAGTTTAAAGTCCATTAATTTTAAATGAAAACAAAATTGCCCAAAACCAAACGGCCCAATTCAATTTTAAAAATGACATTTGTTACTAAAATTGCTAAAGCTCTTATTTTTTGTCTTTTTTTGCTTTCTAAATAATTTATTTAAAAAAAAATAAATATAAAATATAATTGCAATCTCTAAATTTATAATATAATTTAATAAAATACAAACAATCTTAATAAGATACTCTAAATTTTATACTTAATAAAAGTATATATCAAAAAATTATTACAACTTGATAGTTAGAAAAAAGGCGCTAAACAAAATGAACAAGATACACCGACATCATAACTCAATAACTTACATAAATATGAATGTTTTTTACAACTAATATAAATATATATATATATTTATACAAAACATAAATCCGCGCGGACGCGCGGGTAAAAAGCTAGTCTAAATAAAAATGAGAGTCATTGGTATGTTGAGGAGATGATGAAACTTCCGGAGCAAATAGGATTTTCTAGGAAGGAAGGAAACCACCACTACAATCACCGCCAGTTCTAAAGCATCTTCATATTAACCTTGTCGACGCTAATGCAGTGTCGTGTTATTTCAAGAACTCAAGGTAAACATCTTAAATTTTACTATAAAATATTTATAAAAATATAATTAATAAACCAATAAAAATATATCTAAACTTTCAATATACACTAATTTTAGCGAAGAGACAAAACTATAATTCTAAAAATTGAATATTAAATTATATAGAAGATTGTGAACATCTTTATCATTTATATTAATTTGCATATATGCAATATATTTATGTAAAGCTATAAGTGATAAACTAATATAATAATTGTAAAAAATACATTGTGGACAAAAAAGTAATTGATAAAATATAGAAAGCAAAAAATACAGCAAAAATATCCTCAAAATATAACGAAATTATAATAATAAATAAATTTAAATATAAAATATTATTAAAAAAATATGATGTGAAACATATTAACAAAACAAAAATATAAAATAGTTGATTACTGCAATAATAAATATAACTTATATTTGTTGAATATTTGAATAAAGTAAACAAAATAAATGTTGGGACTCCTAAGATTTGTCATGTGAGAAAAGATCTGGGGCAGTAGATTAATTTGAAGGCATTGAGTAGTGAGCACTGCTCTTCGCCAATGGTAGCATTGTTATGTTATCCTTTGACAAATGTTTTTAATTACTTTAACTTGGATTTGAATACAAATACGAATTTCCTTGTAAATAGTAAATTTATACAAACTTGAGTGGGCTAATGATAAGTAGATGTTGCTCTTTTGAGGGCGGATCAAAAGATAAGAGCAATCTCATTATGAGTTTTTCAATTTGGGTTTCTCATCTTCAAAAAAATAATATTTTAGTATGAATCAATAGATAATTAAATTTAATTATTCAGAAAGTATTAGTTTAATTATAAGCTTACACATTGCAAAATTGTTTATTAAGAGATTTTCATAATATCTCACTTGAGATATTATCTCATTCTCTCTCATTATTTTATTTTAATTTTGTAAATATTAAGAAACTCTCTTAAATATTGTTGCTAGAGTTGCTCTAAATTAACATATTTTAATTTGTAGATTATTAGATGCGGTCCCATAATTTAATATATGGATTTAATAATACTCTCTCTTTCACAATATATCACAATATATAATCATTATTGATGCACAAAGATTAGAAAATATAGAATATAATTTCGTATATTATAATGTTTGCTTTGATGCACAAATAATATAACTTAAAAATAATATAACTAATTATAGAAAAGAATGCAAAATTAATTGGTTACACCAATTTATTTTACAGTGAAGTTAAAATAAATAGAAAATATCATATATTTTAAAACAATAATAACTTAATAAAATATCATATATTATAAAACATTGAAAGTATATTTAATCGATAACCATTTTATTTTTATAATTAATTAAATGGTACGACGAATCAAATAGCCTTTCTATCAAAGTTTTTTAATAAAATATCTTGTTTTGAGAATAAAAAATAAACAGATGTTATCTTTTCAATATCCTAGTTCACAATCTGTAAAACTAATTAACCACCAGAATAAAATTTATTATTCCGATAATGTATTAATTAAGAAGATACAATGTATGATAGTTTTTTCTAAAGATAGTCATACATAATCTTGGAGATGCAAGATAGATGTGATTTCTTAATATAGTCATTTAATCCTAAAGGCTAAAAATAGGTAAATGATATGATGAATGGATTATGAGTCATTCCAGCTAAGGTGATGAATATTGGTATACACACACTTACGTTGCCAGTAATTCACCAACTTTAATTACAATGTATCTTTTCTTTTTCTCCAAATTTTTACAATGTATTTTCATAAAATAAAATAATTATTATTTTACTATTATCAAATTACACTTTTAAAGCCATTAATATGGTTATATCCGAATTATACAGCCTTATGTTATTTGAGAAATAATCTTACAATGACGATTTTACTAATAATTTTGGCTCCGAGTTCCAATAAAATGTGCCAACTGGATAACAAAGCAATACTTCAACCATTGACAACTATATAAACAAACTCTTGACAAGAGGCAACATATATACAAAAAGCACAAAACATAATACACAAAAAATTGTTGTGGTGATCATTATGACGAGGAAGAAGCTAAACCTATCTTACATCACCAATGATTCAATGAGAAAATCAACATTCAACAAGAGGAAGAAAGGCCTTTTCAAGAAAATCCACGAGCTCTCCGTTCTCTGTGGAATCCAATCATGTGCTGTTATCTACAGTCCTTTCAGCTCAACCCCAGAGGTGTGGCCATCGAACTCGGAAGTGAAGGAAGTAGTAAAGAAGTTCGAGGAGATTCCAGAGATCGAGCAAGAGAAGAAGATGGTGAACCATGAAGGTTTTCTCAGACAATGCATCACAAGAACCAGGGAGAAAAACATCAAGAAGATAAATGATAATAAGGAGAGGGCCATGAAGGAGGCTATGTTCCAGTTTCTTAGTGGAAAAGGGGACATGTTTCAGCTGAATGACAAGCATCGTGACGATTTGTGTAAGTGTATTGATCAACATCTTAAGGAGCTTTATCACCATAAGAAGCACATCCTAAGTCAGTCCCATCTTGAATATGGAGAATCTTCTTCAGCTGCTAATGCCATGACACAACCAGCAGCTATAGCTGAAGAGGGTTCCTCCTCTTTCCCAAATCCTGATGCTTTCAACACTGCTCAGCTAGTGAATAATTTGTGGGCTCCAAAGCCCATAATCTCTCCTAGTCAGAAACTAGAGCCGGTTGATACTTTTGTAGACCAACAAGGTTATTACCAAATGATCAATCCGATAGGTGGTTATCATTTGCATCCAAGTTTAAATTTAGATCTTAATCCTAATCAATATCAACAGGAGTTTGAAGGAAATCCAAATATGGTTCAAGATGGAATTTACAATCAGACTCAAAATCTGATGAACAATCCTAACCAAGTGCGTTTTCCTACGATGGATGACAACAACCGCTACTACCACCAGCAGCCATAAAACATCTTTGTTAAAGACGTTTGTTGTGATGTATGCTGATTCTTGAAAACAAGTCTTTAGTTTGATATGTAGTGTCTTATCATGTCATGGAATTTACAGTTTCCTAGTTAATTACTCCAATTTTTATTATCAAAACCGTCTAATAGCATTAGCAAGCGGAGAAGTCAAACATAGTCCAAGTTTAAAAACAAACAAAAAATACAAGAATTTTTAAGAATAAATATATAAATTATAGTCTAAAAATTAATTTTTTTAGATATACTACTAAATTTAGAATTTATCATTTCAAAAGAGACCTCAAATGTATAAAATAGAGATATAAAACTAATCTGTTACATCGTTAAATATAATGTTAATATTTTTTGAACATGTGCCATAAATAATTTAAGAAGTCAATAATTACAATGTTTACTTTTGTTTGCAGAGATTATAGTTCTCTCTCTTTCATGTTTTAGGATTTCATTTGATAAAATGTCCTCTCTCTTTTTACTTAATTTCATTAATATCACCTTTTTACTATAATAACAAGAGGGGATCTATATATACTATTTTGTATTCGGGCGTTAAAAATCATATCGGTTAAAGCCATTGATACTATTAGTGAATAATTAAATTATTCATTAGATAATTAGAAAATAATTACAATAAAAGTAAAAACTAGTAAAAAAACAAGAGCATATTTTAAGCAAAAAATTATATAATTAGTGTATATCCAATGCTTCCGTTGATATGATGATGTCTTATACATATTCTAATTTTTTATTTTACGAACTTATATTTTAATTTATAAAAATCAGGATAAACATGTTACAACTTTTATTTTCCATATATTCTCACAAACCTCCTTTTTAGTTCCTTATATGCAAACGGACAGAGTTTCACAACTGATCCATCTATTATATTAAAACAAAAGTGCATTTGGGAAATAAACCTTACTTCATGTTTAATATTACTCTTTATGCCACTGATTTTTTGTCTTAACATTTCTACATAACCACCTAATTAGAATGCATACCCAAACAAATCTTTGAATCTCTCCAACCATATACTAATTATCGGTTTAATCTCCCACTGCCGACATAATGAAACTTGTTGTATTATTTATTGAAGAATTTGTTTTACAATGGACCCATATGGCTGGTATTGTTTTAATTTTTACAACAGAATTATCAGCTTATGTTTTACTATTTATTTATTTATTTGTTCCTTGTAATTTGTTGGGGATGCGAATCGATCATTGGGTTGAAAAAATAGAAGAGTAAAGATGCATGTGGGTGCAAATAGATGGTACGCATTGATCTCAAATTACTCAGCCAATAGAGACCAATGAGTAGTTGCCATGAATGAGTCTTCCAAAGATTCCACATAGTAGTACTCAATGACCTTTTCATTATTCTCACTTTAATTTGTCGGCAATTGAGCTAAGTAAGTCTCTTTTTGTAAATATATGTGGTACACACTTTTCATTTTGTTCTCTTCGAAAATTGTGAATCAAACTTATGTACGTATATGAATTAACATTCCAAATGTTCATGCGTCAAGCAAGTGTTAAGCTGCGGTTTTACTTCTTAGTCTTATTTTTCTGCTTCTTGTTATTGTGAGTATTTTTTTTGCTTTTGTGGTGATCGAATCTTGTAGACTGATTCTTGGCACCACTACGAGATCACTAGACTTGCAACCATTTAATCAAATTAAAGAGAATATTTTGGTTTATAATTGGCAGTAAAAGTAAAGAGTGTATGAACCAAGAAAAGGCTCAAAGCGAAGCAAAAGACAAGAAGAGGAATCAAAGTACGCTTAAAATGTACCTTTTGTACAAAAAAAACTGGAGCTTTATGTGAGGGGAAGACGCAAGGAGGAACCTCCCGTCCATGCAAATAATAGCAATCATATAAAGTTCTTGATTCTACAGCTAGCTTCATACCTATGCTTTTTGGTTATTTTATCTTAAAAGATCTTAGTATTTGATTGATCTTCTCTGCTAAAAATTAATACTATATTGTAAACAAGATTATTTATGTAAAAAATCACGTCTTTCTATACTGATCTACAAGGTTATGTTATAACTTATACTTCCTGTGAGTCTGTGAGATTCATAAAAGCTATTCCGTTTCATATATCATTCTGGTAAATCTTGGGGGGTAAGTTTGGATCCTATAGAAAAAGCTTTAATTATTACTCAATTAAAGTTAAGCAATCTTTGTTGTTTATGTAAATTTAATAGTTTTTATTCTCTTATGTTCATCTTTATATGATTTCACGTCGATTTTTTTAAGACCACTAAAATTCCTTCATTCAAATTGTATCATTTGGTCAATCTTAATATGATTGCATGAGTCACTATTATGATTATTTTACGAGAAACAAGAATTATACAAAGTCTAATCTGGTTATTTTGATTTGTTTATTATTAACCGACACAACCAAAACACATTCCATATGATTTGAGTCAAATTATTTAACTAGCTAGATATGAAAGCAACAAGGAAAAAGAATGAGAAGCTAGACGAAGAAAATCGTAAAGAAATATCGATTATTAATTACAACTAAGACAAATCAATACACTCTCAAACATTTCAAATAAATAAATAAACAATTTAGCCCTTGATCATCATATCATCATGCCTTCTCGGATTGGTACGGAGAGAGAGATTAACGCTGAGACGCAGAGACACGACTGGCATGAAACTTGGCAATAAAGGCAGACGCTTTGCGGTCAATACCTGGTTCAGCCACCCAGTAACGTTTGTCTTCATCGCTAGCCATTGCTTTACGTGTGTAAACGACGTCGTCACAAGAGGCGTCTACTTCCACTCTTTGAGATCTTCGTGTTTTAAAGAAGCCGAAGAGACTGTGTGACATGTTTCCTCCCATTAGTATGTGTTCTTGAACTTGTCTGAAACGAGTCGAGAACAAGAAGAGACACAAAAGTTAAGAGAGAGAGAGGTTTTTAATTAGATGTTGTTTTGTGTGGGTTGGTGCATTTGCGCATGTATTTATAAGGAATATGGCTCACCAGAACATTAACCAGTGAACCAATAATATAATGGTTTTAACCGGTCATCCAAAATGTTAGATATTAGCGGTACGTATTCAATTGAGACTAGTTGTATTATTTCTTAACGTTTTTTCTCCAATTGTTTCCATAAGAAAATCGGAGAATTTTTGTCCCGTAAAGTTTATCTTTTAATTTGGACGTATTGTTTTTACAAAATATGTTAGAGGTTTAAATTAAAAAAAAAATGCGATTGATATTTTGTTTCGTTTGTTTCAATTTTAGTGAGTGGTGCCTAATGAAAAATATATATATATATATAAAGTTTGATATGACAAATTAAAGTTAGGTTCGCTTTAGATTTTGTCGTAGCTCGAACCAAATTATGCATCCTTTGATCAAAAGTATATCAAGAACCTGGAAATTTCTAAATGCTTTATCACGAAATGTTCCTTAGTCATTCGCATTTTTTTTTGGAATTCAATGTCAATTCAAGAAACAATGTCAAATTTTCAAAACTATATTTGTTCTAATATATAAGGGGTGCAAATAATTAGCAGCCGAGATATTATGATTCAGGCACGTCGAGAATGGTAACACCACCAATCATATGGTTGTGAAATGTTGTAAAATATCATGTATTAATGTGTTGGCTTGAATTGACCCCAAAAACAAAAGCATTGGTTAGGCATCCAAGTTCTCTGTGTTAATTTGTTTGGTCTTTTCTCTCATACTTTCTTCAATGTATTTTTCCTTTTATAGTATTCTTTTTCTAGAACCAAATCTTTTTAAAAATTGTTTTATTATTATTTTTTAGTTACACTAGAATTTTCTTTTTCTTTTATCATCAAACTCAAACATACTCTCATTTTGTTCTCCTTTTCTTTCCCCACCACTATTAGCAACTCTTGCCTAACTAAGGCCACTTTCATTTTTCCAAAAACACTTTTTATTTAACTCGTAGTCATACACGTTAGGATTATGAGCAGTCATACACGTCAGGAAGATAACTCTAACTTGAACCCTAACGTTTTGAAGATAATTCTCCACCACTTAAATTATCTATTCAGATATCCTTTTATTCATATATAGGTAATTAAACTAAACCAATGTAAACGCGTTCGAAATTCACAATAACCAACCATAATTAAGAAGTACAATACATTTATCGAGTATGATTTGAATGACTGTTCAAAGTGATCGGTGAAGCATGTCAATCATGTAACTTGAATGAAGTATAATTAAGAAGTACAATAGATTTAGGGAAATCGGCCAATTTATACATCAACAAAAGGTCGCGGTCCCGATCAATACATACACTCGGACACTGTGCTAAAACATACATTAATTCATTTTATATTCAAATTTCATACATCAACCAATAAGTTTAGGTAAATTCATACTTTGACCGAGTCTCCGTTAGTCAAAAGTTAACGGTTGATTACGTGGATATTAAACAAGGATTAACACGAAACGACGTCGTTTTGGACTCAAATTGTTAATTAAAAATATTTGTTTCAGACTGGTTGATAGGGGAATCGAACCCAGGTTACACCAACAACTAATCCACCACTCAACCACTTTGCCAAACCCGATCCGTTGTTTATATATTTGCATATATGTATTTAGACCTAGTAAATACGTTTAACAGATCAGTTTTTTTAAACACCAGTTTAGATCAATTTATAGTGTTATTGATATTGATATTTCCATAAACAAAACCTCAAATTTATAGTGTTATTGATATTTCCATAAACAAAACCTCAACTTTATGCTTTTTCTACAAATTTTTAAAATTATTTTTAATTTTATTTTGAATAATTATAAAAAATATATCAATTAATATATATATATATATATATATATATATATTCTTATATAGTTTAAGATAAATAAAAAAAATATTTTAAATTAATATAATGTTAAATTAAAATTTATATTAAAATATTGGTATAAAAATAATAAAATCTAGAATATTAACATAATTTTATTTTTTAAACAGAATTTAAATTAAAAATTTTATTACTGCACATTGTGTAGAAAAACACCTAGTTCTAAGTAATAATGATGATAATACATTGGATGAATAACACTATAAATTGATCTAAACTGGTGTTTAAAAAAACTGATCTGTTAAACGTATTTATGTAATTGATGTATGTTTTAGCACAGTGTCTGAGTGTATGTACTGATCGGGACCGCGACCCTTTGTTGATGTATAAATTGGCTGATTTCCCTCCCAATAGATTTACTATAGTAATTGTAGAATTTTATCCAAAATTATAAAATAATTAAAATACAAAATAAATTAAATTTACATAAATGTATTATAAAAAGAAGGATGAATGAAATGGTATTTTTAAAAAAAAACTTAAATTTTCATAAACAATGGAAGGCAGTCAACAATTTATAAAAAATAGTAAATTTTAAAACACTAGAAATATAGTTTTCTTACATTTCTTCCTACAAAATCATTCAATTTATTATAGTAAAATATTTCAACTAGTCACCAAAAAACTTTGAAAAACTTCTTCTGTGTTTTGACAATACTCCCTTTCTGAAAAATCAAGTACTTCAATAGGGTTTTTAACTTTTTGGTATCGGAATCTTTAGTTTCTTAAAAGTCATCACTAACTATTTATAAATGCATACCCTTGTTTAAATAAATTTCAAGATTCCAAACATTATATTCCCGGGGACATTATAACTAAAATGCCTAATAAATGTTCTTCTAACTATAAAACCTTTATTTTTTTTAACCATAAAACCATTAATTTTATTTATCTACAAACATTAATAGGAAATAAACAAAAAACAATTTCTCCTTAAACTAGATGCCCTAATCAACGACTGGGGTGGCTTGACCTCTGAGCCGGTCCTGATAATTGCATATACATTACGTAAAGATGAAATACAATATTTATATAAAAAGTCTATAATTTGGTAGGAATGCAGTATTACTATTATTATTATTATACAAAAACATATATAAAATTATAAAAACAAAAACGGGGAGGAGAAGAAGCACACAGTCAAAAAGAGAAGTGAAAAGAATCCGTTGGAGAATAAAAGACTCAATATTTTAATAAGACAACTAGAGTTTTTTTCTTACTTGTGGAATATATATCCAATAACTACAAGCTACATATATAATCACTAATTAATATCTATTGGGCCACTTTACGTGAGAAAATAATATAATCTTCTTTCGTAATCCTTCACCTATAAAACTGCAAATATCTAGCTGTAAACGGAGCTAAGTAATTCACCTCCATCCATCAGATGGGTTGTAACTTGAAATTAATTAAAACGAAATAATTGGAGGTGGTTTATTGGTCTCTAACTTTTTTTGGTAAAATGGTCTCTAACTTTGTAATGGGAATATAAGTTGGGTTGTAACTTGTAACTTCTACGTAACCAGTAGATGTAGAGGATAACAAAGATAATTAGCCCTTTAGTATATTTGTAAAGAATGAGAGTGGGACGATATAAAGTTTAGTTCTACTTAATGTAATACTTTTATTTAACTTAATGTAATATGAACGTTTATGAAGCAGTAGATAAAATTTTGAAAATCGGAAACTAATGTTGTAGTTTGTCATAAAAAAATATTGAAGATCAGAGTTTAACATGATTTTGCTAGCATTAAAATGACTATGATTTTAATTTTTTGATCCTTCAGTTCTTGTAGTAAAAACTAAATCATGCTCCCTTAGATAGGGCAAAAAAAAAAAGAATGCATGAAGATAGTCTAAAATGATGACTACGTTGTTATGTATACGATTAGAAAACTAGCACACGCTCTAGCTCGAACTCGAAAGAACCTGACTGGCTACTGCTGCATGTTGATGTAGGTGACGACTAATAAAACAAATAAAATCGTAGAATTGAGAATAAACACGTGAATAACTTCTAAATGCGATTAACTATCTTAAAGTTCTCCACTCAACTATTATTTTTCATCACGTGGAACTAAATTAATTATCAGAAGACGTACTCAAACGATAGCCAACAGATTGATAAAGCTCTAAATTTTTGTAGAATCATTTTTATTCATATTGCTAATATATTGGTTAGTTCACGATCTATATATTAACATTAGTTAATTAGCTGTCATCGATTACGATGATTTTTAGTAATGTTTTTCTCTTAGACGAGACGAATCCATGGCATAATTGTACACCCAAAAATAAAAACACAAATCTATATTCCATAGCATATTGTTTTCCTTTAACTAGGTAGTGTAACCTAGTGGTAAACTATTTGGATCATTTTGTAAATCAATTTCCATTGAGAAAAAAAGTTTCTGCTATTCGATCGGTTTAAGTTTAGATTTCAACTCATGCAATTTATGATAATACATTAATAAACAATTTGTCTGACATTAGTTACAAGTCATTAAAAATTCAATGTAGTAATAGTCTATTTATAGTAAAATATGTATTTTTTAAAAATCTGATCGGATAAACCGATAAGACATATAAAAAAACATATTGTTTTTTTTTTAAAAAATAAAATCGTAAACAAAAGGTTTTACGTTTCATAGGGAGATACGTTATCAAAATTAGACAGCACGGTGTATTGAATGAATCAAGAAATACGGCACGCTGTTTACTCAAGAGGTAGTCTACAAAACTACGCGTAGTTTATAATATCAAGGACGAAACAACAACAAGCGCATGGATGGATGGTGATTGATGACCGAGAAGGTTGTAACCGCACAGACTCTTCCCTCTCCTTCCTCGTGAATTCGATCATAAAAACATCAATATCAGATTAGGGTTTCTTGGGTTCTCCGCGATTTCGAGGTAATTCAATCTCTCATTCGTCGTTTTTAGGGTTTATGCATCCCAATTCCGACCGAAGTTACACGATTCTTCTCCCTGAGCTATTTCAATGTCGTTAGTTAGTGTTGATGTGTTCGGTTAGGCGGATTGTATCTGTTTCTCGAGGAGAGGTTATCATACGACGGTTAGGTGTTCTGGAATATGTATTGGACCATAAAGTTGAAACCTTTCGTCTCCTTATACGCTGAATCTCTCGCTTTCTGTATTAAATCGAAATGTTTTGTTATTGCCTCTTGCTTCCGTGAGTAGTGGGTTCGTGTTTGTAGAGCCAAATGCTTTGATTTGGTTCGGTTAGAATCTGAAAGTTTCAATCTTTTCGGTCTAAATGTGCAATGACAGTTTCTCAGTGATTGTTTGAATAATATGTATGTGCTAGCTTTAAATCAGACATTGTGAGCTTAGGTTACTTGCTTTTGTGTATGTTTAGGTGTTACAGAGCTTAGACTAAAACAATTAGAGTTTGATATTTTGGTTTGTGTCTGCTTGTTTGTTACAGGACATGTCAGTGAAACGGGTCATAGCAATATGTATGTCTGGTGGAGAGTTTGTGACAGAGAAAGGTGGGGCATTAACTTACAAAGGAGGCGATGCTCACGCAATAGACGTGGATGAAGAGATGAAATTCAAAGACTTTATGTCTGAAATAGGAGAGATGTTTAACTGCGATGCTAGAACAGTTTGTCTCAAGTACTTTCTCCCGGATAACAAGAAGACGCTTATCTCCATCTCGAACGATAAAGATTTGAAACGGATGATCAAGTTTCACGAGAACTCAAACTCTGCGGATGTTTATCTCATACCTGAAGAACCTGCTCCAGACATTTCAAACATGCCTGCTAGCAGGTAAGAAAAGCCGTTGCATGAATCATCGTCATCATAGTCGTCACTTTAAGAGTTTTTTTTTTCTTACAGATCTAGCAGAACTACATTGTCTGAAGCGATTCCTCCAGTTCCTCTGGAGGACATGATAGATGACATAACAGGACCAGAAGATCTTCCCCTCTCAGTTTCAGTCTCAGCTCCTCCTGTTGTGACTATGGAGCAAGTCGAGAACCGACCTGGAGATACACAGATTGTCATTAATCCACCAGATATGATGTCATCGATTCTTGAAGTCCCAATTCCGAAAGGAGACATTCTCACAAAGGCGAGAACACAGCAATGGCAGAACACAATCACAGGTGTTGGACAGAGGTTTAAAAACGTCAGTGAGTTTCGTGAAGCACTGCGTAAGTACGCTATTGCAAATCAGTTTGGATTCCGCTACAAAAAGAACGATAGCCACAGAGTGACTGTTAAATGTAAAGCTGAAGGTTGTCCCTGGAGGATCCATGCTTCGAGGCTATCAACTACTCAGCTGATATGTATCAAGAAAATGACTCCATCACATACTTGTGAAGGTGCTGGTGGTATCAACGGTCTTCAGACGAGTAGGAGCTGGGTTGCTAGCATTATAAAGGAGAAGCTGAAAGTTTTCCCTAACTATAAACCGAAAGATATTGTCAGCGACATCAAGGAAGAGTATGGGATTCAACTGAACTACTTTCAAGCTTGGCGCGGGAAAGAGATAGCAAGAGAACAGCTTCAAGGATCATACAAGGATGGTTATAAGCAGCTTCCCTTGTTCTGCGAGAAGATCATGGAAACGAATCCAGGCAGCCTCGCTACGTTCACGACTAAGGAAGATTCAAGTTTTCACCGTGTTTTCGTTTCATTTCACGCCTCTGTTTATGGTTTCCTCGAGGCATGTAGACCGCTAGTGTTTCTTGACAGTATGCCTTTGAAGTCAAAGTATCAGGGGACTTTACTAGCTGCAACTTCTGTTGATGGGGACGACGAAGTGTTTCCTCTGGCTTTCGCTGTTGTTGATGCAGAGGCAGAAGATAATTGGGAATGGTTCTTGCTTCAGCTGAGGTCTGCTCTCGGCACGCCTTGTCCCATCACTTTAGAGCAACAGAAGGATCTGCAGGTTTCTAGCCCCATCACTTTCGTTGCAGATAGACAGAAGAGTCTGCAGGAACTGATCCCAAAAGTGTTTGTTAACTCCTTTCACGCGTACTGCTTGCGTTATTTAACCGATGAGCTTATCAGAGACTTAAAAGGACCCTTCTCACACGAGATCAAGCGGCTAATAGTCGATGACTTTTACTCAGCAGCATATGCACCAAGGCCTGATTCATTCGAGAGACATGTAGAGAACATCAAAGGCCTCTCGATGGATGCTTACAACTGGATCGTGCAAAATAGCCAGCCAGATCACTGGGCCAACGCTTACTTTCCCGGTTCTCGTTACAACCACTTGACTTCAAACGCAGGTGAACCTTTCTTCAGCTGGGCTTCTGACGCCAACGATCTACCAATAACTCAAATGGTGGATGTGATCCGTGGGAAAATCATGGGATTGATTCACGTGAGACGGATTAATGCAGCTGAGGCTAATGGAAGATTGACTCCTTCAATGGAAATAAAGCTAGAGAAAGAGTGCTTAAAAGCGCAAAGCCTTCATGTAGCGTCATCCGCGGATAACAACTTGTTTCAAGTCCGTGGAGACACTTATGAGCTTGTGAACATTGCGCAGTGGGACTGTAGCTGTAAAGGTTGGCAGTTAACGGGCTTACCGTGTCACCATGCGGTTGCAGTTATCAGCTGTATTGGACGTAGTCCTTACGAGTTATGTTCTAGATATTTCAGTGTTGAGAGCTACAGGCTGACATACTCCATGTCAATAAACCCTGTTCCTTTATTGGAAGGAGGAGAGATGTGTAGAGAGAGCTCTGGGGGTTCTGCGGTGACGGTAACACCACCACCTACACGGCGACCACCAGGGAGGCCACCGAAGAAGAAAACACCTGCGGAAGAGGTGATGAAGCGGCAGCTGCAATGTAGCAGGTGCAAGGGACTTGGTCACAACAAGTCAACTTGTAAAGAATATCTTCTTGAATGCTAGTTTTTTCGGATTGTTCATTATGTTTTTTTAAGTAACCTTTTTTAACTTTCATCAACTTTTTATGATCAATCTGTAAGAAGGGAGGATTGAATTTTTTACGTTGAACACTTTTGTATTTTAGTTTCATTCAAAAAAGTTCTTGCTAAAGTTTTCACTTGTGACCTTGTCAAATGATAAGGTTAGTCTTAGAGAAACGATAAGAAATAGCAATGGATTTGAATGTTATAATTTCTTTGATAATTGTGGAGAGTTTTATCTTGTTACATCCGCCAACCTTTATTCACTTCAATTTCACTTTGCATGTGTTTTTGGTTTATGTTTGTAGAGTGAGACTTAAAACTTCGAACTCTTACAAAATAATAATAAAACTTTGTTGACTTTTACAAGATCATAACCCACACAACGATTCACTCTTTCTCTACTCATTACAGCAACAAGGGGCTACAAAATCATCATATTGAGATTGAATATTCGTCACAAAACTGAGAAGGTAGAGAGAGACTATTCCCTCTAGTTTTTTTCGTGTTTGCAGGTAACAGCAGATAAATCACAAACCGAGCCAAGGACACTGCTTCCTTGCATGTTCTGGTACTAACTTAGCCACCATCTCCACAGGCACACCTTTAAGCTCTGTTTTCACATAACACATTTAAAAAAAACATGAGTTTAAGTCACTTATCTTTATGATACTTTTGAGCTATGAAACCAAGTAAAATGTGAAAACAAGGACGACTGGGAAGTACCATGTGGCTTGAAGTTGAAAAGTGGTGGAAAGAAACGTCCATTGGGCAACCGTGCATTAGGATCTCTAAGCTCGTCAAAGAATGGGTGGACCAATGCATCAAGCTAGTTGCCAAGAACACAATGTCAACAAAATAAGATAAAGAGACAAGAGATTTTGCAGAAAAGGAAAACGAGAGAAGTAGCAAATACTCACAGCACTGCAACGGAGATTAGGAGAGTATTGAAGAAGCCTTGAGACCAAATCAACAGCTTCTGGAGGCATTCGCTTGTGGAAAATCTGGATTTTTAAATGACAAAAATGTTTCAGTTAACAGCTAGTTAAAGGCATTGAACTTGTTTACATATGATATTCACATGAAAAGCACATTACCTTATGCCATGGATGAGCTTTAATCTGAGGGAACTTGAACTCAGTGTAATTGGGATTCATGCATTTGATCTCTTCCCTTGTTGGTGTTCCCAAAACCTGTTTAGTTCATGAATAAAGTCAAGTATAATCATTACACATCATATATATAAGTGTACCTCTCTGTACAGTTAATACCTTTATAATCTCTACAAGTTGATCAACGCCACTCTCACCAGGAAACAATGGCTGGCATGAACAAAAGGAACAGATTAGGATTTCAAACAGAGTGTTTTGATTTTGACATTTGACAATAAAAAGTTTTATTACTTGTCCGAGAAGAAGCTCAGCGAGAACACATCCTGCAGACCAGACATCAATGGCTGTAGTATACTCAGTAGCTCCAAAAATAAGCTCAGGTGCTCTGTAATATCTAGAGCAAATATATGAAATGTTTGGCTCTCCTTTGACCTGTTTCAAGAATCAACAAATGGTTTGAGTTTCACTGTTTTCGAAAGAGAGTATACATCAACAAACTCACCAATACTTTAGCACTTCCAAAATCACATAGCTTCACTTGATGAGTGTGTGGATTTACCAACAAGTTTTGAGGCTTTATGTCACGATGACACACGCCTATACATCGGTGAATGTAACATAATGACCTGAAAATCTGCCAAAAACATAGAAAGACTTAACGAAACATCAAAAGGATTTGCAATAAAACAATCCAAAAAAACACTAATATAAGTCAAACCTGATACGTGTAGAGTTTGACGTAAACGATAGGCATTCTTTGGTTAAGTTTGTTGTAGTGCTTGATAACACGGTGTACTGTTTCCGGAACGTATTCAAGGACCAAGTTGAGGTAAAGCTCGTCTTTCTCGGTTGTTGAGAAGAAGCAGTGTTTTAAAGACACTACGTTCGGATGGTCAAGTAGCCTCATTGTTTGAAGCTCACGGTTCTTGTACCTACGATCTTGCAACACTTTCTTTATCGCAACTGTTTCTCCTGTTTCTAAACATTTCGCCTGATAAGAACAACAAGAAAATGATCATGTCAGAGGTAAAGAGACATATAGTTTGATAGAGAAGAGAGGAACAAAAAAAAAAACTCAAAAACTCACTTGGAACACAACGCCAAAGGAGCCGTGTCCAACAACACGCTCTGCCATGTAACTGATTGTCTGCAAGTTAAAGGAGATTCATTTAGCTAATGAAAAAATACAATGGAATGAACTAAATAAAGGATCAAGAAGTGTCACAAACCTGTTTTGGTTGGCCATTTCTTCCACCTATGGTAGTCACTATTATATGACCAGTCTCAGTGACATTGCCTTTGACGATTGTAGCTTCCATTTCCTGGTGAACATCAATCATGTCAGTTAACAAAACTGAAACAGAATCAACAGAAAAAAAAAGAGCCATACTTTATCATCTTGAATTTTCATGTGATTCATCTCTTCAGGTAATCTATCAACATCACTAGCAGCATTTCCACTAGAGTCTCTAACCGCGGCACTAGGCTCTACGCCCACCGTGGCCATCTCTGGAACAAAAAAAAAAAAGGACTCTTTCTTTCTTTTTTTGTCACTCTTCAAATCTTGATCAGATCAACCCTGCAGCAAAAGTGATGGGTTTAGGACATGATCCATAAAACCATATCTGTAATTACAGTTGCTTGGTCGTTAAAGTAATCTCAAGACTACTCAACAAAACAAATCTCAAGGCCCCTCTGGAAGATATAAACATGCAAAAGTTTGGATTTTTAACAACCATCACCTAAACAAGCAAGAGCTACCAAAAAGAAAGGTATAAAACCCTTATAAGGAAAAACAATTCATAGGAAAAGGGATAGATCCATAAACATACCCAAAAAAGATTGCAAATTTCAATTCAAAACATCTTGTCCAAATAGTAAAATAGCAAGGGGGATCTTTGAAGCTACAAACATAAGCTACTTTTTAGGTGGCAAAAAATTAAAAGATCCACAAAAATTTTAAGATGAGAAACATAAAAGACAGAGATTTAGAAAGGTACCCAAGAAAGTTTGAGAATGGAAGAAAACAAAGAGATTGGAGGAAGAATCAAGAAGATATGATTAGATCCATAGGAAGGAAGGAGGGAAGATGGGTTTTTGATGATCAATGTCTCCCTCTCTCTCTTCTCTTCTGTCTATCTTCCTTTTTTTGAGTTTGGTCTGATGAATAATAATAGTTTTGTAAGAATAAAAATGCTGTGAAGCTCTGTGGCTGTGCTTTTTAATGAGAGAGGCATATGCTATAATGCGCTGGTGACAGTCATATCTTAAAAATGAAATCCAGAAAATATTCACAATAAGATAAGATAGTCTTTGGAGTTAGTAAAGTGAAAAGAAAGTACATTGGGTTTGGTTTTTCCTCTCTTTTTAGTTTTGACCATTCAAACTTTGTTTACCCCACTCTTTATTTATACTTCCTCCTTTGTTACAAAATAGCTGTTATTTTTAATTTTTAATTTTCAATTCAAAATTTATTAATTTTTAATTATAATTTACTTTTTTATTAATTGAAACATAGTTTGATGTATGGATAACTGTGATTTTATATAGAAAATATGTAGAATTAATTATTTTTTTAATCAATGTATAAAAAATTAAATTGACATATTAAAGTAACTTTGATGATCCATCTTATCTATTTATTTATTTTTCAATTTAATTTTGTGATTGGTTGAACTGGCATCCTAACAAAAACAATCTGAAAACAATGCTGGATTTATTGTGAAGAATCAGGATTTATTTTACTTAATTTAGTTATATAAAAAATTATATTTGATTCTTTTTAGTAGCTCCATTCTGAGAACCAGTTGTTCCCCAACTTTTTTTAAAAAGGAGTCAAACTCATAATGTCAAAGTTGATAAAGCTAAATGGACTAAACTGCACTGTTTTTTTATTTCTATAGCAGACGTCCAATAACTATTTCCTGAATGTCATACAATTGTCTGCTAAAAAATTAAAAATTAAAGAGTATCTAGATCAACAACCAACAGCCATAAATATAAATGACATTTCCAGCCAAGTGTATAAGTTTTAATAATTGTGTCTTAAATTAAATCGAAGAAACGAATAATATAATAGTATAGTTAATAATTAAAAAGGATGGCGACATTTTGAAATTTTGGACAAAGCTGGGGGGTGGGGTCGGTGAGAAAACGACAACAAGTAGGGGTAATTTTGGTATTTAATGGATATCTATCAGAATATTCCAAAGAGTCTACAGTACAGGCTGAACTGGGGCCAGGTGTCGGAGAGGAATTAAAAAAAAAACTTATATTTGTCAGCGACATTTAACTGGGCTTCAGAATGGGCCTTAGAAAATCATAAATCTAATATTAAGTAATGGGCTTTGAAAATTATATTTAATATTAGGCCGAAAGTATGGTCCCGACGGGCCCAAACCCGCGACCTTTTGAGCGAAAGACGATTATATTAGCACATGGCATCCCAAACAATACACATATTATTACAAACACCTAGACTTTCTAACATTCTTAGATTTTACTCAAAACTACATTTTATACAAAAAAAGGGAAGAGAAAACTCATCTCTTGGAGACAACCACTAACATCAACATAGACATTGATACAACGATCTTGAATCCTGAATTGTCCCAGAACTTCTGTTTCTCCCAGGATTCTTCATTACCTTGTTCTTTCTCTAACATCATATCTCTTATCTCTTTGATCTCCATGTCCCTTCTCTCCTCTTTCTGCTCCATTCATCACACAAGAAAAGGAGTTTTGGTAAATATAAAAAAAACTTTGATCCAAACAAGAAGCTACATGAATGTAACAGTAATGAACTTACCCTCTGAAGCTTTCTTGTCTGGCTTCTAGTTTCTTGAAGACAGAACTCTAGCTTCAGTATCTTCTTCTTCAAGTCTTGATCCGTCCTTCTCTGTTTCTCCAGCTGTTTTTAACCATAAAGATTAACAGATTGTTTTAATCAAATCAAAAAAAAAAAAAAAGAGGGATTCACCTGAGATTCAAGTTCCTTAGTCTTATGTTTCCAGTGACCTGACATTAACCTTATCTCATCTTTCAGTTTCTTAACCTCTACGTCATTCACTTCAACTAGTCTATTCAACCTCTCAAAGTGCATTGGAGAGACCTCTTCCAGAAGCTTCTGGAGCAAGCAATCATTGCTACCTATCCTAGCCTTGGTAATGGACTCTGTTACCTCACGCTCAATTCTCGTAAGTTCCTCCCTTAGCTGCTTCTCAGAGCACTCTCTCAAGCTCAAATCTCTCTGTAGATTATCAAGCTGGTGCCCGAGCTGAGTCACACGTTGTTCATGTTCTCTAAGAGAACGTGTTTTGTCGTCAAGTTGTTGTTTAAGCATTGAGCATTGGACCTGTGCAGCTTGAGCAGAACCAGCACTTGCTTCTGCGGTTTGATTGGTTTCATCCAGGTGTGATCTGAACTCTTCCAAGTCTTTAATAAACTGTTTACTCAAAAGAAAGTTTACATACTTAAGAAAGTGTAGTAACCAAGACTAGTATATCATGTAAAGACAAGTTGTGACCACACAATGCATGTCTAACAGAAACTCCATCAGTACAGTAACACAGAGTTATATCACTTAAGACAAGTTGTTTCTTCTTCATCTAAGCTAGGATCTTAAACCACAAGTAAAGCCTTGTAACTAGTAACAAGATATAGTCTTATAGACATTGGTTTAATGAGAACAAACCTTTTCAGCAGCAGATGCAGAAGCTTGAAGCTGAGAGTTCCTTTCTTCCAATCTCTTATGCAATTTACACATGTCCATTTCCATGTTCTTTGCTCTTTTCTCTGCTTCCTAAACAAACAACAAAAGAAACCCAAATCATTTCTAACTGATTCCATCATTTTAATAAGAGACCCCACCACTAATTAACACCAACAAAAAGGAAGAATCAATCAGAAGAATAATAAAAAAAAAAGAGAAAGACTTTTTACTTTTCTAGTTTGGGATTCTTTAAGAAAGGACCGTTCTTGAGAAACCAAACGGCCCCTCACTTGCTTCAGCTCAGCCGCCAAAGAGACAACGTTTCTCCTGAAACTCTCTTTCTTCTCATCCAAATCTTTCAGAAGTGGATCCACCATGGTTTTGTCGGAACAAGACATCTGATTATTCGGTTAGCTTCTCATCCAAAGTCTACACCTTTATGATTTGGTCTGTTCTCACAAATCTCAAAACTCTGAAGATAGGAAAAAAAAAGGGTAAATTTTGTAGCATGTGAACATGGGCAATTGACCATTAATACAGAAGTTAAATGAAGAAGAGTCTTTAACAATTCAAAAAAAAAACTATAAAGATGGTGACTTTACATGAGCCTTGTGTGGGAGAAAGTAGATGTAGTAACTTGTGGTTTAAAAAGAAAAAAAAAAGAGTCTTCTGTGTGTTTTTAAGATCTTTGGAGAAAACCAAATCTCACTGATTTTGGCATGAAGAGGAAAGAGAGAGAGAGAGAAAGGAATGAGAATAAATGAATTGGAGAGAGAAGAAGACTTTGAAGTTTCAAAAATCTGAAAAAATTAAAGCTTCCCTCCAAAAGCCTCGGCAAACACAAACCCATGGTCATGTAATATTTTTAAAATTCAAAAGTTTTTGAGATTTATGATTCAAGTGGAATAAAGTATGTATGTATTTAACAAGATTTATGATCCAATTTAGAATATGTGGATCAATCAATTGATAATAACAAATAGTGACAAAAAGAACGGTTTAAAATTGTTCTTATGGTAAAGATGTAATAAATTAGTTTAATTATAGTATTGAATTAGGTAGAGCTGAAGCTGTGATTAAGGGACATGTGTGGATCGTGGCTGTATTAATAAGTGAAGTTATGAACTTTATCATGGTCATGTGATCACCTCTTTCAAACTTTGTCAACTACAAATTTGTTACCCTCTCTCATAGATCATGGACTCTTAGTAATGGTCTGATGTAATGGACCCGGAATAGTTAGTTAATGGGCTGGGCCCGTTAAAAAACTAATAGTAGAGGATTTAATATGATCCCCCATCTGAATTGAATAGGTTTTAGATTGTTCAGATGCATTTTTAAAAGTCAGTGTGATTAGGTTATTGTGTATGGTGTTGCAGTGATCATTGTAAAACTCACTTCAGTATTGGAGAATCTAGGCACAATAGTAGTAATGTTAGTTTTAATAATGGTGTGATTAATGATATTTCATTGAAAACCTTACCATAATTTCATTGTTCGTGTAACTGTTATTTTTTTTGCACTATTCTGGAAACAAGTGTCCTTTTCCTTGAGGAACATACTGGTGTAGTAACTTTTCTTCACATCAATGAGATTAGTTTTTGAGCATATTTGTCTCCACGCTAGTATGAATCCAACGGCTGGATATGGAAAATTTGTGAAAGCTATATGATATATCCCTCCTCATCAACAAACACTAAATGTGCGGTTCTTGGAGAGACAACAAAGTCATGATGAATGTGTGAAAATGTTTCACCATCAAAGTCATGAACTCTAGCTTCGTTTAGAGATTGTGACCATTGGATTCAAGAACATGATAAGTCAACAGTTTTGAATGTGGAGAAGCTGGGTATATTATTGTCTTAGTTGAAAAACATTGACTCTAAAACCAAAATGGCAAAAGCCGTCATTGGTTCGGTCGGCTGCGTCTGGGGTCCAATGGTAAGTGTTAAACAAAGAGACAAATATCAGATCATCTCCAAAAGTTTCGATGGGTCGAATCTAAGGGTCAACGTGTATACACTGAGAACGACACTTAATTTGTCGATGCTATAAGAAAATGACCACTCCTCCATAACGAAGAGGGCATTTTTGGTAGTAATATATGATACTTTTTATTAGTACAAAAGGGATCCCAAAATAGTAAAACTTATTGACATGCCTAGACTCACTTAGACCCATATTGTGGATTTTGGAAATGACATTTTTATATTAATATTTAATTGTAGTGATTTTAATTATATATATATATATACGTATTTTGAGAATTTCAAAAATATAAATTTTATATTAATATTTAATTATAATATTTTTTAATTATATATATACGTATTTTGAGAATTCCAAAAATACAAAATTTTAGTGAAAGTGCTCTTAAAATAACTCCAACGGAAGTATGTAGTTCAGATTCTATTTATTAAAAAAATAGGAAATATTAGAAAATGCTGTGTAGAAAACCCCAACAACAAAAAAAGTATGATACTCTTTTAACATGTGTTACTTTTTTATTGGGTTACACTAAATTTTATGACTTGAAAGTTAACTTTAACCTAAATACATAAAAATGATTAATATTTAAGTAATTAGAAACCCTTACGGCATCATTATCCCTATGACCCCTAATGAGGTTCTTAATTTATTTTATTTTTTTGCTGTTTAAAAAAAAATAAAAAAATTAAAAAACGAATCAATCGCGGGTCGCCACGTGTCAGTGAGACCCGCAAACAGTGTGAGAAACTCTCTAAAATCGGTTCTTATTTAGTACTCCCTCCGTTTCAAATTAGATGATGTTTTAGTAGATTTATGTTGTTTCAAAATATTTGATGTTTTGAGATTTTAAGGTATCTTTTGAAGTTTTAAGGTTAACTTT
This sequence comes from Moricandia moricandioides, assembly GCA_905132885.1. NCBI lineage: Eukaryota > Viridiplantae > Streptophyta > Magnoliopsida > Brassicales > Brassicaceae > Moricandia > Moricandia moricandioides. Next base: position 395,108 of record CAJHQQ010000087.1, read on the forward strand.
AACTTTATTGGAAACTGTTCAACCAATAAAATTTTACAGACATTTTTATAATTAGTTGAATGATTTTAAAAATACTTTTTAGATAAAAGTGAATTTCTTAATATTCGTGCATGAAGCCAAAACTTCATGTATTAAGAAACGGAGGGAGTAGTTTTTAGAAGCGGTTCTTACACTGTTCATGGACCCCACATGTCAGTGGGACCCGCGAACAGTGCAAGAACCCCTCCTAAAGACCCCGGATAATCATGCTCTTAGCAATATACTCAAAGTCAATCATGCTCTTAAAACCTGGCTATTAATCACTATTAAGGGCATGTTTATTGTAGGTCTCTTAACATGGGGTTCTTAGCTTTTCTAAGAGCCGTATCTTAACTTTAACTAAAAAAACTTAAGAACCGTCTCTTAAATAAGAGACCTAAGAGACGTCTCTTAACGGGAAAATTAAAAAAAAAATAAAAAAAAAATAAAAAACGTGAAATTATAAGTTAAGAACCCCGCCTAAGAGACCGTGGATAAACATGGCCTAAGAATGCTATAGAAGCACAAGGAAAAAGGCGGTGTAGGAGGTGAGAAAGTGGTGGGTGGTGGTCCTTGAGCCTTGAAGGAATCAAAGAAGACATCTCATACTTGACCCCAATTATTATGCCACCTTCTCTCTCACGTCTCCATCCGTTCTAGTTGTCATCTCTTTTTTTCTTGAGGCTTCACTCTTCAAACGTGTCACCTCTTTAATGGCAATAGCTCTCATCTTTTAATTGTTTATGCGATCTGTATTCCCGATCCTTTTCCATAAACAGATCATATATTTGAATATTTCGAACACGTTGATCAAGCATCACGTAAGACAACAAAAAAAATTATTATGATCAGTCTTATTTTTTGCCCTAATAAGCTAATAAGTTTTTTTTTGCTTAAAAAATAAGCTAATAAGTGGGATTGTCATATTCCATATAGTACAAGATAATTTTATACAACATAAAACATAGTTGATATTGCAAAATAATGTATAATGTCGACGTTTATTCGCCCTCGAAAGCGTTTTTAATGGTTAACATGCAAACTAATGGATAAGATTTGATCTATTTGCATCACGAATGATCAAACATATCAAATTCTTGTTCTGACACCTATTAATCAGTATATGGACGTAGCTCCGTCAAGTTGATTTTCATAACTTTACTAATATTTTTAGCATTTATAGGTCATTACTAGAAAATTATCACATTCTTGTTTGCCCTTTGGCGGAAGATATCACATTATAATTACTAAGTCGACGAAATAGAGAAAGTATATGATATGCACTCATTTTGCTTGTTTAAATGTAGGACACACGAAAGTCTTTTTTAACCTATTATCATTTATATGAATTTTAAAAACTTCATTAAAGATAAAATAAAAAACTTTCAATTCGAAAAAAAAAAGCTATTCGAGAAGAAACTAAATTCAGATAAAGAGGTCTCACATGCGACGCACTTTGAACAAAAGGGTCGGACCGTAGGGTCTGCATGCACATGCCTTCTCGTAGACATTTTTACTTTATTTTTGTTTTCATTTTTGGCATATAGTTTATGATATAGAATTAAATTTTCTTAACCAAAAAATTGAAATTTGTGACGGGTGAATGATCCATTAATTTTATAAAAAACATTGAACAATTGATTAAAAACAGTAAGACATTCGAATTATAAAATTCGTAAAAGAATTAATCAAAACAAATATTACAATCCATCTGCTAATGCACTCGATTATGAAGCCGAGCCAAGTGTATTGGACGGCTGAAACTCAGACATAATTTTGGCTAGAGCCGTCATGGCTCGGACTTGCATTTCCAACGCCGCTATGTAATCCGCCGTCTCGTCCAAAAGCTCCGGCAACGCCGTTCTCCTGCAACCTGGCACCAAACCACCCAAAACTCTGACCCCATTCCCAACAACCGACAACTTCCTCCTCCTCCTCCTCCCTCCACCTCCCCTCACCGGTTTTGTATTCTTGTGTCGCCGCAGACTCCTCCCAAGTCGTCTCACCAAAATGGCTCGGCTCCACCGAGTGGTTCCACGAGCCGTAGCCGCTAGAACTTTGTCTGCCGTGTCTCGGACCGTTGTGCTCCGCCGCGGTCTCTGGAGAGCGTCGTAGAGCTTTAAGGAATAAACCTTCTGAGCCGCCGTGGCTCTCCACCTCTGGCTAATATGGCTCGCTGGTCCCTCTGAACTTCTTCTTGATCTACGAAGAGCCTCCAGTAGCTTTGGACCGAAACCTCTTTGAGACCTTACCAATCTCCGGCCAAAAGGGATTGTTTCAGAAGACATTCACAAGAACTCTAAAACACCAACTAAAAGAACTTTGTTGAGTGTTTTTTTTTTTTTTTTTTTTGCTCAAAGAAAGTTGATATTATGGAACCGTCGGAGAAACAAGCAGAGCTCTTTCTTATTTTGATAATAATTCAGAGTTGTTGAAGGGATCTCTATATATAATAAACACTTGGGAGAGGCCATAACTCTTTTCTATATTCTATTTTCTTTTTCTAATTAAATATACCATAATTCAGATTTCTTTTCTTTTTTTCTTAAATCATTCTACCTCTAATTTCACGTTGGCCAATTATGATTGAACTGGTCAATGCAAAATCAGTTTCCTATGCTAAAATTAATGAGAAATTGCCAAAAATAACATAAATACTTTACAAAAATACACATTATCAAAAAATATTAATATTTGAATTTACACTTTAGTGATTATTGTTTAGGGTTTAGTGTTAAATGCGTGATATTGAGTTTCTAACATGGAAATCATAACTAAAGCAACAAGAAAACTTTTTCTTTTTCTGTTTTACGGCGGACAAAAATATCTATATTCAGTGTGATACAGTATTAGAAACTTTTACACATATATAGACTAAACATTTATGCTTTTTACATACCTATTTATGATGATGAGCGGCGTAAATTTGTATTATGACGTGGATTTAATTGATTTGTACAATTTTTGTTATCAATAGACAACATTGGCAATGGAATTTTTATATAATAGTGTGGAGGGCAATGATGTGAGATATCAAACAAAGTCCCACATTGGAAAAATAGACAAGGAGTGTCTAATATATAAAGAGAAATCTAACTCTAATTAGTACGAGGCTTTTTGGGAAGGAATCCAAAAGTAAATCCATGCGGGCTTGCCTAATAGGCCCAAAGTGGACAATATCGTACTAGTCGGACAATAAAGAGTTGGACATGGGCTCACACAAACCCAACAATTGGTATCAGAACGGTTTGACGACGATCTGCAAGAAGACCAAAATACCCTTCGAGTAGGAATGGGACCCTTCAAGTCGGAAGAGGAGGTCTGTGGCAGAAACTAGTCAAAAGATCATGGACCTGTGAAGTTGTGGGATAAAAACATTCTCAAAGGAAACCCTACGATTATCAGTACAAGATGGTGCCAAGATAATTCGCTGAAGGAAAGACACACGAGATGAGTGTGGTCCTTAGTTTGAGGGGGAGAATGTGAGATATCAAACAAAGTCCCACATTGGAAAAATAGACAAGGAGTGTCTAATATATAAAGAGAAATCTAACTCTAATTAGTACGAGGCCTTTTGGGAAGGAATCCAAAAGTAAATCCATGCGGGCTTGCCTAATAGGCCCAAAGTGGACAATATCGTACTAGTCGGACAATAAAGAGTTGGACATGGGCTCACACAAACCCAACAATTGGTATCAGAGCAAAGGATAATAAGAACAACTCTCTTATTGCTTTAGAAACTACTCAAAACTAAAGCTCTCAATGTTTCTCATAGATCTCTTATTGAAGGATCTCTTAGAACAAAGGATAATAAGAACAACTCTCTTATTGCTTTAGAAACTACTCAAAACTAAAGCTCTCAATGTTTCTCATAGATCTCTTATGGAACACCTCTCCATAAGGTCTATATTTATAGTGAAGGACAATTCCCTTTAACATGTGGGATATGGAAAACACAAATCTAATCTAATAGAAAACTTCTTTTTCCTATTCTAGATTTCCTTTTTGTGTTTATCTCTTAACATATTAAACATCCAATAATATGTTAAGTTTCCACAAGCTTGGAATTATCCAACAATCACCCCCTTAATTCCAACTTGAATTAGGGAGACCAATTTCTTGAACTCCGATTAGGCTCCTCATTTGCTTGAACTTAATCCTTGCTAATGGCTTGGTTAGGATGTCGGCCTTCTGCTCAACACCTGGCACATGCTCAACTTCGATTTGCCCATCTCCACACACTCTCGAATGAAATGATATCTTGAAAGTATGTGCTTACTTCTTCCATGGAAACCAGATTCTTTGTTAGAGCAATGGCTGATTTGTTGTCGATCCTAAGTCTGACTCCTCTCGCCTTCTTCACTTAGTATCTCACTCAACAACTCCTTGATCCATATAGCTTGCTTTGCTGCTTCCGTTGCTGCCATGAACTCTGCTTCCGCATGATGACAATGCAACTGTTTGCTGCTTCTGCGATGTCCAAGTAACCATGAATGAACCATAATAGAAATGCATGTCCTGACGTGCTCCTCCCGTCATCGACATCAATGTTGTGACTGCTGTCACTATAAACCAACGACACTCCTTGACCCATCTCTCTTGAAGACAAACCGAAGTTTGTTGTTCCTTTCACATACCGCAATATGTGCTTGATGGCTTGTCCATGAGAGTCTCTCAGATTGTGCATGTATCTACTCAGTACGCCCACTGCGTAACACAAGTCAGGTCTTGTGTGAAAGCCAGATACCTCAAACATCCTATGATTCTTCTGAAATCCGTAGCATTTTATCTCTGGTTCATCTTCAGCTTTTTGAGATTTTCAAAGTCGACTCCATTGGTACGTGAGTCGTGGTTACACGCTTCCATCTTTGTGTCACACAGGATTCCTTGAGCATACCTTTCTTGTTTTATTCTAATTCCGTCTGCTCCTTGAATCACTTCTATGCCAAGGTAATACGTTAGCTTTCTTAGATCTGACATCTCGAACTTCTTTGACATCTCTTCCTTGAATTGCTTAATCACCTTAAGCGAAGTTCCTGTCACAAATAGATCATCAACGTAAATGGCTATCAACAAGAAGTCTCCTTCTTCGTTTTTGTGGTACATTGATGGCTCCTTCGTGCACTTCCTGAATCTCAATCTCCTTGAGAACTTGATCGAGTTTCACATTCCAGGCTCTTGGTGCTTGGCATAACCCATACAAGGCCTTGTGTAACACATAAACTCGATCCTCTTCTCCTTTCTTTTCAAAACCTTCGGGTTGTGTCACATACACTGTCTCCTTTAGATCTCCATTCAAGAAAGCGGTCTTCACGTCCAGATGATGAATCTCCCATCCGTTTATTTCTGCTAGGGCTATTAAGAGCCGTATAGTTTCGAGACGTGCCACTGGTGCAAACACTTCATCAAAATGCTATTGCCTTGTCTTTGTACATGCCTTTTGCCACACAGTCCTGCCTTATAGCTTGTTCAACACCGTACCATCGCTTTTTCTTGATCTTGTATTAAAAATAGATCCACTTTACCCTATAGGTTTCACTGCCACGCCGGTCCTATCCCAAGCTCATGTCTTTGTTTCTTGTGATAGAATCCAACTCAGCCACCAATAGCTTCAACCCATTCCTCTTACGTGTTCCGGCTTTCAAGATAGTTCTCTTGGCTCGCCATCTTACTGTGGAGCAACAAGCATTGGTACTTTCTTGATCTGCAAGTTAACACATAATATCGAGAATACCTTGGTTTTTGGTTTAAGGGTGCGGCGTGTCTAGTCATCCAACGGTTGACCACCACCGTCTTGGTTTGCATTGTGAATTCTGTTCTTTCTTCCTCTTCTTTCCTCATGCTTTTGGTTTTATAGCTTCCTTGTTCCCATAACAGATCTCACTTTGATCGTTATACTTTGCTTCTAATCATCAACCCCTCATGTGGAAGCTCTAAGCCCATACTAGGTTCCACAATCAGCTTTCGCGTGTGGATTTGTAGACGTCCAATCCAAGCTTTCTTCGCCTCATCAAAAAATCACATCTCTAAAATCACCATCATCTTCCCTGCGCTGGATCATAGAGTCTTGATATGGCTTTGGAACCCGGCTTCAGGTCCAAATTGATCCAACTCTTTGGATTCTCTCATCTAATTCTTTAGATGTGTTCCTGATGTTTTCCGCCATGTGCTAAAAACACCGGAATAATCCTTAGTGCTTATTCTATAGAGTATACTCTGGTTTTCTTCGATTGTGGAACACTCACGTATGGCGTCTTCGATCGCTTCTCAAGGCTTTTGTACGGGAACTTCTTACTTGATGGAGGTAAGTTTGAAGTGTCGTACAGCTTTCTCCCCATAAGAGTGTTCGCAATCTTCATCTGCCGTCAGCATGACTTTCTTTGGTCATACTCACGCATTAAGGGTTCGGTTTCTTCTCTTACAACGACCGTTGTTGCTCGAGGCGTGATAAGGGGCGCGGTTAGGTGCCTTTGTTAACTCCATTCTCACTTTCACGAGAATATGTATTGAAAACTGCAAGCTGAGGTAGAACTCTCCGTCGCTCTAATCGGATAGCGAAAGCGTCTTAATGTGTTTGAACCGGTTTGGCCTTCTCTACACATTCTCCTTAAACCTTTTGAACATCGATCGAATCGCTCAAACTCTTCTCTTCATAGTATATTTTTGACAGTCACATTATACCCGCATGGGGAAAGTCATCAATTAGGCAGACAGCATACTTGTTATTTGCACGGTCGTTGGTGGTGTGATTGTAGTTCCACAAAATCTCCATGGGCGGTAACCTCCAATGGCTTTTGTCGCACGAAACTTGGCTTTGTCAGGGAATGACTTGTCTATCTGCTTCCCTGCTAGACTATGTCGTCACATACGAACTTCTCTTTCGTGTGTTACACACGGCAATTCCCACGACCATCTCTCTTCTTTACCATGTTGTTCATCACGCCATAAGCTTGATATGTCCTAGGTCGAGCATGCACCTTCCATGTTCATCTTCATCTCTGACATGTAAACGGAATGCGGATAAACTAATTCATCGTGGGGTCTTATTAGAGACGGTTTTGAAGATTTCTTGTCTACAACGTACAGCAACCTGACAAGGAACGAATCTGTGGTGTTAAATAGACATCTTTCATGTTTAACCTCACAATCGCGTTCTCTGTTTTGCTTGTCAAAGAACTCAATATGTTATTGCTTCAAGGTCAGGGTCATGTAGTATACTAGTGATGGTCTCGTTTGGAGTGCTTCTTCTCGGTCGCAGGTCTTGCACAACGCAAAGGTAAATCAACCCCCCCTTTTTCCTAACGATAATCAGACGACAATTGAGTACGATCCATTCACCAAACTTACTTTCCCTTTGGTGTTCGAGAATTTAACTCGAAAAGAACTTCCTTGTTTCACGTTCATTGAATTGCTCGCATCCATTATCCAAATACCAAACACTTGATTGTTTTTGTCGATATCAAGAATTCTTCGGAATCACCTTGTCTTCATTCAAGACATACACCTCATGTACATAGAGGGCATCGGCCTCATTGTGGGTTCATTTAAGTTGGTTTTTTTGAATTCCTCACTGACTTCTCGGACATGAAATTCGCATAGTGACCCGGCTTGTCAACACTTCCTCCAACATAATCAGCAATTGCGAACGATCCTGGTCTTCGACCAGTTTTTGTCTTCGGTGGTGTGACACAATGACTTGGTTGTTGTATACCATAACCTCGCTCTGCCTCTTATCCATTTCCGTCCTCTGACCTCTACGCACGAAAATCTCCATAGTTCCTCTGAACTTGGTGATTGTTATCTAGAAAACATAAGCCTTTCCCTTGGTCTTCCTTTTGAGTTTTACCTTCCCCTACACGCTCCTCATACGCATTTTATCCCTTTCCGACATGTTCCTCAAACCCTGTAAGAGTTGAGTTCTAGGACTTGCTCAGTAGAGCGAGCTATACGATCTGGAATATACTGTGTGTCTTGGAGACCGTTCAAAAACTTCTTAACCATCTTGGATTTTCTATGTTTTCTCCCCAACGAGGCTGCTTTGGATTGATAACCCTTGTGATAACTTTCCCGAAAGTCACTCCCACGGTATCACTATCATACGCATCTTCAACCCTTGTCCGAACTCCGTCATTCATATGTCCTGAAGTTCGCCTCCCTTACACGATCAGCTCCAAGGTGTCGTGACTTGATGGCCGTCCCAGATGTCTTTTGATGCGGTTTTTGTTTCTTCACACTGGAGAATCAAAGTTGTCGGGAATGGATTGAAGACAAAAGAGCAAATCGCAAACATCGTTCTTACTTTGATCATCCCGAACCAGGGTCTATCGTGTCCCCACATCAATGAAACACGGAGTAACCACCTCACATCCGTTATGCGACAAACTTGTAGTCTTGTCAGTTCAACATCGGACATTGGATGGATGGCGGATCCAAGGTCCTTCGGTGAGCCCTATTCACGTCAGCCATCTTGTGTCGTGAACTCTTGCATTCAGCTGCCACCAGGATCGAAGCTATCAACTCAAGCTTTGATCGAAGCTGTGTAACTTAAGCTCTGATTACAATTGAAGGATCTCTTAGAAACAAAAGGATAATAAGAAAACTCTCTATGCTTTAGAAACTACTCAAAAGCTAAAAGCTCTCAATGTTATCTCATCAGATCTCTTGTATGAACACCTCTCCGAGTAAGGTCTATATTTATGAGTGCAAGGACAATCTCTCTGTAACATGTGGGATATGGAACTACAAACCTCTAATCTATAGAAAACTTACTTCTCTTTCCTATTCTAGATTTTTAACCTTTTTGTGTTATCTCTTAGACATATTAAACATCCAATAATTATGTTAAGTTTCCACAAGCTTGGTATTATCCAAC